>OX030949.1:133599358-133949358 GCA_943735915.1 Pherbina coryleti
AGTTTACGTCTGAGTCTTATTTTAGGGGGGATTTAGTTTTCCCCCTTTTTTAACATTCTTATAGTGAATCGGCATAGGAAATCATGTTATCCTTACATTTTGGGTATAGGATGCGTTCCGAGGATTTATGTAAAATACTACGAGAAATATGTTTGTGGAATATTTTAACCCCCTTACTTCTCAATTTATGGGTCTTTTTATGTGTTGACAATTTTTGGCGTTTTTAAAAAGAATCACATCTTTTAAAACTGAATAAGTACGAAATTAACCCATTAACACATTTTAAGTTTTGACTTATTTATGGCATTTAAGTTGAATTTTTAGCTTTGGTGTATTCAGAGACTTATAGTAGAATTTTATTACAAATTTTTTTGTGGAACATTTTAACCCATTATGTCCTTGTTTTAAGGGTCTTTTTTCCTTTTATCACAAAAAGGTCAAAAAAGACCTATAAATTGAGAAGTAACGGGCTAACAATATTCCACAAAAATATTCCTCGTAGTATTTTACATAAATTTTCAGAACACATCCTATACCCAAAATTTAGGGATAACATGATTCCCTATGCCGATTCACTAATAGAATGTTAAAAAAGGGGGAAAACTAAATCCCCCCTAAAATAAGACTCAGACCTAAAATTTCAAAACGCCGATACACGTGTATTGTGTTTTTGTCTCCTCTACCAGAATCCTTTGTCGGAACCTTGTTATTTTGGAAAAAAATTGATTTTGTTATTCAGTGTTATGGAACACAAAGTCGTTCAAGTGACTGCCTCGGCTGGCTTCGCAGTAGCGCATTCTGTCACTCCAATTTTCCAAGACCTTGTTGATGGTTTCGAGCAGTAGCTCACGGATTGATTGGATGATATTGGCCTCAAGTGCTTGAATTGTTTCCGGATTGTTGGCATAACATCTGTTCTTCACGGTTCCCCGCAAACAAAGTCCAAAGGAGTCGAATCGCAGCTCCGAGGCGGCCAATTGACAGCCAAGACGGCTAATAACACGATTTGGGAATTTGGTGCGCAAAAGATCGATTGTGGCATGGGCTGTGTAGCATGGGCTATGTGGCATGGTACACCATCCTGCATAAATCAGAAGTCGTCCAAATTCATGTCTCCCACAGCCCACCTTTGGAGACATCACTCCACAATCCGCACCAAACTGTCACTCTCTGCGGATGCATCAGCTTTTCGACAATAACGTGCGGGTTTTCCAAGCCCCAGATGCCGAAATTTTGTTTGTTAATGTAGCCGCCGAGATGAAAATGCGCATCGTCAGAAAAGATGATTTTTCACCCATAATCGTTGTCCAAATCAAGCTGCTCTCTGGCCCAAACTGCGAAGCGATAACGAAGTGGATGGTCATGCGCCTTCAATTGCTGTGTTAATTGGACCTTGTAAGCTAATAAGGCTAGTGCGTGATCGATGGCGAGTTGATCTTCGTGAATTGAGTCTCGGCTACTGCAGCCACATTCTCGTCTGTGCGCACCGTACGACGATGGGGACCATGAGTGTTGTCCATTCATGGTCCATATACCAGTCTCATGAACTTTTTGCACAAACTTGCGTACAGCAGGCGCGGTGGGTGCTTCATTTTGGCCAAAACTTCTTTTAAAATAATCGTCTGTTTGGGCTACACGGGAATCACTTTGGAAATAAATTTCCAATATTTCCCAAAGTTGTTCAAGCGTAAAGCGACTCATTTCTTTTCATGGAGGTATGATATCGGATCGCGGTATACTGAATTTATGTCAAGATTTTGAGCGGGAAACAGCTGACAGTGTCAAAATAACCTATGATTTAAAAAGAAACAACTAGATGGCTCACCCTGTACAAGTGCGCTTAATTCGTGGTCACTGCTTTTTCGAATAAGTCAAGATTATCGATTTCAAGAAAACCGAAATCGGTAAAACTGAAAAAATAACAATAACAACAGTTTTTCGAATACCTCGAAACTGGGTTGGACAACTCCATGTACACAGTTACCTGGCTTAAAATTTTTAAAGCTCCTATAGCCAGACAAATATGAGAAAAGAACAAAAAATCACAAGTGAGAGAGATAATTATTTATTTATTCAACACTTAGCAGCCTCTTAGCATGAATAAATTTACGTACCTATATGTTACACATGCTAACTGAGACCAAACAAACACAAACTACATACATAAATGAATAAATTTTTACACAAAGGATAACAAAACCTCAGATTCTTCCATATTAATTTAAATGATGCCAACTGTAGACCACTAAGGACCATTTATAGACAAAGTTATAATGATGGACAACCTTAAAGTGTATCACTATTTTTAAAAATATAACCAACAAAGACGTATTTAATGAGCCCTAACATTGTTAAATTACCTCGACCTAGTGTTGCCACAACTGTGTCTATGTGGGTGTGTGTGTGTTTGTGCGAGCTCAACTTGGAATTATTTTCCGCTTCAAAGCACTGGCGAAAAACCAATATTTACTGTTACAATATTGAAAGCTATATGCCCTGGACGAAAGCTTCCGTCTTTTCGTTCGGAGGTGGTTGGAAGTGGCAAATTGTGCTCTAGGCGCAACAACAACAACACAATACAACACAACAGCACAAACAATACAACAAAATAACAAAAGGCGGTTAATGATGCGTTCTGGCAGCTATTTTCAGCGCCATGCCGTCCACTGCGGAAACCTAGCTAAATGGCAATCCTTGGGGATGAATTTGTCGTTTTCTCGTTGTCCTTGACTTAACTTTACGGTGCAAATGTGGCAACTAAAAAGTAAATTTATGCGAAACCCACACATTTTGTGTCTTGTTTTTTTTTCAAATTTATATTTTTATTTTTTTTTTTTGTTTTGTTTTTCTTTTTTTTTTATCAACAGCTAGGTGGACGGTTCCTTTACCACCCCGTTTTTAAGTGAATTTGCATATTAGTATAGATGAGATTTCAAATTTTGTTTTCCTTTTCATCTCTTATATATATTCACTTTTGTTTTATAGATACACAGATACTTTTTTTTTTGTGCTTGCAATGCTCTATTTTAAATATAAAATAGGTCCAACAACGAACAAGAGGAATAAATTTCTGAGCTTAATAGAATTTTCAACTTTAATCTTAGAAAATATTGTGAAAAAAAGAAGTTGAGTGTATAGTGCACACACCCAGAGATTTTGACGTGACAGCGTATCTTTATGATTGTCCATATTCGTGTTCCTATCCATTCATTTCTTCCCAAACTTGTTCTCATTTTTTATCCTTATTCTTAGATGTGTCCTAATAATTGTTTTCCTTGCACTTCCTGTTCAAACTTTTATTTTAATCCATATTGAAATTTTTGACCTTATCGTTGTTCGAATCCCTTTCCTTATCCTTGTCCCACTTTTTTCCCCTTTCTTTGCCCTAAATCTTATCCTTAGTAAGTCCAAATTGTCTTGAGTATATATGTCTACCAAATTATTTTCTCAAACTCCTTGCTTCATACTCTTTATCTTGTTCTTGGTCTTAATTTTTTAAAAATCTTTGCCCTCATCCTGTTTTAATACTTGTCCTAATTCTTATGAAAATGCTAGTCCTAGTACGTGTCCAATATTAATTTTATTTGTTTTTAATTTTTTATTTTTCCTATGCTATTTCATTTGGTGCATTAAGGTAACTTTAAGGGGTTTCCTGAGAGCTGTCATAACGCAACTATTTTTTTCTATTTTTATTATGAGGCCATTCAATTTAACGTAGCACCAACAGTCACGAAGTTATAATTCCATGCAACGTTTTTTAATTTTTTTTTTTTTTGCATTTTTACTGCATTAAGCACAAAATTGCATTTTTGTATAATAAGGTTCTACCAACGCGACCTAACAACGTCATAATTAATGTTTTTTTATGTTTATGGTAAGACCAAGTATAAAACTTCTTCGTTTTAAACATTTAACGTGCGGCATATACTCAAAAAGTAATTAATACCATGCAACGCTGTTGTATGAGTGATGCATTTTTGATCTTGTGTCGACTTTCTCTGCGGCCAAATGACGTCATGCATATTTTGTCTATGAAGTGAAACTTCTTTAGCCGAGATGGGGAGTAAGACCGATGAATCAATTCGCCGATGAAACACTCACCGTAAAACGCTTCGACGTGTAACTTTCTAACTGCATGGTTCATACATTGAGTAATTATAATATTTCCATAAAAATTCAAAGCATATGGAGCATGTCTTTGATATTCATACTGAAAACATAAATTTTAAACAAAAAGACAAACACTGACTGCTGCTTAGTAACAGAGTTCTAATGTACAAAATTTTAAAGTATATTTCAAACTTTTGAGAGTAACAAAAGAGTGCACAGAGTATATTTCTGTATTGCATTTATTTTCCTTATATCTTTATGTTTTTGATACAAAATTCTACACATTATATCAAACATCACATTGTTTTATTTTAACCCTCTCCAGCCTTCCCTTAAAGCCCCCCTGTTCAGGTGTAGGGAATAAATATACAAAAATCATAAAATTTGTATGATAGGTTCCAAAGGGAAAAATTTTCCTTTTGCAAAAATAATGGTGGTCGGTCATACATATTAACAGACCTATTCTGGCTGTCAATTTACAAAAAATAATTTGTCAAAATTTTGTCAACCTGACTTGTAAAACCTATTCAGGCGAAGACTTGACAAATGAAAAGCGTTATTTATTCACCACAGGAAGGTGAAAAGCATGTTGCCAGAAAGCAGCTGTTGAGTGTTGCATGCTTATTGAAAAAAATACCCTAATTTTGTTAAGTTCCTTTTTTAAAATGAAAATATGAATTTATCATTGAGAATTTGTTAGTTCTTTTGATATTATATATTTAAATATTGAAGCCTTTAAAGCAGTGTCGGCCGACACCTATGCACGCGTGCTTCGTGAAACTTCGTATTTTTACACCAACATAAAACTGGCTGTCGTGCTTTTACACCGACGCTGCCGATTATTCGTAGCAAGAGCGCTCAGTCGATGTTTCGCTTTTGGCTGGTTAGCACCGCGCTTCTATGCGCGCAATTTATTACGTAATTTTAAATGCTTACACATAAAAAAATGTTCAACCAAATGTGGGAATTAGCATATTTTTTCTTTAAAAATTGTTTTGGGGAAGCGAAAACTTAATTTAAAGTAATATGTAATATAAATAATATTAGTATCTACTATTAGGAGTCGGTAAATGTTATTAGTAAAAGATTACTTTCCAAATAAATATGTAATATTAATATTAATAATATACATATTCATATTAATAATATACATATTCATATTGATATTATTAATAAAATATTAATATTAATGTTATTATTAATTATTATTATTAAATCGGCCCCTAGACAATAAATAATATTGCACATTATTTACCCAGTAAGAAATTTATTTAATTTCAATTCACTTTCATATACCTGCATTCATTTAGAATGCCGCTTAATGTTAAAAATAAAAAATTTATTTTAGCCTCCTGCGAAGTAAAATTTTCACAGTGTAAGCCAAAGAGAGATTCTTTGCTCTCACTTAGGCGCAAACTACTACAAAACTGAAAGAACTGTGTATGTATTTTTTTGGCCGACACTGCTTTAAAGCAATGGCACAAAAGAATGTTTTTCTCTTTTCTTTTAGAACTTACATTGGTTTAAAGTTATTTCTTAAAAATGTGATAACTCTTAGAGTTTAACAGTAACAATAAAAAAATATATACCAAATTGAAGGATAAAATATGACTTTTTTATTAAAATAATTAAAAACTGTCACAATAACGCATTTTTTCTTTAAAATATGTTTATTGAAAAAAAAAACTCAGAAAAAACTAAAATCGTTATAGTTTTAAAACTATCAAAATATTTAGTAAAAATTTAAACAAGTATAATAAAGGTAATCAAACTACTTTTTCAATGATACCAGCTGCGATGAAATATGTTCAAAACTTTCAGAGATGGCACACTTTTAAGATGGAACTTTTAACCACTATATTTTCTAAATCAAAAGAGAACTACACTTTTTCTTTTCACAATCTTTTTAAACGCTTCAATATTTTTAAATCACTTGATATAGAAGGCAACACTTTGTTTTGACAGTATTTTAATTATTTCAAGAAAATGGACGAAATAATTTTTATTTTTATTCTTCTTTATTTTTATTTTCTTTCTTTAGTTCTTATTGTTTTATTAATATGTAGTAATTATTATTATAATCATTTATTTGATTTGGCGAGCAAAATATGAGCAAGCAAACCAGCAGCAGCTGGGATATCTACATACTAAATTCACTGTCAACACGTTTTTTGCTATTGACAACTGAAAAGAGAAGAAAAGAGATACTGAACAGAAAAGAGCTTTTAGAATTGAACGAGAATCGGAAATATTGACAATTGTCAATATATTTACTATTGCAAATATGTTGAACTTTGTCAACTCACCGGAATAGGTCTGTAACTCTCTCCAGCCCTCCCATAAAGCCCCCTGTTCAGGTGTAGGGAATAAATATACAAAAAATCATAAAATTTGTATAGGAGCCCCCATAAGGAGTGGTCGGAGGGAATAGGTCGCCAAGGGAAAAATGTTTCTGTTGCAAAAATAATGGGAGTTGGTCATACAATTTAACCCTCTCCAGCCCTCCCTTAAAGCCCCCCTGTTCAGGTGTAGGGAATAAATATACAAAAAATCATAAAATTTGTATAGGAGCCCCCATAACGAGCGGTCGGAGGGAATAGGTTACCTAGGAAAAAATGTTTCTTTTGCAAAAATAATGGGGATTGGTCATACACTTTAACCCTCTCCGCCGCTTCCTTAAAGCCCCCCTGTCAAGGTGTAGGGAATAAATACACAAAAATCTTAAAATTTGTATGGGAGCTCCGAAGAAGTGGTCGGAGGGAATAGGTTCCCATGGGAAAAATGTTCCCTTTGCAAAAGTAAAGGGGATCCGTCGTACACATTAACCCTCTCCGGACATCTCTTAAAGCCGCCCTGTTCAGGTGTAGGGAATAAAAATTGACATGTGCCAGCAACAAAGCTGTGTGGTGTTTTGAGTTATGTGTTTGTGGAAAAAAAAATAAAACTGGACAAATGATTTTATTTTTGTTATTGAGAAAAAACTCTTATTTCTGAGCAAAATAGTAAAACTCAAAGATAATTCTTATTATTGAACAAAAAAATAAAAATCAAAAAATAACTTTTATTTCTGATAATCATAAGATAATTTTTATTGGTGAGCAATAAAGTAAAATTCTAAAAATAGTAAGAAAACTTTTGGTTTTTGGATATCGGTTATAATAATTACGATCCCTGATTAAAACAGATTTAATGTTCTCTTGCCATTATATGAAATGGGACTTTTTTAATAAGACTATAAGGCCAAAATTTGCAATTTTGAATTTTTTGATAGTGTAAAAAATGTCATCAACTTGAAATAAAACTACTTGCCTCGAATTATACAAAAAATTTCGTATTAAAGAGTAAGTCAATTAACCACTTAAAAATTCACTGTTTTGAGTTAAAGTTTCTTTACTACTGTGCGTGGTGGCCACACACAGTTTTATTTTTACCGTGGCACCTATAGATAGCTCGTTATAATTCCATACAACAAATTTGAACTTTCGTTGCTTAGGCAGCTCCCTCCGCGGCCCGATGACGTTTTGAATTCTTATTTTATTTCTGTCATAAAGTCAAAGACTGAATTTTTAATTTCATGTCAATATTTTTATGATAATACCTATACGTGGGTAGTTATACAAAGGAGGGAATTTTCGACGACTCGGCTTATTCGAATATAAATATTATAAAAAATATATTTTTTTCTCAATGAAAACTAAACCATTACGGCGCCTGAAATGCCCCTTAAAATAACCCCGGTTCGAAATACAGTTTTTATGTAAAAACAAAAACACTCAAAACGTGAAATTATCAGTCTCCTGGCATGTTTCTGAATGAATTGTTTCTGAATGTATAAAACAAAATTTACACTGTGCTGTAAAAAAAAAATAAATAAATAACTGGCCATTTCAGCCCTTGAAAGGACTTTGACCTAGCTTCTTATGATCAATTGTGTTGTGCGTGTTATTAAGTTTGTACACAATTGACCGAGAAATGGACCTACATGCTTAACGCCGACTCCGAACGGCGATGAACGGAATGTTCTTATTCTCAAGAAGCTTTACATGGCATTTTGATTACTCTCTGAGGTTTGCCATTGTCTGCAGAGAGGTGGCGGCCGTACAGAAAAATTATTTTAATTCAAAATAATTTTCTGTCTGGCTGGGGTTCGAACCTGGGTCTCCAAGGTTCTTTGACATAGCGGCCACGCACTTTAACCAACTACGCCACGGACGCCACGATTACTACACTGTGCTGTAGTAATCTATAATATAAGTACTTTTTTACTGTCTGAATAATTATTGAATTTTTTATATTTTCTCTAAGATATTCTATTGAATTTTGTCCTTTGAATTTGTCATCATTCTCGTGTCAAACTGAAACAATTAAAAATATAGGGGAATTTATATTTCGATCAAAGCATCGTTTGTCATGATAATTAATTGAAATATAATAAATAAAATAACGTCCATGTTTTACTTAATTGGAGGCTGTATCAATTAACTCAGTTAACGTTGTAAGCGAGATTGTACTTTGTCCAGTCAATTTCTCAGTATTCTGGTAAGCATTTTCGTGAAAAATACTGTGAATAGAGGTTATTTTTCAGTTGTATGAGTTTTACATACATACATAAGTTATCTTGTGAAAGGTGACTTCTTTTTATATAAAACGTCATTTTGCCGATTTATAAGGAACATTTAAAAATATTTCAGTCTCCTTGTCCTCATTCCACTGGCCTCAGTTTGGCCCAAATTTGCAATTTTGAATTTTTTTATTGGCTATTTTCAGATAGTGTAAAAAATGTCATCAACTTAGAATAAAACTACTTGGCTCGACTTATACACAAACATTTCGTGCCGGAATTAACTCCATTTTGACGTGACGAAGTTACGTTATACGGCTCTAGTTTCCAAAAAAGTTGAAAAATGAATTTTTTAAAAATTCATCTGCGTTTCATTGAATTGTTACTCGCTAGGTATAAGAGCTATGATTAAAAAAATAGTATGACCATAAAGGTTAATTCTTTGACTATTTTAAAAAAACAAAAGAAAAATTTAATACGGCATTGGGACGTAGTGGGAGCTGCGTAAGCAACGCAACTGAAAATTTGTTACATGGAATTATTACTCGCTGAGTATAAGTGCTAGGATTAAAAATACGATACGCCAATAAAGGCCTACTGGAAACCCTCACAACAAAATTAGACAAAAAATTTCTGACATCATGGGGACGCCGAGAGAGCCGCTCAAAGATCGATAACGCAATATTCATGCAGCGGCGTTGCATTGAATTTTTACTCAATTAGTATTTAACCTACGATAAAAGTTCAAAAAGGAAAATGAAGGTTTTATACATGGCTTTACGACAAAAATAAAAAAAAAAATTCCGGCGTCGTCAGCTCGTGAATGAAGCAGCTTATGTAACAGAAATGTAATATCGTTGCATGGAATTATTACTCACTCAGGAGGAGTGCTACAGTAAATTTTGTTTTACGACAGCAGGGATGTGTTATTACGCTTCAAAACTAAATTACAACAAAAATTTTGTTGTCATGATTTCAGGGATGCAATCACATAAAGCAGTAAAAATGCTAAAGCCATGAAAAAACGTTGCATGGATTTTTAACTCTGTGACTACTGGTGCAACGGTAAATTTTAAGGAACGAAAACAAAGGTGAGGTCTTCGGGCATATGACAAAAATAAAAAAAATTGACGGCGTGTCAAAGACCCTAAGGGAACCGCCTAATGTGACGCATATGCATCACTTTTGCTGGATTAATTGAAATTAGAGTACACACAATGGGGAAGCAAAAACAAAGCTAAACGAAAAGCACCAACTCCAAATCCAACAACACCTCCAACACCAACACCAACACCAACACCAACACCAACACCAACACCAACACCAACACCAACACCAACACCAACACCAACACCAACACCAACACCAACACCAACACCAACACCAACACCAACACCAACACCAACACCAACACCAAAACCAACACCAACACCAAAACCAACACCAACACCAACACCAACACCAACATCAACATCAACATCAACATCAACATCATTATCAACATCAACATCAACATCAACATCAACATCAACATCAACATCAACATCAACATCAACATCAACATCAACATCAACATCAACATCAACATCAACATCAACATCAACATCCACATCAACATCAACATCAACATTAATATCAACATCAACATCAACATCAACATCAACATCAACATCAACATCAACATCAACATCAACATTAACATCAACATCAACATCAACATCAACATCAACATCAACATCAACATCAACATCAACATCAACATCAACATCAACATCAACATCAACATCAACATCAACATCAACATCAACATCAACATCAACATCAACATCAACATCAACATCAACATCAACATCAATATCAACATCAACATCAACATCAACATTAACAACAACAGCAAGAAACTTCGTCACGTCAAAACCTACGGGTATGTCCACGGCACAGCCAACTCTTTTTTTCTTCCTTCGTGTCTAGAACTACCCACGTATTGAGTAACAATTCCATGCAACGCCGATGCATTTTGCAAAAATGCTTTTGTTTCAACTTCTTTGGAAACCTGCTCGGTAAAATGTAACGTTGGCACTTCAAAATGTTTGCCCACAAGTAGCCGCTTATTCTGACATTGTGGTGATGCATTAACATTTTGTGGCTTAATCGAATAAGAGTTCAACTTTTATATTGCAATTATTTTACCACTAATTAAATAAAACATTTACTGGCTCATGCAGTGGCTGCACGTTTAATTAATTCAAAGTAATTTCAATATATTTTTACCTGCAACGCATTCGGCCACATGCAATTTTCCGGTGAATTATCATCATTGCCATCGGTGCCATTGGTAGCTGCAGATGTGCCAGTACTTGTGCTGGTCGTCTCTACACCATAGTTTGTTGGCAGTCCATAACCTCCATTAACGTATCTATTTGCTGGCACCTTCTGGGTGGGTGAACCAAAAGTTGAGCCACGCAATAAATGCTTCGACTTGGAGCGAATTTGCGCGCCATCGCTGTTCGTCGGACACAGCTCTTCAATGCTTATGCCATCTATAATGAGATTATAAAGACCAGCTTTTAATAAAATAAAAGAATTTTAATGTAAATAAAGTAGGATATGATGGAATTGCCTGAATTGAACCTAGTTGTTGTATGCATATTAATATTTTCGATGCTGTTTAATATCGTGGGCCTACTGGCAAAAGTTTGCAACTTACAAAAACGGTATTAATTGATTTCATATTTCTTATTTTCGATTTGCCAATGTATATGATCTATACTATTTGAAAATTATAATTAAATTCCAGAAAATTTTACTTTTTAATTATAATTAAATTCCAGAATATTAACGGAATATTCTGTTTAATAACAGAAATAACAGTTTAACGCATATAAACTGAACATTTGAAAATGAGAAACCGTCCCTTAGATGGGTGCAGCGATGTGTGCACAATGGAACAAAAGTAGCGTCGTGAGAATGCTTCAATCGAGTGTTTGGCAGAATATCACAGCAATAAAGTAGAATTTCTTCGTCGATTCATAATCATCAGTCCACCACTTCTCACCTGAGACGAAGGAGCAGTCAAAAGAATGGACTGAAAGGAATGAATCGGCTTCACCGAAGGCAAAGAAAGTTCTATCTGTAGGCAAGGTCATGGCTTAAATTTTTTAAAATGATTATTTTCCAACAATCAACGGCGAGCATTATGCTAACTTATTGCATAATAAGTCATGAAAAAACAACCGCAAAAAAAGAAAATTTTGTTTCATCAAGACAATGAACCAATTAACACATCCGTTTTAGAGTGTCCCTTATTTTGCGATTTTTGGAAATGTTAAGGGGCTGAAAGGTTTTTTTATGCGTTTTTATTTTCTAAGAACGAAACTAAAAAAATTTTTTTTTTACTACAACGTTTACCCGTGCCAATCGGGCCCGAAAGTTTCGAAAAAGGCCCATATTAGACCATATTTGCACAAATTAAAAAAAAATCTTTTCTCTGCTTTTTATAAATGTTTTACATTTTTTTGGAACAGATACATAAGAAATATGATATCTACAAAGTTTTTTTATGGTGGGCGTGGTTACCGCCCCTGCTGCGTCGAAATTTCTCCCGCAGCCTTTTCCCACTTTTTCATGAAATTAGTGCAATTTAGGTATTAATATCAACAATAAATAAATACATTTTTATTATGCTAAAAGTATTGTTACATTTCATTAAATTCACATTATGTACTTACAAAAATTAACAATAAATTAAAAAACTAGTATTTTACCCTGTGGCGGGCGCGCAACAAGCTAATACCTACAAGCAGTATTATTGCGGCTTTTCAACCGAAAACATAGTTTTTTTTATAAATAAAAAAAATTAAAACCAAAAATGTATGCCCCCTGAAGGGTTAAATTTTAATAAGAAATACAAATTAATTATAAGTTTTTTTTAAGAGTATGTATTTATTTTTTTTTTGATAGTTCGAGTATATTTTTCGAGTATTTTGGGCCACAATAAGTAGGTTTTGTAGCTGCGCTTCTGATTTTGTAAGCTCCAGAAATTCTTGAGCAAGTTGTACCCCACGCTCCGTAACATCATTTACAACACAAAGATCTTTAAAATAATTTTTTACTCTCTGGTATTCTTCATCTTTTTCCCATTCGTCAGGATCATATTTGAAAAAATTGCATGTCAAACTAAACCTACGAAATAGATTTGTTGTTCGACAAGATGCAAAACAATCTAAACCTTTTTTTGTCCATTCATTTAAGGAATTTGGGTTTGCGATTGGATGATTACATGGAAACTTCTGACCTTGCAATGCTGTCGCCATACTGCGTTTTCTCTCAATGGAAACTGGATCATCGAAAAAAGCGAGTGCTACAAGTTCTTCGCCAAGGTATCAAAGATGCCTACCAAATTTTTAACTTGCAGCAATGGATATTTTTTGTTAATTGTCTTGTATGCGACCAAATCTTTTAAAAAAGACAGATCCTGATTTGGAGCTTTTATGCTATTAGTAGCTTCAAACCAGACTTTGATGTATAGTAGAACTACAAAAATACAGACTTGACGGATTCCGATAATAATGAATAGCATAAAAGCTCCAAATAAGGCTCTGTCTTTTTTAATTAATTTGTATTTCTTATTATAATTTAACCCTCCAGGGGCATACATTTTTGGTTTTTGATATTTTTTATTTATAAAAAAAAAAAACTATGATTTCGGTTGAAAAGCCGCACTAAGACTGCTTGTAGGTATTAGCTTGTTGCGCGCGCCCGCCGCAGGTTAAAATACTAGTTTTTTAATATATTGTTAATTTTTGTAAGTACATAATGTGAATTTAATGAAATGTAATCATACTTTTAGCATAATAAAAATGTATTTATTTATTGTTGATCTTAATACCTAAATTGCACTAATTTCATGAAAAGGTGGGAAAAGACTGCGGGAGAAATTTCGACGCAGCAGGGGCGGTAACCACGCCCACCATAAAAAACTTTGTAGATATCATATCTCTTATGTATCTGTTCCAAAAAAATGTAAAACATTAATAAAAAGCAGAGAAAAGATTTTTTTTTTAATTTGTGCAAATATGGTCTAATATGGGCCTTTTTCGAAACTTTCGGGCCCGATTGGCACGGGTAAACGTTGTCGTAAAAAAAAAAATTTTTAGTTTCTTTCTTAGAAAATAAAAACGCATAAAAAAAGCTTTCAGCCCCTTGACATTTCCAAAAATCGCAAAATAAGGGACACTCTAATCCGTTTTTGCGATATCCAAGTCAATGAGTTAAAGTTCGAATTTCTCACGCACCCTATTTACCAGATTAAGTCGACTCGTTTTATTTTATGTCTCGGTGATAAAAGATTTGCCAGCAATGAAGATGTGGAGTCTACGGTTTACGGCAATTTTGAGGAGTTTGATGGTTTTTACTATAAACCGGGTATTGAAGCTATTGAATATCGCTGGAAAAGTGCATCGAACTAACTGAAAGGAGACTATGTTGAAAAATGAGGATTTTTTTTCAAAATTTTTGTCTTTTCTTTAGGTTGGGTTCTTCTGTGACTATCCTCGTACATGACTCGTTTTTAACCCGAAGCAATTGATTTACTTTTTATATGTAAAATAATTATT
Source organism: Pherbina coryleti (assembly GCA_943735915.1). Taxonomy (NCBI): domain Eukaryota; kingdom Metazoa; phylum Arthropoda; class Insecta; order Diptera; family Sciomyzidae; genus Pherbina; species Pherbina coryleti. The sequence continues at coordinate 133,613,645 of OX030949.1, forward strand.
TTTTTATAATCACACTTAAGACACTACATGACGAAATTTTAATGGCGGTTCAGTAATAATTATTATTTTTTGACGTAGAATTACGTCTTAAAGCACGGTTTGTATGGCGTCGTTTTCACAAATTTTTTTTCAAGCGCATCTAGCGTTGTTGAAAACCTTTGGGGTATACAAGTTAATTTATTTTTTATTTATTTTGATTTTTAAAAAAGAGACATCAGAGGATCTCTAATGTCGTCAACTTTATTTTGCGTCTTAACTAGAACTAACTTAACAAAATTAAATATCTTAAAACTAAATCAAAACTGCATTAGTATGTGTGAGTTGTTTTATGAAGTTATTCTTTCTGTTTTTGTGCTGCTGCTTTCGATGCAGTTTTTGGTGGGAACGTTTTCTAGCAGATGCCGGACGTCAAATTGCGTCTGGCTAACAGTTGGCGCGTGTAACGGACTATTCGAAACAACTTGTATGTTAACATACATACATTCTTTAACACTAAACATACCACGACGGGTCAAATGTATTATATTTTAAAATTTTTTATTATTTTTATGTGTTTTAAATTTAATAAATAGACATTCTTAAATCGTTATTTGAAAAAAATTTTTTTATTCATCTACCAAATTATTGTAAATGATATATTTTTCGCTATACATAGTAATAAATATTAGTATCGCCTGTGGTCGAAATTCAACCATATCAAAATCGATTTATCTCTTATTTTTTTTTTTTATTTTTTTCGAGAAACGCTTGGCAAAGTAAAGTAAAAATAAGTTTGCTGTATCGTGGACACATCCGTAGATTTTGACGTGACAGTGTTGCTTTATTCTTGTCCCTATCCTTTTTTTATTCCCAAACTTCTTCATTCTTATTCTTATATTTGTTCTAATAATTGTCCTTCTTCCTGTCCAAACTGTAGTTTTAATTCATGAACAAATTCCTAACCTAATACTTGATCGAATCTTTTCCTTGTCCCATTGCTTTTGTAATTGTAATCCCAAATATTGTTTCAGGTATGTCTCCATCTTTTTCCTTACCCTTGTCTCAATCTTTGTCGAAGTCATCTTCCCAATTCTTCTTCTAATCCTTGTCCAATTATTTACTTTAATTAGTGTTTTTTTTTTAGTTTTTGTCCTACTCGTTATCTTATTCCTGGTCCCAATCCTTGTCCAAATCTTTGCCAATCTTATCCCTTGTCTAATCATTGCCATTGTGCTTAACCAAATCCATGTCTTATAATTGTCCTAATTTTAATTTTAATAAATATTTTTTTCCTTTTTTTTTTGGTTTTGCTATTGCATTTGTTGCATTCAGGTTACTTTAAGGGGTTCGCGTAGAGGCCTTATGACACCATTGATTTTTTTTTTTATTTTTATTATGTTACGAAAAACCTCAGCTCCACTGTGGTTCTATAAAATTTACCGTAGCGCCAATAGTCATGGAGTTATAATTCCATGCAACGTTTTTTTACTGCTGTTGGACTTTTTTATTGTTTTTATTGTTGTTGCAAGGCGGGTTGCTTCCGTGGTGTTATGGCTCCAAAAATTGATTTTTTTCGTAAAGAGGTCATATAAGCATTTTTTTTTTGTTGCAAAATAAAATTTTCTTAGTTTCTTGCTTTTTTTATTGTCGTAAGATCATGTAAAAGTTCTTAATTTTTGTTTAATCACATTTATCGTATATACTCCAAGTAACTCCAAGTAACAATTCTAGGCAACTACATTGCATGATTGATTCATTTTGGATCTTGTAGCTGCTCTCTCCACGGTTTCATGAATATGTTGCAAAAGAAACAACACCAATAATGCCATTCAGCTACAAAATAACGTGGAATGCAATAAGTAAAGAGAGAGAGAGAGAGAGAGAAAGAGAGAGCAGCAACAACTGTTTGCAAAACTTGAAATGGAGAGAGATTCAAACTACAGCCATGGGTATGAGAATGTAAACGTTTATTTTAAAAATATAATTACTTGAATTTTTTTGCTATTTTTATTTTTTGACACATCTGTGGCACAATACATTTTTAATGATATAAGCTGCATTCCCTTTTTTTATTATAAATATTAAAAAAGTATACCACAGCATTCGATGTTTACGTATAAATAACAATGTAACAATATAATAATTAATAGTTCATAACAATACAATAATTTATAGATAACATTTTAAAGACTGGTTACTTGACCCGGTAAGAATATGTATACATGAAGCGTCTGTAGGTTTAGCGTTAATATTCATAGTGTTAATATTCATCGTTGAAAGATAAAATGTATGCCAAATCATATGTTATATGGCGAATGAAATGAATATCTAACTCCGAATATCTCTTCGATAAAGTCACAAAAATCTAAGAAGAGAGATATTGAAAGATATTTTTGTTTGAAAATGATAACGTAAAATGCATCAGTGGCAACATCGTGTCGTTTATTGAAACGAATTGTTTTAAGAAATTTCTCAGTAGCTGCTTGTGTTTTTGTTGTTAATAATATATATGTAAAATTTACATTTATACATACATATCAGTTGCTTTCGTTTAAATTTTCGAAGAATTGCATCATTCTTGGAGGTAAGAAGGGTGCAAGAATGATAGAAACAAGATTACGCGTTCCGGGGTCCCGTTATCTAATACTCTCTTTCTCAACTGAGTGCATGACGTCATGCAGCGCTTCTACTTAACAACGACGAAATTGAAAATAAATTGTTGCGGAAAAGTAAAAATGACTACTCTTCTGTATAACAGTATTCATATTTTCGTATACGACAAAATATCTATTTTTAAACTTTCACGATTTTTATCTCCTAAACCGTTCGAGACCGCCAAAATTTTATTGCACTAATAGGTTAAGGCGCATATATTAAGGTTAAATATTATAAAAATAAAAAATAAATATTTAGGCGTGGGCCCCGAAGTAAAATTATTCTAAAGTCTAACAATAGCGTTGGATGACGCCATGCTCTCTCTCTCTCTCTCTCTCTCTCTCTCGTTAGCGCGTAATCCTGTTTCTATCGTTCTTGAGTAGTTGATTGGGTGGTTGATTGCGATCCGCAAATGATGTTGATGTCACACTTTGAGCCTTTGATGTACTTAAATTACTAATCGTAGAATGTTGACTTAACCCTTCGATAAGTGACAGTTCCGGTGTCGTTAAACAAGTGACGAGGTCCCTAGGGACCTTCAATGAATTTTTTGAAGTTTTCATAATACTGTGTGTTTTTAGTGATTTGCATGTTGGTTTTTTTAATGTTTTAAGTACTTACATACATAAAGAATGGTAACAAACAAATAAAAAGGAAAAATAATAATAATTTTGTTGAAAGTTTATTATTTTTTATTTTTTTATTTTTTTTTTTTTTATTAAAAAAGAAAAAAATATGTTAGTGCTGCTGCTCCCCCTCCCCCCCCCTAAAATACCCCAGATTTATGGGTATTGTAGTCCAGGATACCTTTGGCGTTTGATTTTCGCTTTCTGAATTTATTTCACAAGTGTAGTGCACTGTGGACAAAAGCAAGACCGATTCGTGTTTCTTGGGGAGCATTCCACTGAAAATGGTAATTTTTTGACACATACATATCTCATTGTTTTTTTATAAATTGACTGACGGAGTTGGTGGTAACGTAAAGCGACTTGTAAGCCAAAAAGCTCGAGGTCAAGGAGATGGTACCGTAATCCAAAACGCAAAAGATTTAGTTACATTAGCAGCCACTTTAGTACCTTCTACGAAGGTTTTCTATATTGCTGAATCAGAAATAGCTAATAAAATCCAAAATGTTCATCCATGGGAAGCTGCGGCCTGTTCCAGGAATATAAAAATTTCATCATATATTAGTTGACGGTCATAAACTAACATGCAAGAAACACGCTTTAGATAACCATAGTGTTAAGTTTTCATTTTAAAAATTATTCAAAACGAAGGCTTAATTTCTGAATTTCGTACGAGTCCCGAACAAACGATTTCATTTTTATTTTTTTATTCTCATTTTAATAGATATTTTTTCAAACTTGTAGTATTTCGTCATACCATCATCGACGAAGTCTACATAGGTATATTTTTAATTTTACAGAGATAATAAATTTTGCTGAAATTCTCCAATAATGTCAAAAAATAAAAAGTATGGTGGACTGCGGTTGTCCCGTACAAACAAACATCTTTTCATACTTATTACTGCCTATTTATGAATATTTTCAGGAACAAATAATTGATTTTGAAAAGCCTCCGTTACACTAAATTAATGTACTAGATGCTTTGAACAATTACATACATTTCGGTTTATTTTTAATTTAAGATCTTAACTTATCAAATGCGTACGATTTGTCCCGTACCAACAGTGGAATGCTCCTGGGCACATATGAGGACAACCAGGGGCGCACCCAGAAAAAAATTTTGGGGGGTGTTATATTTTTATTAGATCGTTCAAATTTTTTTATTCATTATATAATATTTAGAGTACAAAGACAATTATGAATTTATTTTTGGCCATTGAATTTAATATGTCCTCAATAATAAAATTGAAATTAATTAAGGAATTTAATTTTTTTTATAAAATTTTAAGAGATTCTACCAATTTCATATTACTTTCTATGTGGGGTTAACGTAATTTTCATAAGAGATCGTTAATTTGCAACATGATCTTTATATTTTCAATATAAGCTTATAGTATATCGAAATTCGAAATTCATAACGATGGCCCCAAAATCTATGCTGTAATCGTCATCACATACAGACATATAGACGAGCATGGCTAGATGTACTTGAGTAGCGATGCTCATCAAGAACATAGTATGTAAGTGACCGACACTAAATTAGACCGATATGACTGCGCAGAGCCAAAAACTACCACATAAAATCAAGAAGATCTCCAAATTGAGCTATTTTATTAGGTTTTCTTATTAATACTCCCGAATGATAAGAATTTTCCAAAGAGAAATCTTTTTAATTCCATAGAGAAAATCTTATTAAAAATTAACAACTACTATCAAACATTTTTTAATAAGATTTCTTATTGAATGGATAAAATTATGTAGAAATCTTATTAACACTTAACTTTAATAAGAAAATCTTTTTTTTCACTCTCCAAAGTTTAAGGAGATACCAGTTTTCGAAAATTTTTCACAAAATGCATAACTGTCTACATTATTTAAAACATTGCCAAAACATACATATATATAATAGTATATTGCTTGCATTCCATATTTAAATTCTCGTATAACAAGAGATGTTTGCGCATAAAGAAATATGCACAAAATATTCAGTGTATGAATACAGTATTTGCGTTATTTTTTTATTACTTTATCCGCTTCTTATTAGTAACTGTACAGCAGTGTACTCTCTTCGTTTCCTAAAACAAAAATTTAATAACTGGTCATTTCAGCCCTTGAAAGGACTTTGACCTAGCTTCTTATGATCAATTGTGTTGTGCGTGTTATTAAGTTTGTACACAATTGTGTAACACCGACTCCGAACGGCGATGAACGGAATGTTCTTGTTCTCAAGAAGCTTTACATGTCATTTTGATTACTCTCTGAGGTTTGCCATTGTCTGCAGAGAGGTGGCGGCCGTACAGAAAAATAATTTTAATTCAAATAATTTTCTGTCGCTGTTGGGATTCGAACCCGGGTTTCCAGGTTGGTTGACATAGCAGCCACGCACTTTAACCAACTACGCCACGGACGCCACTTTGTTTTCTACTTGCGCATAATACCAAGATAGAGTACGTTCACATATGAGAACTTTAGAAAAGCGATGAGAGTAAGCTTTTTATTCTACAACATGCGAATATTTCCAGTAGGCGGAAAAGCATACTTATGCAGGGCTCTTATGCGTATACAGAGCTTTGTTTAATAAAAACAATAAATAGCACCATAAAAAAATAGCTTAAAACATTACAACTTAAATAAATAATGCTTTTCAATTTATAATTGTTTTACTTTATACATTTCATTTTCTTTTTATTCATTCATTTGGGGGGGGGTTTTAACCCCCAAAACCCCTACCTGTGTTCGCCGCCGAGGACAACGAAACATTGTCTTCGTAAAACCAAAACAATGAGCTCAAAACGGGACGTGCAGGACTTTTTAAAAACTCAGGCGGAATAAATGTTTTATTTGAGCGTACTGTTCCAACAAAATTGTCTGCATAAACTGTACGGCCGTATGAAGATATTTTTCAACCAATTGTTGTACAACATTCTGGCTCTGGTTAACTTTGCGCTCCTGACCTGGCAAATTTCCTGAGTAAATCACACCTTTCAGGAGGTAGAAGGACTTCGAGGCATACAACCAGCATATTTTTATTCTGTACTTGACTGGTTTTGACGGAATGTATTGCTTAAAATGTGTGCGACCTGTATACGGAAATAATTGCTCGTCCACGGTCTGTGAATCATGCGGATTGTAAGCTGCTGCCAAATTGGTCTGCAACATCAGCCATACATCATCAACAGCAGCAGTTTTGCTAGTGATTAATCTATCCGACCGTGAGTTCACGTCATCAAAGCGTAAGTACATTTTTATAGCCATAAATCGATCAAATGACAATGGGGCTTTGAATATTGCGGTATGTGTTGAGCCCCAGAGTTCCTTACCAGGCTCGGTGTTTGACTTAGACAGCCCAGCATACAAAACGATAGCTAAAAATGCATCAAACTCTTTAAGAGTCAATGGTTTCCATACCTTTTGTTTTGTAGGATTTGAAACGTTCCACGCAGCTGTTACTTGATTGGCTTTTCGATTCGTTTCGCGAAGGATGATATGTGCAATTCAACATATAACAGTACAAGCTTCTGGTATTGATATGAAGATCACCGAAGTATATTTTGAAACGAAAGCCAAACACGATTCAACATGGTTAATTTTCGATGCCGCAGAAAACGCAAGTACACTGAAAAAACCTATGATGTCAAGGCCGTAATTGAACGGCTGGAAAAGTTTTCTGAGTGTATTCGTATGTCGATCAACGCAGTTCATATTTATACGAAAGCCAAACATAATGTAATAAGAATTATTTTCGAGTTCTTTAAAAAATAGTACTAGGTCCCTAGGGACCTTGTCACTAATCCGAGTACTAAATATGTTAAAAAGGGAATAAAATACGAATGAGTGTTCGCGTTGCTTCGAAACCTTATGTAATCGATTCAGCATTATTTTTTCTTGGAATACATGTAGCATTAGCTTTCTAAAATATGTGAAAAAAAAGTTATGAACAGACAAAAATCGAAAAGGTCCCTAGGTACCTTGTCACTTATCGGAGGGTTAAGCCCTTGTTGGTCTCTTTGATCCTCATAGGGAAAAAATTAATATTAGAACTCTCTCACTTTTCTAAATTTTACACAATAACATTTACACAATAACATTTTACGCAAACCTAAATTTTATATTTTTGTTTGCTATTCGCATAGTTTTTTATATGAACTTAAGGTCAAAACACATAGGAGGTATGCATGCTTCAAGCACCTGACATTTGTGATTGAATATACATATTATTATGAAATAGCCCACATCAAAAGCATGCACGATGCATAATGCTTGAACCATACCTGAAGTTGGCGAACTTTTAACTTTTTGCAGGCATCAATGATGAAAAATAAATTTTCGATTCGATGACTTTTATTCAGTATTTTAGTTTTTTGCTGACTTAGGAGCCTACCCGAGGCCATTTAACCGATTTATGTTGATGTTTATACATGAAAACGGAACGATTCTTTTGTTTTTATGTTTTATGTTTAATCATTTTATGTTTAATGTTTTACCCCGCCATTTTCTAAAAATCGATAATTTTGTGCCGAAATCGAAAATGTTCAAATCCGAGCACATAGAAATTTAGAAAAATGCTCATTCTTGGATAAAAGCCAAAAACCATTAAAAAATTATAATTTTTGGGGGTGCTGTGAGCCTCCGAAAAAAGCGAATCACTTCACCCTACCACACCCTATTAAAATCGTTTGCACTTAAACGGTGAAGGTTTAGGCTTATGGTTCGAGCAGGCTGGTGAAACTGTTAATAGAGAATTTATAAAATATTGGGAAAGATTTCAAATAAACTGAATCGAAGATCCATTTTCATTGATTTGATTAAAGAAAGCAGTGGTTATGTTTTTCTCTATCTAACAATAGAATAATTCTATATAATCTATTTTATTCTGTGGTGGATTAGGGGAAACCAAAAACAGCCGTGATATTTATCTTTTAAGATACTGCGGAAATAATATTTTTTTGCACACATAAAAATTTGCATATTTTCGAAACAGGATCAGCTAGGATTTCAGTTCAGACGAATTTTTCAATGGAAAATGATAAGGAATAGAATCCCGCTTTCTGTTTTCTTTGACATTTCCATGCAACCTGTCAGTCTTTCAAGCCCGGTGCACGATGGTGTGAGCATGATGGGGTTAGTTTTTCCTAAAACAAGTAGAAATATACATATAAAATATTCTTTAGGAATTATGATTTACATTAAAGAATCATTCTGTAAGTATTAATTCTAAAATTTGAATGCTTATTCACTTTTGCCCAAATTTATTTCTTACAGAGATAAGTCCCCAAAATAAAGTTACTTTCAATTTAGTCACGAAAAGTCAAATTGAAAATTTTCTAAATTGTAATTAAGAAGTGCATTACCGACCACTTCAAATAATTTTGTTTAGTAAGTCAATTTAGATAATTTCGGTTATATTTTACATTGCAATCTCTGCAGTGTGCAGTACGGTCATTACTTAACTTTTCCGTTTTGAAGAATATTATCGCCAATACAAAAGAAGAATTAACGACTTTGGCCAATCCTCTTTCAAAACTATTCTTATCTTATTATTTTGCCAACATTTCTGTAAATCCTCAAAACTTTTAAACTTGATTTTTAATACCTTCAGTTTTTGTTGTCTCTTCCATAATGAAGAGTTCACTTCTTGTGCACTACTACTTTAAAGACAACAGAATATCAAAAATGGACGCAAGCTCAACGTTTTCTCTTTTTTGACAGATACCAGATACGAGCAAGAACGCACAGTGATTATTCAAAATTTCCAACTTAAATTTAACTTCCACTCATTTCGTGCGCAAAATGTTGATAACAATAATGGTTTGACTCTGACTTGAATGGCATACCAACGATGAAATGAATTGAAATGAAATTCCTTAGCATGCTATTGAATAATGAGTGAGTGATTCGGCGATTTTGAAGAGCAATTTTCTTAATGTTCTACACATTTTCACAAGTAGTTAATTTGCTGGGGCGTCATCGCAAATATCTTCTCGGCCCTTGGCTGTCATTTGCAAGCTTAAGAAATTCTTTCGACCATTCTTAAATACATTCCACTAATTTGCCTGTCAAAAACAAATATTTAATGAAATTTTTCATATACCTAGTGATTTTGTATCTAACGTATAAGACGCATATAAACAGCACCTAAAGAAACATGTTGAATCTATGGTTATTAATTTCGAGATATTAAAATTAAATCAGAATAAGGATAAGTTGGGTAATATTTGTGAAATTAACTTTGTACATATTAAAACATTGTTTATCTTTAAAGTAAATTAACATGTAAAATATACAAAGAAATGTAAACAAAGGCGTACAAAAGGGTTCTCACAAACTTCATCTTGTGCAAGGTTTTTTGCTTGGAATAGATGTGCGTCAGCAGCAAAAACTTCGTTAGCATAAAACTAAACAAACTGCTTCTTTAACTAGAATAGAAATGACCTCATTTTGAACGTAACGAACTTTTTCCGTTTCACAATTCACACAATTCATCAAAAAATCCCTTTGTACAACAGACACGCACTTATTCTCTTTTGTGATCCCTTAATTTATATCCGCCCGCTGGTAGTTTACAAAAACTTAAGCCAAACTATGCAAGGCGTGTTTGGTGGGGAGGGGGATGGAGGTGATTAAGGAAGGTGTAAAGAAAACAAGAAAACAAGAAGAGCAAAAACTGGAAACTTACCTTTGGCTATGAATTTATTGTACTGTGCGAACTCGATGGAGATGCTGGTGCCACGCGGACACGCAATGACCACCTGATCCGTGTCGCAAGCAGCCTTCTGATATGTGCGCAAAGTGGCTGATAGAAGAGCTGTTATAATAGGTGAAGTGTTGGCAGAGGAATTTTTTTTAGCAACACGCGAACAACGCAGTCGGTGACAGTTACAGGATGCAACGCAATACAAAGCATTCATCAGATAAATAGAGCCAAATGGAAGCCATTCATTCATTGATTGATAAGAAAGAGCAGGATGAAGACATCAGAATGTACAGCAACAACGACAACAACAACAGCAGTTAGTGTAACAACAGCATCAGCCAGAAATCCATGCGATACGTCAGCGAGACAAGCAGCAGTCAAACAAACGCAGCACATTGCACAAGGATCGAGGTTGAAGTTTTTGTATGATTTAGTGTGTGTGTGTGTGTGTGTGTGTGTGTGTTTGAATGTTCCGAGTTTATATTGAGTTTAGTCGGTCATGCGGAAGTCGCGGTAGAGGCGTCAGAGCCATTTAATCATCATGTTTTTGTTTCCAAGTCAAAAGCGCCAATCCAAGCGACGAACGATGGGTGCGTAGTTTCCAGATTAAATGCCAAACATTCATCAGCCAGGATTAGACAGACATCAAGAGGCAAGAGGCAAGCGCGGTTGAACGATGGTTGAACGATACCAGTAACCAAGGTAGTATGAAGTTGTTGCAAACAATTCATGTTCATTCCATTGGGATGACAGCAACACAGACCGATTCAGAATATGATGACGTTAGTGTGGCAATTTCGCAAATGGCAAGTTTTTATCCAGATTCATTATGAAACATTTGAGGTGTTGCACATGAAAAGAGAAGAGAAACGAAAAAAATACTTGCAATTAGAAAAGTTATCAAGCTGTTGTTAAATATAACTAAATTGTTGCAACATTATGTTATCTTTAAAATACACATGAACAATTTTGTGATAATATATACAATGATGTCAAAAATCAACTCATTTCAGAAGTTTACCGTAATAAAGCGAAATATGAAAAATATAAAGGTTATAGTTGATAAGGATAATCTTTTGCATACAAGATTTTCTTTTAAGTCAAGTAGGTCCTGAGAAACAGTCGAGGATGCCATAAGATGCCATCTAATAAAATTGTACCTGTTCAAATTCTTAAATTCTATCATAATAGTTTCAAGTTTATCTGTTGGTGAAGCGTTTTTTGCGCTTTCAATATATTGAAAATTTTTCAGTTTTGAACACGAAGAAAAAAATTCAAGCATTTTTTTATTTATTTATTTAATTCATTAGTCTTTGAACAATATTTCTTACAGACTAGGACAGAAAGAAGTTAATTAGAAAGAGTTTAGTTACAAAATGCTATTAAGAAAAATGCTCATTTGATCCTAAAACATAAGAAAATCCAAATTATGATTGCTACTTATAATATTGTAGTTACCGACACCGGCCGCATACTCAAGTCTAGATCGAACCAAACTAGATTATAAACGATTTCCAAGTATAAGGATCCGTAAAGCATGAATCATTTCGACTAACAAAAGCCAGCATTGCATAAGCTTTCGGAATAATATAGTCCAAATGTAGGACGAATGAAAATTTAATATCAAAGACAATATTTTATACTTGAATCAATCAAATAAGCTATCAGTTTACACTTAAGCGGAAATTTCTCAATTCAAGCATTATTTTCTGAGAATTGAGCAAATTAAAAATACTTGGTATTAAAAAAAATGCCTAAATTAAGAAACATTTGCTTAAAACTCAAGAATATTTTTTCTATATGATGAATTTCATTTAAAAATCTAGATAAAACTGAAATTTTGAACCCGACCACCTCAGATATCGATGAAATTTTGTTCATAGCTAAATTTGATCAATACAAAAAAACCCTCATTTTTAGAAATGACTGTTTTGCGATTTTTTGGGCGTGGCACAGTGGGAAAGTTTTCGAAAAAACGCGAAAATGGTCGAAAAGAGCTCCATTTAAACAGCAATAACTCAGAATCGGCTGAACCGATTTCCATGATCTTGGTATCATTAAAAAGATATTTTAACAGGCTTTATGGCACGTTTCAAAAATAAAAAAAATTACACTGTAAAAAATTTTATAACAAAAAGAAAATTTTACCTAACGAAAAAACCAAAAAGATCAAGGGTTTTTTTACAGTGTATTACTTTTTTAGAAAGGTTTATTCTTCACCTATAACATATCAAAAAATAAAAATGGGTTCTTTTTTAGTTTTTTTTATATAATTTTTGAAGTAGTGGCACTTCTAGTAATTGCCCATATATTTTTATATTGAAGCCACGAAAAATAGCAAAACATCTGTTATATTACTGAGAAGTGTTAAAATTTCAGTTATATTCAAAATATACTTATAATGTGCAAAGATTATTGATATAATATGCATAAAAGAAAATTATGTATGTATACAGGTAAAAAAAATAAACATTGTCCCAGAAAAATTATGAATATGTTTTAACCCCAAAAAGTTCTTGCGGCCGTACCAGCCCAAACCAATAAGTATACAGGTAAGCGCATAAAATGCTTACTGTAACTGTGTTTCTAGGATTAGCAAAATAAACACACTGCAGGTACCCCTAGTTAAAGAATTGATTTTAAAATTGCCTTAAAAATTGCTATATAAATGCACCTGATGAACGTACCCAAATTCATAATTATAAGCCGTTTCGAGAAGCCAAGATATCCCATTACAATTTTTACGTGTATATTTTAAAATTTTGAGTGAATATGAATTCAAACAATAAGTACAGATGCATAAAAATATCTAATAAGTGTTGCGCTTCGCTTCGTAAAATAAGTGAAAACGAGGCTGCAAATATAATTGAATATTTTCCAGCTGTCGCCAACATTCATTGTAGCCGTATTTGCGAATCTTGCCGGAATACACTAAGAAAAGCGCGCAGTCGTAATGAATCCAACGTGGAGCGGAATGAAGTCTGAAATTATTTACCAACAACGCCCAGCGATGAAATTAGCGAAGAATTGGATGAACTTCCAACTTGTACCAGCCGTAATGCAAACATCGAAAGCAACGAACTCATTGAAAATATAAATGATCATATTATTCCTCATCTACCAAACCAAATGTCGCCTCTTAAAAGGAAATATATCAAACGAGATGCATACAGAAATAGAAAATCACTGCAAATTTTGGAAAATATAGCAGATTCACTTGGAGCTGATCCATTATCTGATTTGTCAGCGCAACTTGAAAACGTCAAAGCCATTTACGATCAAATTTTGCAAAACATCAAATATCAAATAGAGAACAGCTCAAATCTTTTGGAAAAGCAAAAACTTTTATCTCTCTTACCAATCAATATGACTCACGAAGAAATTAAAGATCGTTTTGGGGATGATATATCTCACGATTGTATCAAAAAAAGTAAAGATATCCAAAGGAATAAAACGAAGTTTGCGGATGTAATGTAAATAAAATAAAACACAAATTAATAAAAACATGGCAAATAATATAAACAATTGTTGATGGTTTTTTATTTGTAAACATTTAAAAAATGTTAGAATTGTTGAACTATTTTGTAAATGTGTAAGAATGTGACCTGATATTTTCGCTGTTATTCGAATTATTTCGAAAACTTTCGGTACGTTTATCAGGTGCATTTATATAGCAATATTGAAGGCAATTTTAAAATCAATTCTTTAATTAGGGGTACCTGCAGTGTGTTTATTTTGCTAATCCTAGAAGCACAGTTACAGTAAGCATTTTATGCGCTTACCTGTATACTTATTGGTTTGGGCTGGTACGGCCGCAAGAACTTTTTGGGGTTAAAACATATTCATAATTTTTCTGGGACAATGTTTTTTTTTTACCTGTATACATACATAATTTTCTTTTATGCATATTATATCAATAATCTTTGCACATTATAAGTATATTTTGAATATAACTGAAATTTGAACACTTCTCAGTAATATAACAGATGTTTGGCTATTTTTCGTGGCTTCAATATAAGAATATATGGGCAATTACTAGAAGTGCCACTACTTAAAAAATTATATAAAAAAAAACTAAAAAAGAACCCATTTATATTTTTTTGATATGTTATAGGTGAAGAATAAACCTTTCTAAAAAAGTAATACACTGTAAAAAAACCCTTGATCTTTTTGGTTTTTTTCGTTAGGTAAAATTTTCTTTTTGTTATAAAATTTTTTACAGTGCAGTTTTTTTTTATTTTTGAAACGTGTCATAAAGCCTGTTAAAATATCTTTTTAATGATACCAAGATCATGGAAATCGGTTCAGCCGATTCTGAGTTATTGCAGTTTAAATGGAGCTCTTTTCGACCATTTTCGCGTTTTTTCGAAAACTTTCCCACTGTGCCACGCCCAAAAAATCGCAAAACAGTCATTTCTAAAAATGAGGGTTTGTTTGTATTAATCAAATTTAGCTATGAACAAAATTTCATCGATATCTGAGGTGGTCGGGTTCAATGCATCTCGATTTTTACATGAAATTCATCATATTCAAGACTAATATTTGCTTGAAGTGAGAAAAATTTGTTTGATTTAAAGAACAATTTGCTGAAATCTGGAATAATTTGCTTGATTTGAGAAATTGATTTTTCTTGAATTGAGAACATTTTGCTTGATTCAAGTAAAAATATCACTGAGAACTCCAAAAAAATTTGAAAAATTTAATAAACTAAAAATCAATAAATTTTCATCTGTTCTGTTCAATCCAAACAATATTAATTAACACTTAACCAATTTTTCCTAATAATAATATACTTTTTATTTACGCTATATATAAAAAAAAAAATAAAAAAACAAATTAATTAATTGTGCAACGCTTCTATCAATAACCTCGTGTCTTGTGACAAAAACAATAACGCGATGAACGATCAACAGGACCGTTGTAAAAACAACGGGAATCAACTCTTCTGTATAGACAAAACTAAAAAATTAAAAATGATATCTCCAGGACCCAAGTTTATGGTTATGGTGAGAAAACAAAGTAATGAAACTCTAGCTAACGTCTCCCCTTTTCTTATAAAAAAGGTAATAGATAATATATGTGCTGGGGAAGTTAACTCATGCAAAAAACTTCGTAATGGAAATATTCTTGTTCATACAAAAAACCTTACTCAAGCCCAAAAACTCATCACTTTGACCTCCCTTTCTCAGAGCATACTAATTGAAGTTACAGAACATCTTTCACTTAACTACTCAAAAGGTGTTATTTATACTAATGATTTGAGAGGTATATCTGAAGAGATAATTTTAGAAGAGCTTAAAAGCCAAAACGTGTTTGAAGTAAAAAAAATTTTAAGAAAAGAGAATGAACATCTCAAGGAAACCGGTTTAATAATATTAACTTTTACTACCATTAACCTGCCAGAAACATTAAACATTGGATACGAAAAAATTTCTGTAAGACCCTACATACCAATGCCAACTAGATGCAAAAATTGTTTTCGTTTTAACCACATCGAAAAATTTTGCAAAAACATAAGATTATGCCCCAACTGTGGCGAAGAAGAACATATCGATAGTTCTCTAAACGAAGAATGTACAAATAAGAAAGCATGTATTAATTGCAAAGAACGTAAGGAAATCAACAACAACCACCACACCTTAGAGAAAACATGCCCAGTGTTTATAAAACAAAAAGAAATTCAGTCCATCAAGGCTCTTCAGAAAGTTGACAACAAAAAAGCACTTTCAATATACAACGAACATCATCACAACAACAATGCTACTTATGCTTCCATCATTCGTTCGACATCCACTCAACCTACAACTAAAACATCCAACGCACTCTCTTCGAATACAGATGCTTCTCAAAATCCACCTATCACTTTACATCTAACTCGTGATCTACCAACAATGGACAGCAGCAACAACCATCAAAAACCGCCCAGTCCACTCTCAGATGAAAAAAAGAGTGAACAATTAAAACCCCCAAGCCGCAGTCATCAAAGCCACCAAGACCAACCAACTTTAACATCCAAACTCCTTGCTGGAAACAAACTTAAAATATTTCCAACGAATACTCCCAAGCGATTATTACGACAACTTAAATACAAAAATTCCTCAAAACCCGTTTCAAATAAATTGCATTCTTCTAATAATAAAACTGGATTGGATTCCTCTAACGATTCCGATTTCGATGACAACATGCTTCTAAACTAACGGTCAACCCAACACTTGAATACCTTAACTCTACACTTGAATACCTTATTAATTATTACTTATTACTATTCTTTTTATTTCTAAGTACCTTATTATGGTGTTAAGAATTCTCCAATGGAATATCAACGGTTTTTTAATAACATACACGAGTTAAATTTACTAATTATATCAAACTCTCCAGACATCATTGCTTTACAGGAGACTCATTTAACACAAACATCAATAAACCTTAATAACTATAAAAACATAATTAATAACACACAATCGACAACCTACGCAAAAGGTGGTACATCACTATTTATTAAAAACGGCATTGATTTCTCAGTATTACCTATAACATCTAACCTCTATGCAACAAAAATTTTAATCACCGCAGAAATTAATTTAACTGTTATATCTCTTTATTTACCACCACATTCTTCATTCT
This sequence comes from Pherbina coryleti, assembly GCA_943735915.1. Classification (NCBI taxonomy): domain Eukaryota; kingdom Metazoa; phylum Arthropoda; class Insecta; order Diptera; family Sciomyzidae; genus Pherbina; species Pherbina coryleti. The sequence goes on from OX030949.1 coordinate 133,630,223, forward strand.
CTTCACATGATCTTCACCAACTTATTTCAGGCAATACCTATCCTCTCTTGCTATTAGGTGATTTTAATGCACATAGCACGCTATGGGGTTCAAACACCACCAACTCCAGAGTCAAAATTGTCGAAAATTTTTTCCAACAATCCAACTTAACTCTTCTTAACGATCACACTCCAACACACCTATCTACTCTTTCAACCTTAACTAACATTGATCTTTCTTTTTGCTCTCCTAATTTGTTACCTTTTCTCTCTTGGAATACTGATAATCAACTTCATGGAAGCGACCATTTCCCCATTCATATTTCTTTCAATAATAACGCAAATAATTCAAGCAATGACTATAAATTTATCCCAAGATTTATCACCGAAAAAGCTGACTGGCCAAAGTTTCAGAAACTGTTTGATAACGTTCCAATAACGTTTACTTCCAATGTTAACAAAAACGCAGCTCTGTTTCATAAAAAAATAATTTCATCTGCCAACGAATCCATTCCGCAAACCAACAATAGGACCAATCTTAAATATGCCTACTGGTGGAATAACGACCTAGCTTTATTACAAAATAACAAACATACCTGCTGGAATATTTTTAAATCAAACATGACACAAACCCATCTTCTTGCCTACAAAAGAGCTAATGCTAAATTTAAATATGAAGCAAAACAATCAAAAAGAAAATCTTTTAGAAATTTCACAAACTCAATTAACCCAAACAGCTCCATCAAACAGCTATGGAAAACAGTCAATAAACTTTACGGTAAAAAAATTAATTATAACATCAAAACCATTACCTGCCCAAATGGGACAATCCTGGCAAATTCCGCCTGTATTGCCAATTTTTTCGGAAAAAATTGGTCGGAACTATCTCAGGATGACAACTTTCATAACGAATTTCTTACCGGAAAATCAAGTCCAAGCCCTGTTATAGACTATGAAGTAGATCGAATGGGAAGCTTCCTAGAGCACGAAATAAAACTTGATGAACTTAACTCAACATTACGTTCAGTAAAGGGCACATCTTCAGGATACGACAAAATACCCTACCAAATATTACACAACCTGTCAACCTCAGGAGTAAACTATCTTCTTTCCCTCTATAATTCTATTTTCAACTCTGGAATCATTCCTCAAACTTGGAAAACAGCCACCATTTTTCCCCTTCTAAAACCCAACAAACCCGCCAACAAAGCTGAAAGTTATCGTCCAATATCTTTACTACCATGTATTGCAAAAGTTTTGGAGAAAATTATATCGAAAAGACTGCAGTGGTATTTAGAAAATAAAAAATTGATTCATCCTAGACAAGTTGCTTTTAAAACTGGTAGTGGAACAATGGATGCACTTTTATACATTGATTTCCTTACAGCTAATGCAGTCTCCAAAAGAAAACATTTATCTATACTATCAATTGACTTTCAAAAAGCATTTGATAGAATAGGCAAACATGTAATTATTGAACAATTAAAGGAATGGAGAATAGGTCAAAAAATAATTAACTTCATCAACGCCTTCTTGTCCAATAGTCAGTTTAGGGTTCGTATAAGAGGTACCCATTCACCAACATTCAATTTACATAATGGAATTCCACAGGGATCACCTCTATCGGTGATTCTTTTTAACATTGCGTTCGAAAAACTAAACAAAATCTTGATCAGACATAAATTTTTTACTCACACAATCTACGCAGATGATTTATATATTACTGCCAAATTTGAGACAAATGTTCAATTACAAAATAATTTAAATTTACTTTTTCAATCCATCCAGCCCTGGCTCCATAAATCAGGATCAGAAATATCCTATGAGAAATCAAAAATTCTTCACGTTTGTCGCAAAAGAAATTGCTTTCCATCCGACATTAACATATTTTCTAACACGATTGAAAAAACAAATAACCTAAAAATTCTAGGAATTGTATTCAACAGCAAATACAACTGGTCTTCTCATATGGATAAACTTAAAATTGATTTACACAAAAGACTTAACCTAATAAAATGTATAGCAGGGCAAAATAGTTACGCGCACCCAAATTGCATCATCAATGTTGTTAAGGCAATTTTACTTTCCAAAATAGATTATGGATTACCTTTGTATGGACATTCATCTCAAGCACAGTTAAGAAAAATCAAATCAATTTATCATGCAGCATCACGTTTTAGTCTTGGAGCTTTTCGCTCTACTCCCCTTAAAAACATCTTTGCCGAATCAGGCTTACCAACGATTGAAGAAAGAACCGAACAAACTACCTCTCGTTTAATACCTAAACTCCTTCTTCCCTCTCAGGCACCGATTATAAGTAATATAGCAAACCAAGCAAAACGAAAAACATTGCGCATTCCATCCGCAATACATCGTATAATATTTTCTGCTAATGAGATCGGCTTGAAAATAAAAGTACATACTAAACACTCGAGTAATTTCCCCCCTTGGTCCTTCAGAAAAAGCTCAATAGTTTCAAATTTAATCCAATTACAAAAAAACTCAACCTCTAGCGAAGCTTATCTTTCTAATTTCAATTCCACTATCACTCCATATCTACAAGAAAATTGGAATCTTATATTCACAGATGGTTCGAAAGACGAATTTAACACTGCTTTCGCCGTTGTTAACTCAAACAATAAAATAATTACAGCAAAACAAAAATTCAGCCACTGCTCTATTTTTACGGCAGAAGCCGAAGCAATTTTGGCTGCAGTTAAATACTGCAAGGGTGTTAAAAAGAAATTTATAATTTGCTCCGACTCACTGTCTGTAATTCAGTCAATTTTTAATTTAAGGCAACAAAATGAGACTGTTATACAAATTTGAGAAGCACTCATAACTTCTTCAAATAGGTTAAAAGTTATGTGGATCCCCGGACACGTAGGGATCCTAGGAAATGAAATGGCTGATTCAACCGCCAAATACGCCTGTGCTGGACCTATCACGCTGAAAGAAACATACAACAAAAAAGACATAATAAGACTTATAAACAATTTCAATCTCAACAAGCGGAAACTAATTTGGGCGCAATACACTCATCATTATAAGCAATTTAACATAAAGGGTATAGCTTCCATCTACCCTTGGAATATACCCAAAACGCATCTACAAAAATATATAAGACTCCGTCTTGGACATACAAAACTAACAAACAAACATCTTTTTGACTCAAATCTTAGGACAGAATGCCCATCACAGCGATCCCCTAACATTAACACACATTTTATATAACTGCCCTACAACTACCAATGCTCAATTACAACTTTTTAATAAAATCTGTATTGGAGAATTCCTATCCGATATTACTTCCGAAAATATAAATAATGTTGTTAGAATACTTACTATTTGTAATATATTTTTTGAAATTTAATTAATCCTTATCCCTATCGAAATTATGCTACTTTGTAATTTATCTAATCTACATAAGTACCTAAATTAATCCCATTTTATTAATTTTTCAGTTTTCCTATTATTAGCCTAAAAACCTTAGTTGTTATGGCTTTTTTAAGATAATTTTTGTAATTTATTATAAGATTATCTCTTCAATAAATAAATTAATAAATAATCACTGAGAACTAGAATAATTTACTTGGTTCAAGTAAACAATTTTCTTAATACTAGAATGTTTTGCTTGATATTAGAAACTAAATTTACTTATTATAATGAAAACCCTTGAGTAGAGATGCAGGATGTAGTATAGCCGATCATAAAAACTACCCAAATATACTAAATATCGGTGATTCCATGTCAAATCAGACGCTTTTCGAAACTCACATATTTGTAAGAATTTGGTACTTTGCAAATCGATAGTACTTTGCAAATTTTTTTTTATAAATTTTTTTTTTTTTTTTTTTTGCTAGTTATACACAGTGGAAAATTAAAATAATTATCAAAAATTGTGAATAGGACATGTAGTCAAATAACTATATCTGCAAAACCGTTAGTCCTACAAAAAAATTATTGAAACTTATTTCAAAGATCTTGAATTGGTCTTCCTTTAGGTGTACTCTTTTGCTAACACAACAAAATTTGAATTTTTTTGGCTACTAAAAATTTCATTCTCATTTTTCATGGTCAGCAACACTATTTTTTTGGCGTTTTGAAAACATTTTCGTACTGAAGCACTCATTCTTAATGCACTCCCAAAATTTTATGTTGGAGAATCAATGCTTTCTATTTTAAACGAACTTTTCAAAAACTGTCAACACAATTTTCATACAAAATAGTTTTATTTCTTATTAAAAATTCCTTTTTTTATTTTCTATTATTTTGCAGATAAAGTTATTTGACTACATGTCCTATTCACAACTTTTGATAATTTTTTAATTTTCCACTGTGTATAACTTGCAAAAAAAAATTTGCAAATATGTATTTTTATTTTATAAAGTACTATCGACGTGCAAAATTTGAAAAAAATCGGCGTCATCAAAATCCATTTTTGGAGAAAAGCGTTCGATTTGACATGGAATCACCGATATATCTTGTAGACGTTTACATGTTTCCAAGTAAAGTAACAGATGTTGCCTTCGTAACATTGTCATAGAGCCAATCCGCACCATCTTAAAAATGTTTTCATGTAAACATGTTGTCAATTATTAGCATGCCCATTAGACTGTCTCGCCTTATAGGCAACAAAAAAATTGACGCCGCACACCACCTTATCTGAAGCATTATTGAAAGAAAGTTTCGAAACATTTTTTTTGTATTTTTTTGACTGAACGTAGGGGTGAGCATTGACATATTTCTTCATAACTTCGCTATTTACTGTGCGGTCTTAAAGAGTCATATATTTATGTTTTTGTCTGAACGAGACCTATTTTTTATTTCTAGGACTTATTGACCTCAGTTAACCCCTTATAGTACTAACCCACCGGACCTTAGTTTCTTTCATCTTAAGGTACCATTTTGATTTCAGAAATGGAAAGTCCGTAAAAAATCATTAAACTTTTACTAAAGAAATTTTTCGCCATTTCCACTAAAAATGTTTAAAAAAAATTTTTTTCATTGTTTTTCAAAACGTAGGACTAAATTATACATTTTTTGTCATATCGTATTATTTTTATAAAATATGCACCGAAAACGTTTTTATCCAAATTATATTTGCAAGAAAATTTAAACATAAAAAAAATAGTTCGACCAAAAATGATTTATTTTTACCGAACGTAGGTCGACCATTTAAATTTTTCTTTCTAGCTGCGGAATTTACCGTCCGATCTTCAAGGATGATATATCGATACTTTAGTCTCTAAGAGACCTCCTTTTCTTCTTTTGTAGTCATTAACCTCAAATGACCCCTAGTATTCTAACCGACAGGACCTCAGTTTTTACCATCTTAACACATTGCGTGCCACGTCGCTCATATATGAGAGACACCCAAATTTCGCAATTTTTTTCGCTCATTTTGACAAACACACACCTCTAAAAATCTCTCACTGTTTGGCCAGAAAATCAAATATAATACTCGCTACCTGTATTTCTTATTTATTTCATCTCATTTTATTCTTATATTATTATTCTTATTGATATTATTGGGACTATTTTTCCGATTACAGCGTTGGCACGCAATGTGTTAAGGTACCATTTTAATTTCAGATATGAAAAGCTCGTAAAAAATCATCAAACTTTTACCACAGAAATTTTTCGATTTTTTGCATAGAATAATTAAAAAACATATTTTTAAGTTTTTCTTACAAAACGTACGGTAATTTTTCGTTTTTTTTTTTTTTAATTTTTGACCGAACGTAGGGTCGCTCATATACATTTTTCTTTATGGATTCGGTATTTATAATCCGGTTTTAAAAATTAAAACATCGATGTTTTTGTCTTAACCCTTTGACGACCATTAGTACACCGGTGACCCTTTTACTTTCGAATTTTTCCTGGAAAAACTATGCAAACGATTTTTCTTTACAAGGTATCATTCAACAGGGAATTAATGTGGCTTACAGAAAGTACTTAATTTTCCAAGGGCAGATTCATCCCTTTGCCTACCAGACCACCCCAAAGTAGAAAAATCTTGACTTTTTCTCCGCCTTCTTCTTGCTGCAATATTTTGGGGGTAGGAGGAGCTATAGGTAACAAATTTTTGGAGAAGTTGCGGGAAACCTTCCACTTTTTAAGAAAAAGTAGCAAAAAAAGATAGTCTACTTGGGCTATCCACGCGACCACCAAATCTGACGGGACCTATATATCCCAATGGTCGTCAACGGTAAAAATCGAAGACATATTTAATATTGTTGAAAAGTTGATTTATTTGAAACAAAAATAAATTTGGTTGCATTTTTGATCAATGCATTGAATTTTCATTTTCTTATGATAAAATTTGAAGTTATTTCGATCATTGGCGAAGCAAAATGGTTTTTTGCAAAAGGCACAAATAGTATTCCTTCGATGGTCTTTGTGTTGTTTTGAACAGAAAATACATCCTGACGTCCCATTTCACTTTTGCAGAATTATCAGACAGGGAAGTGATATCCGCAAGTTTAAATCTCGTAGGTACCTGTCTTACAACTTCGCGGTTGGTGACCGTTTTGATCATTTGAGTAGCCAGTTGCCCGCGGACTTCCAATGCAGATATAAAAAATGAATCATTATTCGAAGTAGAAATTTTGTTGTAACCACAGTGCACAGCGGCGGATTTACATACGGGTTGAAAAGGCTTTAGCCGCCATCCCCTTTGAAGAATTTTTTGTGTGGAAAAAAAAATTGAAAAAAGTGCTTAAAGCCGTTTCAGCCTCCCCTTGGACTATAAAACTGTTAGCTCAGTCCTTCCCCTCTCTGGTGAATCCTAGAGCCGTCACTGATTGTGCACACTCAAATCAAAGCCATCGCAGAAAAGACGCAAGTAGAATTTGATCTTTGATTAATTTTTTGTTACGGAGTTTTGTTTTGCATCAAATGAAAGATCCGATTTTGTGGAAAATTTAACATATTTTGTGATATTTTGAAAACTCGTAAAGAGGTCAAGGTACTACCATTGAAAAGGTTATTTTACCACCTTTCATTGGATGTCAAACATTACGCCGTACATTACATAGAAGGCTAAGTGTTATGTGGAATTTTTGGGTTTTTTTAATAATCTTTTTAAATATTTTGGGAATATCACCTAAACCAATAGTCATAGTCAATTACTAAATTAATAAGTTAAAAATTGCAGTATGAAAACTGCAATATCAATTCCATGAATAAAACCATTACAGCTTCAAATATATAAATTATATTCAAAGCTTTTCATTTCATTCAGTGAACTCACTGCATTGCACTCAATTTTCAAATACTTTCTATAAGTGTGCACGCTCTGATAGGTAGACAGCACACAAATGTATTCATTCTCTTTTGTTTTCATTTTGCTCTTGGTGCAAATGATGAATGCTCTCATTAATTTGTTTCACTGCCTTAGAGAAGATGAGAGTAAGGATTTGAAAAGCCAGTGAATGTTTTGATACGCATTTCAAACACATTCATGCAGCTCTCTAATAGTCATCATAGTACATAGAGGTCAAAGTACTAACATTGCAAAGGTTATTTTTTAAACTTTCATTGGTAAACTTTCAAAACATATTAAAAACAACGAGTTCTCATGAAGTAAATCAAAATTCAACCTCAAACTTTTCGTTCGCATACTGTCAACGAGAGAAAATAGTGGTATACATTTTTACCGTTGACGACCATTGGGACACATAGGTCCCATAATTTTCACACTTTTGCAGGTAAAAAAAATTATTTTTGGCGACACTTTTGTTTAGTAATATGGAGTCGCTTAACACGAATCCGTTGTCGGATTAACGAATTTATCCAGCGGTTCAGGAGCGGTCGTCAAAGGGTTAAAGAGACCTACTTTTTCCTCTTGGGATCATTTGGGTCAAGCTCGCCGTTGTAGTACTTTCTTACCAGATCCATTTTCTTAGTAATTATTGAGTCAATTAGTAAATTCGAATGGTACATTAGGATTGTAGAACCAGATAAGAACGTTTTCGGTGCATATTTTATAAAAATAATACGATATGACAAAAAATTTAAAAATTATTTTTTTTTTTTTTTTTGTAAATATTTCTAGTATAAATAGCGAAAAATTTCTTTAGTAGAAGTTTGATGATTTTTACGAACTTTTCATATCTGAAATCAAAATGGTACCTTAAGATGGTAGAAATGAGGTCAATGAGCGACCCCTACGTTCAGTCAAAAAAATAAAAAAAAAATGTTTTCGAAACTTTCTTTCAATAATGCTTTAGATTAGCTGGTGACACCAGCATGGTGTGCGGCGAAATTTATTTTTTCGAGACGGTCTAATGCCCATATAAGCTGAAGTGAGAAAAATTTCCTTGATTCAAGTAAACAATTTGCCGAAAATTAAAAAATTCTCTGCGATTGCTTAAATTAAGAAAAGTTTTTCCATGATTCAAATCTCGTTCCAGGCTCTAGAATCAAGTATTTTATTTTTGTTTCAAGCAATCATTTGACTCAATTTTAGAAATAAATTCTGAACATAAATTTACTTACTTACTTATCTGGCGCTTACAACCGAAGGTCGGTTTTGGCCTCGTATAAGAAATTGCGCCAGCCATTTCTATTTTGCGCTTACTGGCGCCAGTTGGAAACACCAAGTGTAGTCAGGTTATCCAACACCTGATCCTTCCAACGAAGATGTGGGCGTCCTCTTCTGCGTTGACCACCACCGTGCACCGAATCGAATATTTTTTTCGCTGGAGCGTCGTTTTCCATTCGCTCAACATGACCTAGCCAGCGGAGCCGCTCGATTTTAATGCGCTTAACTATGTCTATGTCAGCGTACAGCTCATACAGCTCGTGGTTCCATCGAATTCGGTACTCGCCATTGACGCAGATTGGACCGAAGATCTTACGAAGGATCTTTCTCTCGAAGGCTCCCAAAGTCTTTTCATCAGAACTGCTCAACGTCCAAGTTTGTGCTGCATATAATAGGACGGGCATGATTAGTGACTTATAGAGCGTGAGTTTTGTTCGTCGAGAGAGGGCTCTGCTTCTCAATTGCCTACTTAGCCCAAAGTAACACCTGTTGGCAAGAGTTATCCTTCGCTTTATCTCAATACTGACATCGTTGAAAGAGTTTACGCTGGATCCCAGGTAGACGAAGTCCTTAACGACCTCGAAGGAGATGTTCTCAACAGTGACGTGGTTTCCAAGACGCTGGGACTGTTTATTTGTTGACACTAGGTATTTCGTTTTATCTGCGTTCACTACAAGACCCATTCGACTCGACTCTTTCGCTAACCTGGAGAATGCTGCACTGACTTCGCGCGTATTATGGCCAATGATATCGATATCATCAGCATACGCCAGCAGCATAATACTTTTGTAGAATATCGTGCCACTGCGTCTCAAATCAGCAGCTCGGATGATCTTCTCCATCATTAGGTTGAAAAAGTCGCACGATAAGGAGTCACCTTGTCTGAAACCTCGTTTGGTATCGAATGGAGGAGTGAGGTCCTTCCCGATTTTAACTGTGCTGCTGGTGTTGCTCAGTGTCATTCTGCAAAGGCGGATGAGCTTTGCAGGAATACCAAATTCAGACATGGTGGAATATAGATGATTCCTTATTGGACTGTCGAAGGCGGCTTTGTAATCGACAAAAAGATGGTGTGTGTCGATTTGTTTTTCTAGGGTCTTCTCCAAGATTTGTCGTAGCGTAAATATCTGGTCTATGGTGGATTTGCCAGGTCTGAAGCCACACTGATAAGGTCCAATCAGCTGGTTTACGATGGGCTTCAGTCTTTCACATAGTACGCTCGACAGAACCTTATATGCGATATTCAGAAGGCTTATCCCACGGTAGTTGGCGCAAATTGTGGGATCGCCTTTCTTGTGGATTGGGCAGAGCACACTGAGGTTCCAATCGTTTGGAATGCATTCTTCCGACCATATTCTGCATAGAAGCTCATGAATGCATTTAAATAGAGCTTCGCCTCCATTCTTGAAGAGCTCAGCAGGTAAGCCATCGGCTCCTGCGGCTTTGTTGTTTTTAAGCCGAGCTATAGCTTTCAAGACTTCACTATGGTCGGGCAGCGGAACTTCAACGCTGTCGTCCAAAATTGGGCATTCCGGAATATCATCTCTATTGGCGGGATTGTTGTCGTCGTCGCCATTCAGAAGCCTAGAGAAGTGTTCCCTCCACATCATCAGTGTACTCTGGATATCTGTCACTAGATTCCCATTTTCATCCTTGCAGGAAGAGGCCCCGGTCTTGAAACCATCGGCCAGGCGTCTTATTTTTTCGAAAAATTTTCGGACCTCATTCCTGTCACCATGCATTTCAATTTTCTCGCACTCACGCATTTCCGCTTCCCTTTTCTTTCGCCTGAAAATGCATCTCTCTTCCCTCCTCTTCTCTTTGTATCGCTCCTTAGCAGCACGCGTTACAACCGACTGCAGGGTGGCTTTGTAGGCGGCGTCTTTTTCGGCAGTGGCGTCGCGACACTCTTGGTCGTGCCACTGGTTTCGGCGAGGGCGGTGATAGCCAATCACCTCTTCGGCAGCCGTACGCATAGAGTGGGAAATATGATTCCACTGCGCGCATATATCGTCGATCGGAGGAGTGCTTTCTTGAAGCAGGAGTGAGAGTCGAGTAGCGAAGTCTTCGGCTGTTTGCTTTGTTTGCAGCTTTTCCACGTCTAGCTTTCTCTGTGCTGGATTGCGCGCATTCTTGGTTGCGCACAGGCGTGTACGGATCTTGGCTGCGACAAGATAATGATCCGAGTCTATATTGGCACCACGGATCGTGCGTACATCTAAAACACTGGAAGAGTGCCTTCCGTCAATCAAAACGTGATCAATTTGGTTGCGCGTCTTTTGATCAGGAGACAGCCAAGTTGCTTTATGAATATTGAGATGCTTGAATCTAGTGCTACTAACGACCATGTTTCGCGCTGCGGCAAAGTCAATCAGCCTCATTCCGTTATCGGAGGTATTGTCGTGGAGGCTGAACTTTCCGACTGTTGGACCAAAGATATTTTCTTTTCCCACCTTGGCGTTGAAGTCACCAAGCACGATTTTTATGTCGTGGCGGGGGCTGCGCTCATAGGCATCTTCAAGGCGCTCGTAGAAGCTGTCTTTGGTCTCATCGTCTCTGTCTTCTGTCGGAGCGTGCGCACAAATCAGGCTTATGTTGAAAAATCTTGCCTTGACACGGATTATGGCAAGTCGTTCGTCCACAGGTGTGAATCGCAGAACATGATGTCGTAGTCTTTTGCCAACCACGAATCCGCATCCAAATTCGTGCTTCTCCGCAAGGCCGCTGTAGTAGATATCACAGGATGCTTGCCGTGAGCAACCCTGTCCCTTCCATCGCATTTCTTGGATTGCAGTGATATCAGCTTTGTATCTTTCTAAGATATCTATCAGTTGGATAGAGGCACCATCCCAATTAAGGGTTCGGACGTTCCAGGTGCATATCCGTAAATCATTGTCAGTTTTTCGTTTGCGGTAGTCGTCATCAGATTTGGGGATCATTTTTATCTTATTTCTTTTTCGTTTCATTGAAATTTGTTTTTACGTGGTGGGCATCAAACCCAACGCACAACCCTTTAAAGGCAGGGGGAGCCCGCCGCTCAGATTAGCCGTCAAACTAACGGTTGCCAGTTTGCCGTTTCTAGAGGACACCACGCAGAGGTTTGAGTCGACTTGAGACGAGTTCAACATGGATAATGCTGGCCTCACCAGGTTGAGGCAGTCAGACACGTTGCCATGTGAAGATCGCCCCCTTGACCCTCACGCGTTGCCTTGTGAGGATCGTCCTCCTAAATAAATTTATTTTTCTTAATTTTAGTTTTTTTTTTTTGTGCCTGATTTGAGAAAATGAGTCTTAGTTTTAAATTTTGTTAGATCTCAAGTAAAATATTTGCTTAATAAAGGAATATTTTTTCTCTCCGTGGGGATATATGATGTTTTACATACTTCATGCCTTTAATGCTTACATTTACTTTTTTATTTTTCTTAACTGTTTGATATAACGGAATAGTTATTGACTGATTATAAAGATAAAAAAAAAGTTTTTGTATTGCTAGTTATAAAAATGATTTCTATATCTCTTATTGTTTCGGAGATATTTGTATTCATACTTAAATTTGTCATGTCCTTACTGGTTGTTGAAATCATGAAGGCAAGGTGAAAAGTCCTTGACACATAAAACAGATGGCGTCGCACATCCCATGCTTAGTATCATCTTAAACTAGAATATATTAACTCATTTCAGACTGATGTGTCATTCAGTTTCCTTTGAAAACTTCGAGTAGCAATAGCCATCAACAATCTACCATCAAAAAACTGGAATATATTTACTTATTTCAGACTAATGTGTCATTCAGTTTTGACAACTACGAGTATTAATAGCCATCAACCATCAAATTGAATTTTGCGCCTTCCAAAGAACATTAAACATTAAACATTGGGGAGGCTCCTTATTATCGATTGGAACGATTCACAATCAGTTTTCTGATGTTCTTTGTGTTAGTGTGAGCACAAAGGGTGCCGAACGTTCTGGTCGCTCGCTTAAAGTTGCAAAGGTAGAAATCGTTGATAATATCCATGGTATGATATTGGACGATCTACAAGTGAAAGTGCACGAGATTGCTTAGGCTATAGGAATTTTAATCAAAGGTCATAGAAACATTTTGCATAAATTTCTGGATTTGAGGAAGCTATGTGCAGATGAATGCCGCATTTGAGTTCTGTTGACAACCAGCGTGATCCTGTGATAGCTTCAAAGGAGTGTTGAAATGACACGCTCAAATGACACGCTCAAAAGCGTGGAAGAAACTTAGATCCACCACAATACACCGGAGACCGAAGAATAGTCAAAACAGTGCTCTTATCCTGGTGAATCGATGCCGAAAAAATGGGTTTATCGGCTAACAAAGTTATGGCGACACGATATCAACCCTTCAATTAACTTGAAAAGAACAAAACTATCACCAACGTTAATTATGCAGAGTTCGATTCGATATCGACTTAAAGTGCAAGCGGCTGCATTAGGCCTCAAGGCACCCACAGTGCGATTTTTTTTCAATTTTAGGATGACAAAAGTCATATCTCAAAATGATAGACACAAAAAATGTGAATGATCGGTCAACTGCCACTCCTACCTCCCATACAACTGGATCAGCATTGGAGACATAAGTAAATGCAAGTCATCTTACAACTTTTTAATGAAAGTGGGTGCGATCAGTCAACCATTTATGGGCAAATCCTGCGTGTCGGACGCATTCGGACGCTTTTTTTTCCAATTTATATGCTGAAAATGTTTTGTTTAGGAAAAAATAACTAGTGCACCATTAAGTATTAAGGGGCTGCTATTTATATATATCAGAAAAAAATACAATACAAGTGTAAGTACATGAACAGTGGTTTTGATATTCAGCGTTCGGACGTTATTAAAATAGAAGTAGTTTTGATATTAATTGCAAAATCTGCTATCAGCGAACTGGTTCGAGCTACGAGAAAATATGATATGAATGAAACGTTAAGAATTAAGTGAAATATGCAAAAATGTTAGCATAGTTATTAATTTTTATTATTGTTTTTATTTGTAATATTTATTATTGTTCGGACGTTATGTGTCGGACGTCATTAATTTTTCCATAATTACAGTATTTTAATTATAGATATTTTTTTAAATTATTTTTAATATTAACATCTACGCTACGTTTAAAAAAATGGGCTGATCGAGCATAACAAAAATTACGAGATGTTTGAAGTCCTAAAATATATATTTTTAATATTTTGCCATCTATTGTGGAGCGATGTTACGGAGTTTTCAATTTTTTTTTACGTTTATGTAAATTACCTTAATTTATAAAATATATACATGTGGTAATGCTGAAGCAATCACTTCACTTGTTGTTTTTATACCTTAGCACATCATTTTATGTTATCATTGATTTTCAAATATTTTATAAGATTTTCATTTTTTCAATTTTATTTGTTCGTTTGCTAAAGTTCCAGAGATCGGTTGAGTTTTCTTAATATTCCATAAAAATTATTCCTGTTTTAATAAATTGTGCTTTATCAATCTTTTCTTTGGGGTTTTAATTTTAAAACGAATCCCACATACATAATACATAATTATATATATATAAAAATATACATATATATAAAAAGACATGTGTATCCAACCAACAAACTGTCCAAATTGCTTTCAAGGCATGACCAATTTAAAAGGTGTCAGCGACAATTAAATTTAAATGTTGCTTAAAAGAAACAAATTCCTGAAACCTCAGTGAAAGACATCTACAGAAAGGGTTCGAGAATTCAGAGCTCGACAAAGAGCTTTGTGTTTTTGTATGATCAGTTTGAAGGAAGTTTTTCTATTTAAAATTTTTGGATAAAGGTTTTTACAACTAATAAAATTTATTAATATGGTATGGTTATTATAATATGATGGTATGGTATGATGGAAATAGTATTAGTTGATGGTACGGTATTATGGTATGGTACGATGATATAATGGTTAGATATATGGTATGTTCGTAGGTATGATTTGGTGGTAGAATATGATGATAGCATTGTCTAATGGTATAGTATGGTGGTAAGATGAGCATGGAAAGATGGCATAGTTTTATGATACAGTATGATGGTATAGGATGTTAGTATGGTATGATGGTATGGAATAATAACATTTAACTTTTCGAAATTGTACATACATATTAAAACAGATTTAATATTATCTTGCAATTATATGAAATGGGACTTTTTTAGTAAGACCATATTTAAGAGTAAATCAATTAATCACTAAAAAATCTCTACTTTTTTGGGTTAAAGTTTCACTTGTACCGTGCGTGGCGGCCCAACACATATTTTTTTTTAGCTAACTGGTGGTCGTTTTTATTTTATCCTTAAACTTTTTGCGATAATTACGCTTTCTCTCCGCTTCTTTTCTACAGAATTCGTCATCAAGTTTTTTTTTAATTATTTCGCTAATTTTTCTTTTCGATCTTTACACATTATTTCTTTAATATTTGGCTTACCATCTACAATAGTAAGATACAAAAGTTATTTCCACGTTAAATCTATTTGAAAATGTCGCCTACCGTTCGGACGTCACTGCGTTTGCCCAGTTGATATGAGCTGAAAATTATTTATATTTTAAATCACCAGTTATATTCTGGAAAATGTGCAAAAACTTGCTTTTGTAACAGGTTTCAATTTTTGTTTTTAATTTGATTTAACAATTTTATCTAAATAAAACCCTTTTTATGCGTCGGACGTCAGAACAGAATTGATCATATTAATTCTGCAAAATACACCGTTATGCCCAAATTTTGTCAAACCTATTATGGTGCCAATTTGCAAAGAAAGAAGTGCAAAGGGAAATAAAAAAACTTTTATACGAAAAGCTTTTATATCAATAGCTTTCTTAGATCAGTAAGCAACCTGGAAAAAAAAAAAAAAACAACTCGAATATTGACTGTGAATTGCTTATTTTTTATTACATACGAACTCAAGAACAAAAAAATTATTTGGAAACTTAAATGTAGATATTTTTAGCTTTTTATAAACAATAATGCTCTTGAAAAAGGAGCATCTTTAGTTTCTCACACTTGGTAGACTATTTTCGGGATTTGCCCTTATACAACGCAAATCATAATTACGGAGTAAATTATATGAAGATTACTTTATATTTTAGCAGAACAATTAATACAATATTGTGAGCTATTTTGTTTCTGTATGTACTCTAATTCCGATTCAGAACTTTCGTTCAAAAATTCTGTAGGCTTAAGTAGTTTAATAAATTCATTATTGTTTTTCGTAAAAAGTATATGTTATTGATAAGGGGAAAACTTTTTTCTTACTGCAAACATAAACAAAATGAATAACTTGTCAGTATAAACTCACTTATAATTTTGTAATACTCAGCATTTCAAAATATTGTATTGTTTTCTTTTTCATTATGTCTGCATTTTGTTGTATCTCATGCTTTTAGAACAATCAAAGAAACTATTAAAAAAAATAGTAGAATTTCTCGAAAAGCATTAAAGATTAAAATATTGATTTAGTCTTGAATTGATTTTGAATTAAACAACATTGGCCTCCATTGGCCAAAGCAAAATTTGCCCTTTTTGTTACGTTTTCTAACACTTTTTCATCTCGGGCATTTCGGGCGGTATAGCATTATTTCGGTTTCATATTGTATTTTATGAATTAATAAAATTATACTGAATTGATATTTTATACGACTGTTTAATCAAGTCAATCAGCTGATAAATGTCAAAGTGATGCAATGTTTACAGACCAACATAAAATATGGCGCACCCTGTATGTGTGCATGTAAAAGGGTATGTATGATGATGGTTTAAGTAATGCCCAGGGATGCCTTAAGTCTCACAGTAAGTAACATGACAATCAACAACAGATTTTGGACACTCTTCACGAAATTCGTGAGTGAGCGAATTCTGCTTGCCACCGATAAACAAATGTTTTTGATGGTGCTTCATCGCCAAAAGTCGAATTGAGTTTATTGATACACTCTTGTTGGGATAATTCACATCGAAAGTTGTAAAAATAATAGCACAAAAATTATCACGTGATAATTACATTTCTTTTCTGAAATACAATTTCAAAAGCACTGTAAACAATACAATAAGTGGAAGGACGACAAAACATTGTGAGTACAAATGAGCTGAAAATGTCAAACTTACCAATGGAAATGTCAGTTTGATTGGAATGACATTTCAAAATTGTCGTGGATTTCATGTGTTTTTAACTGTATTTTAATGTGAACTTTCATTATTTATATAGAAAACAAATTTGAGCTTAAGGCAAAGTATGTTCACAACAAGACAACATGAAGACAATGAAGGTAAATACCAACAACAACAACAAAGGCTCTGTATAGAGCAAATCACACTTGTTGTCAACATTCTTGGCCTAAAGCTCAAATTTGTTTTCTATATAAATAATGAAAGGTCATATTAAAATTTAAGATTTCTGAGATTTAATATAATAAGAATTTAATATAATTATTAGTTGTGTGTTTAGCACAAAACAACAAGATTTTTCAAAACAAAATTTCTCCACACCGTTTAGTTGAACCATCAGTGAAACTAACTGAACCCTACAAGAGGAAGTGTGGAAAATAAAAGAAGAAAAGAAACAAAATAACACAACCTCAACATGCTCTTATAGCGGTAAAACACTGTGATCGAAATCCGAAGATGCACATTAAGACTATGCCTAAAAGTATGACACGATCAAGGTAAACCTTGACACAGGGTGCATCATAAGTAGATAAGAGCTCAGTTACTAATGTAAAAGCGTTCTCTGTGTCAAAATAAACTTCCGGGTAACTTTGTCGGCATATTGGCAGTATAAGCAGAACCTAAGTAGGTTCAGTGAATCACAGTGAAAAATGAATATGCAATAAGTTGGTGTAGCGGCCTCTGAAACCGTTTTTTTTTAATTTTTACTTATATTTTGACATTCTAAGAACTTTTTGTTTTATAAAATTTTTTCCTCAAGTGCCTTGTTTTTTAATAACAAATCGTTTTGGACCCACTTTTGTTGATAAGGGTTAACTTTTTAGAAAAATTTACAATTTACAAAATATTTTTAGGTAAGGCACCAGATTCTATCATTAAATAGAAAAAAAAACTAACCTTAGCCAATTTTTTTTAATGTTTCCTTTTTTTGCGTAGTCATTTTTGTCCGAAAAAGTGGCCAAAACACCTCCCAACTATAAAAAATTTCAAAAGCGCCAAACGACAGCAAAAAATAGAGATTTCAAGGAAAATTTTAAGCTGCGTTGGAACTTTTTATCTGAAAAATTCAGGGGGTTGGTGTCCGATTTGATAAAGAACGCCCCATTTGTATAAATTTTTTAAGTTTGAACAATGTCTTTCCAAGATCTAATGAATATTTAAACATTTGATGTATTCCACACACCCCCCCACAACCACTCTTTACCATCATGTAGAGTTATGTTTGACCTTAAACAAATCCCAAAAGTCAGCAACTTTTCCCATTCATTGATTTCATTGGAAACCAAAGTTCAATCCAAAAATTGTTTCCAGGAAAAAAATCTCAAAGGACAAGCATTATTGTCTTATTTGCTTGTTTGTATATGTGTCTGTGTCTGTTTATATATTATAATTCTGTCCTTCACTATTTTTTTCTTTATCTATGCTATGACATGTTTGACTATATAAGCAACCAAAGCTGTCACTGCGCTGTATTGATTAGACTGCAAAGGATTTAGGACCAAAGCCGGATTATCGAAATGTACCATTTGGCTTTTAAATACAATCATCACTGCCAATAAACTTGTCCTTTTTATATGATGTTCGTTATTTTTTTGTCTTGCTTTATTCTGCAAGTCTTTCTTATTCTCGTTATGTGTTTCTTTAGCGATGTTCTCTACTGATATAAAATGCAATTTTTTTTTGTTGTGTCTGGCATAGGGATTGTCCAAGAGATGAAAAAGGTTTAAGTTGTATAGAACTTTCTTATGAATATCTATAGGAAGCTATTCATAAATATTAGTGCAAATTCGAATGTAACAGAATTAAAATAATGGAAGATTTTTTCGGAAATCCAATTTTTTTTTATATGTATATATATAGTTACGGCAAAATCTCAATGGTAATGAGGGAGTTGCCTTAAATGCCATCTCAAAGTCTAAGCTCTTAGCTGAGTGAACGTCAAGATAAGAAATAAATAAATTATATATAAATTTTGTAAGTGCTTTTGTTGCTTTTTTAGATAAAAAGACAAAAAATTTCCTCCAACATTTCTTAAATAATCAAATTCCCTAAAATACGAGTATCTGGGCGAATCACATAGATTAAAGCTATTGAATGCGTTAAGCTGCTGAAATCTTATGGTGTGTGCAAATAGCGAGATTGATATATTTTGCACCCTCGCATAAGCGCTTTATCTGACCTATTCAACTTAGAAAAAAAAAATTTCATCTCAGAAACAAAAAACATAAAACTAAAAGACTACAAAAAACAAAGACTCAAGAAGTGTGGTATTTTTCAAATGGCATCATCAAATCACAAAAAAAATCACACTTATAAGTTCTCAAAGCCAACGAAATCTACCATAAAAATGTGTTTCACATATTTGTAAATCCTTACTTGCCCTTGCTTAGATCTATTTGAACAATTTCCTCACTCAATTTTGATGCATATTATACATATAAAAGGTAAATTTTTTCAATATATTCATTATGGGTATTCACAATGTGGTGTATATACGATAAAATTTTTTAGAAATATAGAACATTCTAGACCGTTCAGTAAGCTTTAAGTCGAATAAAGAAAAACGTAATTTTTGGCTGAACTAAATTTTTATTGTTCAACATATTCTCCTTGCTATCTCTCAGGGGTGTACCGAGGCCATTTTGATTGGGGGGCTTAGCAAGGTATTTCGGCCGACTGGATACCCTTAAGGGGCTTGTTTTTTTTTTTTTGTTAGTTTGGCATTTTATCTGCCCTTTTAAGCTTTTCGCAATTTGAACCTCATTTTTAACCGACTTCAGGTTCTCAAGTTCGTTGGCTTGTCCGTTTTTTTTTTTAATGTGTGTACATCGATAACTCCTAAAGCACTTTCCCGATTTTCGTAATTTTTGTGAACAGATACATATCATGAACACGGAGGTCCTTTCCTAAAAAATGGGCGATATTCGACAAAAGGGCGTGTCACTATTAGAAAAACACTGTATTTCAATTAATATTGCCACTAGAGTCCTGAAATTTACAGTAAAAATACTGGGGTAGGTATAGTTAGTACAAATTACAGTCAATAAAGTGGGCGCTATTTGACAAAGGGGTGTGGCAATATTAGAAACACACTATATATCGAATAATATTGACACTAGGGTACTAAAATTTAGTACATGGGTGGGCACTGTTACTACAAATTACGGTAAAAAAAGTGGGCGTTCACCAATGGGGTGTGGCAATATTTTAAAAATACTATATCTCAGTTAATATTGACACTAGCGCACTTATATTTTGTATGCAGGCAGGTGGGTAGATAGAATCATTACAAAAGTGGGATTGTACATAGGGTGTGGCACTTTAAGGAAAGTAGTATATATCGGTTAATATTGATACTTATAAACTGAAATTTGGCACAGGGCTAGGTAGAATCATTACAAAGTACGATCAATAAAGTGGGCGGGATTAGAAAAGGGGCGTGGAACTTTAATAAAAATTGTAAAGAGACAGAAATGGAAAAAACCCACCAAACTTTCGGGAATTAATTAAACAAATTTTTTATGAACAAAGTTTCATGTTTGAAATTTTCCTCAAAAATAATATGACATAAATATTCTCTAAAAAGGAAGAAATTAAAACTTTTAACAAAACAAAAACCGACTTCAAAATCACTACAAAGCAGGGTGTGGAGAACGATCAAAATACGATTGTTCTCCCAAATAATCACTGCTAATAATTTCATGCTTTCAATTTCTCATGAGTGAGAAAGTTATGTGACGAACAAAAGCATTTACGATCGCTCACCATGGCCCATGTTACACGGTGCTCGTTTGCTCGGCGTGCAAATGATTTTGTTGTTGTTTCCAATGCAAAACTGTCAAAAATCAGTGAGACTGTGAGAGGATGAACACTCTGTAGACCGAGCAAAATATGTTCATTTTTGCTCGGTGTACATGGCAGCGAGCACCGTGCAACAGTGTTTCTGGGTGGTGAAATTAAAGATTTGGGCGTTTATGGCCGTGTGCGAATTGATCTAAATTGACTGACTTTTCTAAATTATTGGAAGTTTGTCGGTAATGCAGTGCTTGTTTAAAATTTAGTAAATTTTCGAGTAGACTTTTCATGACTAAATTGAAAGTTGCCATATTTTTGTGTCTGATCTTCTTGGGAAACTAAGTGGGAATTTTGAATTAAACAAAAGGGAAAAAAGCATCCAAATTGACGAATTAATTCTTACAGGTTAATTTTTTTTTATTAATATTTTGTATATTGCTTATTTAAGAATATTTTCTTTGTAGATTTCATCCGAATTTAGAAAAAAAAAGCTCTTAATTGCCACAAAAAAACCTATGTTATGCAGTCGATCATCTGGCAGCGTTGAGCTTTTATGTTTTATTGCATGCTCGCCAATGTGAAGAAAAGAGATAGCAATAGGTGCCAAAATAGGTTCTTAAATTTAATTGTCAAATATTATTTCGCACAGTTAGGTCAGCTGTTTTGCTAAATGTTTGCAGGGCTGAAAATTTCCATTGAATAGAAAAGTCATTTCCTAAATTTTAGTCTAATTCGCACACAGCCTAAGTAGCTAAAAAGTACATTTTGTGAAGAAAAGTGCTACTGTTGTACTATAATAGTATGAAAAAATAGTTGTAGGAAACCCTTGTTGGAATAAAGTGTAGGAGAAAAAGTAAGGAACTGAATGAAATGTCAAAACTAGCTCGGCGTGCATATTTTTGTCGTGCGACCTACCAACGTGCAAATTGAAAAAAGAGAATAAAAGTGTTCATTGCACGCCGAGCAAACGAGCACTGTGTAACATGGGCCCATCAAAAGCAAAGTTCGTAAATATCACGAACGAAAAAACTTCGCTGCAAGCGTCGTTGGCTCGCTCACTCATGATGTGAAGATTGAATCTTTAATCGTTCGTGAGCGTATTTTTGCAGTGATCAATTTTTACTCTGACAGCGAAGAAATAAGTAAAATTTTGTGATTATATAATTAAAAAAAAAAATCAAAAACAAAACGAAAAGAAAAACACTCCTCAACTGATACAAAATAATTAATTAATACAAAAATTTGTTTCTTTATAATAGGCAATCATTTTTGCCTATTAATATTTTTGATACTCTGCACATTTTTCAAATTAACCAAGCGAATGCACAACAAAGCAATTTAAGTAATCGATTGCGTCTATCTGCTTTCGTCCGTTTCACAAGAGAATGAATTTAAATATTCCTTCCGTCTGAGCTTTAATCATGAACTTTAAAAAAGTCGTTCACGAACGATTAAAAATTCAATCTTCTCACGATAACTCATTTTGCGATTGTATTTCATTATGATAAATTCTTTAGATATTGAACGTTCACGATATATGCAGTTATTTTATGTAAACATTTTTCTCATGAGTGAGCTACCAAAAGCGATTGTTCGTAATTTGAGCGCGGGAGCAAAAAAATCATTGCATTTAGTCTCTCGTGAGAGAACACGAAGGCAATGTTTTCGTAAACGTTCGATTTCAAAAGAATTTATCATAATAAAATACAATCGCAAAATGAGTTTCCATGATAAGATTGAATTTTTAATCGTTCGTGAGCCAATTTTTCCGCACCCTACTACAAAGTAAATAAAAAATAATTTTAAATAACTTTTTCCATTAATTTCTCGGTCAAATTTGAAAAGTTATTTAGATATATTATAATATTAGAAATCTTATCATTTCCATTTTTTCTAATTTGTTTTATTATCATAAATATATTAATTGCTTTATATATAACAACGAACATAAAAGCTTTGAAGTCGGCGCTAATCTTTGACACACAATCATGATCTTTTACCATCCCTGCACTTTTTTAAACTTTTTTATTTGATGCTATGCTGCCTTGGTGGCACTGTAGTAATTTTAAAAGCTTTGTACACATAAACATTCTCACTATACTGGTTTGGATGAGCTTGTAAATGGGAAAAGTAATGTAAAAAATTATTTTTTAATTGGTAGTGATTTTGAAGTTGGTTTGTTTTTTTTTTTTTTTATTAAAAAGTTTTTTACGAAGCCAAAACGATGGCAACGAGTTTTCAGCTTTTACAACAGATAACTGAAAATTTTTTTAGTTCATCTAAACGATAATACTTGAAACTATAAGATTGCTTATAGTCAGCCAAATAAACCTCATACCTGTTTTTGGCGCCATTTTGAAAACAAACATTGAAAAATTACCCTATTTTTTACTTTTCAAACTCTCCAAAAATCCGAGTCTTAAGTTTAATAGATGATTGTAGGTAATTTTAGAGATTTAACAATAATAAATACAATGCAAAACAGTTTCATCTCAAACGGACGTTTTCGTTAATATTTGGCACCGTTTTATGAAATCCTGAGATTTTTAACTCGTATTCTTACATAACATTTTTTAACATAAGATTTTTTTTTCAAGTGTAAGCATTTCTCTGTGTAAACAATACACATTTACTTTTACCTGAGCCAACTTATATTCCTCCCTGGCAGTTGCAGCCAACTTCACTTACCAGGGGAACAAAACGAAAAAGAAGAAAACTATCGCCGCCATATAAAGAAATTCAATTTCCGGTTGGCACATAACAAAGAAACATTTTTACTTTAATTATCTCAAATAAAATATATTAAAATAAAACAAATCTTGAAAGGTTTTTTTTTGCAAGTGAAAAATATCCCTTAAAGGCAGTTTTCATATCGTTCTCTCTTTCAAAGAAAATAAAATAAAAGTATTTTAATATTATCGTATCAGCCTTTAAAAATTTATTTTCGTTGTCACATCAGAGTTCTTGAGCTAAGAAAATTTCTTAAAATATGTTGGCCGATTTCGATCGTCATTTAAACATTTTATTAAAAAAATTTCAATCTCAGAAAGTGCAACAAAAAGTTTGGCGACTGAGTACACCTTTGCTCGTTCGGGCTTGTTTTATTCCACATATTTTTTCAACTTTTTGACAAGGTATTTGTATCAGGGACTTTGTATCAGGGATTGTTATCATTAAGCAATATCAAAAAAATGTAAGCATTAATCATTATTTTATGATCTTCAAGGTTTTGCTCAGATATTAAAAAGTAATCTAATTTTATCTTTTAAATCTTAAAAATAAATCGCCATTTGATTAATGATATTTTAATATTTTTTTTTGTTTAAGGTACGACTGAAAGTGAGTTGGCCGACCGAAGTTCGTTTAAGCTACGACTGAAAATTAGTTGGCCGACTGAAGTTGGTTTAAGGTATGACTAAAAGTGAATTGGAAGACTGGAGATAGTTTTGGGTATGACTTAAAATGAAATAGCCGACTAAAATTGGTTTTTATTATGAAAATGACAATAAAAGGTGCGACTAACTTTGATGCGTTCATAATTATTGTTAATAAAAATCAATATTTTAAACAAATTTCAGTCAAAAATAACAATTAGGCTGACTCTAAAAAAGTAAGGGGGTAGCCTACACCCTGATGATGCAAATCAGAACACCATCCGATGAGTTTTGTAATTACTTGCAATGACTTGTGAGATCGTGCATTTTCTTGCAAAAATTTACTTTTTTCTTCTAAAAATATGGTCGTTTTGCCTTGAATGCTTCGGTAAAACGAATAGTCTAGATCAGTGGGGCCCAAGGAATTTTAAGCGCTGACCAATGCTAAATAACAAAAAAAAAAAAAACAAAACAAAAAAACAATTATAATGCAATAAAATCATATGTCATGAAAAATGACTCGACACACAAGTCAGTGTCGCCAGATGAAATTACTACCACAATTCTCTTTTTCTCACACTTAATTCTCACAAATTAGCACGCTCGCAAAATACCTCCAAATACCACAAAATACCTCAAATTACCACAAAATACCACAAAATACCTCAAATTACCACAAAATCCCTCAAATTCTCTTTTGAGGTATTTTTAGGCATTGTGGTACTTTGTGGTAATTTGAGGTATTTTGTGGTATTTTGGGATATTTTGTGCTATTTTGAGGTATTTTTTTCCCACGCGTGGTAAATGTCGCACATGTGGTATTTTTTTCCCACGCTAGAGATTTTTACCACAAAATACCATGAGAATTACCACATACCACAATCGTTGAAAAATATCACATGTACTATTTATCGTGCTTTTCTGGCAACCTAGACACAAGTAATGGGACAATCGGTTTCAGCATTGACATCAAGTGCGCGTTTTTTTATTTTGGCTTTGCATGCATTTGTTTTTGTAAAGTTCGCTGGAAAGTGTGTTGAACACTGAACTAGTGCGGTTTGTGTTGTTGTTTTTTGCAGGCGTTCTTTTGTTTGGCTCAGCGCAAAGACAAAACTAAGATAGAAAAAAATTTGTATAAAGGGCCATACGAAACACTATGTGGGCATGTTTGGTCTAGATAGTCAATCAATAATATATAATATGCCTTGAGAATCCAAAAAACACTGCACAAAACCTATCCGGCCGATTTTGTGTCTTTGGTCGATTCGGTACACTTCCACTTGATCCAAATAATTGCTTTGCTTCTATTTAAAACCGATTCAGGTAATCGAAATACACGTAATTTTATTAACTTGCTGAAGTCTTACAATGTCCAGGAGCCATAAATTTAGACTCCAGAACTTGGAAACGCACTACTAGATATTTGTTTCTATCGAACTGTGTACTTTTTTAGATATAAAATAAAAAAAAAAATCCTAAATTTCTGCGTTTTTGAGTCAAATACTCCATTGTGCAATATTACGTTTAATCGTTTAAGGCTTCCAAAAAAGGTGGAAAAGGAATTTTTCCAAAATGTATCGGCGTATCATGGAATTGTTACTCGTTGAGTATAGGTGCTACAAGAAGAGTTATAGAAAGAGCCATGCTTTGAATTTGATTGGCGATCGTCTCTTCTCGCCAATCGCTTAGAACACGTCCAGAATGAAAGCGATTAGCGATTGATGAACTATTCATACTGAACTGTGAATATTGTTTGTTTCAGTTTCTTTTATAGAAAATCATATTGAAGTACGCGTAAATATATTACAAAGATTGGAGCTAATTTTGATAGTATTTAAAATAATATACATAACATGCAGAGAACATGTACATTAGGGCGTATCGAAAAATTTAGATCGTATTCTAAGAGGTCTCAGAAGTTGCATGGGGTTGTCAAGATTACCCAAAAAAAAAATTTTAAGAAAAAAAAGGATGTCTTCCTGCCCCGCAAGGACAAAGTTGTTTTTTGAGGAAAACTGTAAAAAATAACGACCTTAAAATGCTTTGACTTATAAAAATAAACTACGTATGTCTTAAAGCAAAAGAAGGTATGTATAGGCTTAAACTAGCAATATATTGGTAAACACGATGCCACTCACGATTCTTATCCACAGTGTCCTGTGTGAAGGATATTCGAAGCAAAAGTTGTAATCGAGTTAGCACAGAACTTTTGATTGTAACCCAATAGTCTAAATTTTGGTGGTATAGATTATACTGTTAACGTATTCCTTAAAGTTTCCGAATTAATAATTAGCATAATTTTTGCATATGCATTTTCCTATTTTTGATAAATGTATACTTGAATGCAATTTTTTAACTTTTTCAAAAAAATGAATATAAGATTTTATATCTCGGGTACCAAAAATGGTACCGAAGAAACTTTTTGTCAATTTAGATTCTTTAAATCCCTGTCTAAAAGTTTTAATTTAAAGTACCAGCTTAAGGCCACGATTTTATTTTTTATTTGCCTATTCTATTTCTATGCGGCTGCCAACCTGCGATTTCATTCTGGACGTGTTCATACATTTTCATGCATTCTTTTGCTTTGCGATATCGTAAATCGCAACGATTTTTGATTCTGTTCGGGCTCTAATCTGGCAAATGTTCGTCGCTATCGACGACCAGCGATTTGATTTCGGATGTTTTCATACGTTTTCATGCATTCTATTGCTTGAAGATGTCGCCAATTGCTAATCGCTTTGATTCTGTTTAGGCTATAAAGCAAACATGCCCACGTAGTGGCCCGTATGGCACGCGTGGCTCTTCATACATATTTTTTTTCTATCTTAATTTTGTCTTTGCGATGAGCCAAAATCAAAGAACGCTTGCAAAAAAAAACAACACAAACCGCACTCGTTCCGTGTTCAACACATTTTCCAGCGAACTTTACAAAAACAAAGTCAAAATAAAAAACGCACAATTGATGATGTCGATGCTGAAGCTGATTGTCCCGTTACTTGTGTGTCGAGCTATTTTTCATGACATGTGATTTTATTGCATGGTAATTGTTTTTTTTTTATTTTTTGCCAAACGCAACAATGAGCAACATTTTATTTTTTTTTCGTTTTTTTTAAGCATTGGCCCGAGCTTAAAATTTCTTGGGCCCCACTGCTCTTGGTTGGGTTTTAGTCACCATGACAAAAAATTCATGATATTAGTAGTCCACGGAGAGAGCCTCTATTAAAATGAAAATGCATCAATCACGCAATGGCGTTGCATGGAATAAGGTACTACTCGATGAGTATATGTGGCACGGTTTATATTATAAACTGAAAATGAAGGATTTGTACTTGGCCTCAAGACAAAAAAAAAAAAAAACAAAACAAATACAAAAATAATAAAAATTATGACGTCTTTTGGACACGAAGGTAGCAACTTATGCAACAAAAATGCAATATTGTTGCATGGAATCATTACTCGCTGAGTAGAAATGCTAAGAAAAATTTTAATTTACGACAGCAAGAAATGATTTTTTGACTTCATAACTAAAATTAAAAAAATAAAATTTTAGAACCACGTCGTTAAGGAGGCAACCAGTTAATGCAGTACAAATGCAACAGCAATGAAAAGACGTTGCATGGAATTATAACTCTGTGACTATTAGCGCTACGGTAAATTTTATGGAACGACAGTTCCTGAGATTTCCTGGATTGAAAGCGACTGAGAACAATTCTATTAAATAAGGTAATTGACCATAGTTAAACCAAATCAATGAAAATGTAAGCTTGTTATTTTCATGAAATAATTATAATAACTTTAATGCAGTATTTGTTGCAATACACTAATTTCTAATCAATATAATGCATTAATATTTCATTATCACTAAAGTTTATGGTAACTAATGCACTACTTTTGCATTATAACTAAAACGTATTATGAATAATGCGCACTATTATTACATTATCACTAAAAAACTACCCAACCAATTTTGATGGTATTTTCTCAGAAGCGTGCTAATTTATATCTGCTATAAAATATAATAACAACCTCTTTTAAGCGGACGAGATTCTCTATTAAGCGGATGAATAAATCGATACTATGAGTGTCCGCTTAGTAAAGGTTTTAATGTACGTTTACATATCGAAATTAAATCAAAATGTAATCCTTTGACAAGATTAACTTGCTTATCATGATGAATTTCATGAAATTAGCCATATAAAAGTTTTTTTTTTTTGCAGGCATTGTAAATACGCCTTGCAGGCCAATTCTTTTAGACGAAAACTTTGAAAGCTTAGTTGTAATCGGAGGAATTAATTTAGATTGAGAGTTTCTGCTTAAATTTGAGAAATATTTCACAACTGTTTGTTGTATTGAATAATTTTTGTAAAGTTTAGTTGTATTTTATTCAATAAAAAAATTTTTTGCATAATGCTTTTTTAGTGATAATGCAATAATAGTGAATTAATTATTCATAATGCGTTTTAGCTATAATGCAAAAATATTCCATTATTTACTATAAACTTTAGTGATAATAAAATATTAATGCATTATTTTGACGAGAAATTAGTGTATTCCAAAAAATAATGCATTAAAGTTATGATAATTAATGAGAATTAAATATTTGTACACTAAAATAAATTTTGTTTAATTAAATAGTAATGCAAATCGCCCAGGTCTGCTTCAATCACATGATAAAAAAAAAATAAAAAAAAAATAATGGCGTCATGAGGCCTCTCAGGGAACCCATGAAAGTAACCTTAATGCACCAAATGCAAAAGCAAAAGCAAAATAAAAATAAAACAAAAATTATATTAAATTAAAAATAAGGACAAGTACTAGAGACAAAGATTTGGATAAGAATTAGAACATGAATTAAAAAAGGGATGAGGGTAGGGATTTGGACTGAGATTAGAATCAGGAATAAGATAATAAGAAAGACAAAACCTTGGACTAAGATTAGAGCATAGAAATGGGCAAGGATTAGGACAGGAATGAAGACAAGGATTGGGAAAAGGACTATGACTGGGATTAGAACAGAAATCAGGGCAAAGATTTAGACACACACAGAAAATAAAAGAATTGATTTATTACCTAAACTAGTTTAGCTAATGTGAAAGTTTCTATTTCACCTAATCTTTTCAACAACTTTTCTACTTACACAGTTAATTTAACAATCATGCATTAGGTAATTCACCTAATTAAAATTAGTTAATTCAACTAAAATTTTGCTTATTAAATCATCTAATTCTTCTAGTTATTTTACCTAATGCAAGTTGTCGATTTATTCGTACACTAGGGAAATAACGCATATTAGCATTATCCACGCCTCAGTATAAATTTTATATAAATATTTACGTGGATAAATCAAATGCTTTCCTTACAACTTGTTTTTTTCCCGTATTTGAATTTTATAGGAGCACAGCGCTCTCCTATAAAAAACATAAATAAAAACAAAGTGAGAAAATTTTACAAAAAGTAAAGTCTCATGCGAGAATTGAACTCGGACCGCTGGCGTTATAGTCAAACGCTTTACCGCTGTGCTGTTACGCCGTTTGATAATTTGTGTACAAAATGTATATAAAAATATGAGGTCCACAACTCTGAAATTATTTTTCCACTGGGCATCTACAGCAATTTGATTGATTGGTATGTAGCGTAAATTCCTGTATTGAAAATTTAGCTCAATAGATAAGGCGTTGGTTGTTGAAATCTTGAGATCACAGGTTCGAATCTCAGCGGTGGCAAAGAAATTTTTTCAGTCATTTATACAATGTATATATCTCTCTCATTCTATCTACTATAAAACAAATCTTTCTTCTCTATGATGTGACGAAATTAAGTAAAGTCACATAAGGAAAGTTTCACTTCAAAATAGAAATTGCAAAACAAAAAACATATTTTTTGCATATTTTTTGCACGGCATTCCCACTCTTAAGTGGGAATGCTATCTAAATAATTAGATGATTTTTCTACACTTAGTAGGTGGCTTGCCTAATCTGAAGTGGTCATAGTTTAAAAAAAATTAGCTTATTCTTCTAATAAATTATGTGTCTTATCTATTTTATGGTTGAAGGTACACCTAAATATTTAGGTTTTTTTAGCTACTCTCGCAGTTAAACTACCCAATATAATTGCATATAATTAACATTTAGAAATTGGTAGCGCACCTAATCAAATTCGTTGACTGAAAATCACCGGATTACTTTAGCTGAATTCACTACATTTTTAGGTAAAAGTTCTACTCTTTTTTTTTCTGTGCAGGAGAAGGATAAATGCAAGAAATGGAATAAGGAATATAACAATAATTTTGACACACTAATGACAACATTTAACACTTAAATTGGAAAAAGAAATGGGAAAAGGACAATGTCGACAATTTGGATATGGATTAAAACAAGATTTTGGCCAAGAAGGAGGATAATTATTAAAATACAAATTTAAGTGTGAGGACAAGCTTGGAAGCAAAGGAAAGTATAGTGACAAATAATAAGGAATAACAAGATCAAGAATAAAGATAAAAATACCCTGTCACGTCAAAACCTACGGGTATGTTCACGATATACCCAACATCTTTTTTCAATAATTTTTGTTTTGTCTTCATTTAAGCCATTTTAAAGAATTGCTTCAAGTATTCATTCAAGTAATTTATACCAATAGCTACTGTATGCAAAGAAAAAAACGTTTATCGCTAGTTGGCTGCAAACGAACTTCATTTGTCGTGCTTGAAATCGTTATTTGCAAACGTTTCAACAGCTGTCATTATAAAAGTCAGTTGCGAGAAACTCGTCATTTAGTTGCAGGAAATTAATTTCGTTTGTCATAATGCGAATGATTTTTAAATTGCAGCAATTGAAAAATTGGGTTTTTCCAACTGAAAACTTAATTTGTTTTCCTTTCGTTGTATAAACACAACGCTTATAGTTCAGAGTTACTTTTGGACAAATTGTTACTATATAAGTAAATTGGTAATTTGCTTAAAACGCGGACGGAGATAGCAACAGAGGTGCGATGAGTACAATCTATGAGACGTAGATAGGAACGGACATAGGGAGAAAGATAATTAATATTATAAATAATAATAACCAAAATAGCTTGCGGTATATAATATAAGAGATATCTTTTCAAGTTGATGACAACTAATTATTCATTTCCGGCAAATACAACTCGCAAAGGAAGCGTAGTTGGTGAATTTTTTAGTTGCGGTAAACGAACCATTTCTTTGCGCACCTCGGACGCCAGCGTTTAAAGGGTCACAGCCTTTCTTTGTTCTTAGTTTAATTGTTTAATTACTACACTAAGAGAAAAAAATATTAAATTTATCCAAAAACTTTTTTAATTTATCCAAAAAGCGAGTCAAATTTGCACCAATAACGCATTTGCATAAATCGACTACGTAAATATTTAAAATTTATTTAAATACTTTTTTAAAATAAAATATTTAAATATTTAAACAGAATTAATAAAAACTATATTAAATTTATGCACGAATTTTTTAAATTATCTTTCAAATATTTACTATTTAAAAATAAAACTATCGCAATTAAAGAAAATGTTTATAAAAATATTGAATTTAAAAATCAAAATATTTAAATTGAAGAGGACGAAGAAAAAGTAAGATAGAAAATACAAAATATGCATGTAAATGACAACCGGTGCAAGATATTCGTAAGGAAATATCGAGTTGTCACTCCACCTTACATAGTTCCATTTTCGCACTCACAAATCATATTGCCCAAATATGCAGGCTATTGTCAAGTTGTCCGGAAAATGATAACGCTTCAAAATGGTTATTAATTCGTTTATTCAAAAGTTTTCCATATAATTGAACAGCAAGATAAAAAAAATCAACCAATCGTTTTCAGAATTTTTCCAAACTGACTTTTCGATACGCTTACTTCGTTCAACCCCTTGCTCCATAGCCTCCTATAACTGAGTAGCAACTCTAACCGACATTTTTACTTGAGTTACCCAATGTTCTTGACAACTCGGCCTCTCCTGATATCTCGTCCTCACTGGACGAGCTTGAGTTACCGTCGTCATCGTTCCAGTCGATATCTGGATCCATCCGGCACCATGGCTTCATGTGATCACTGGAAAGCACATTGCTGTATCTCTTCTGGCTTCTAGGTTTATCCGGTAAATCCTCTATGATGTACCGATCATAACTTAAAGCTTTTGTTACAACATACGGTCCTTTATAAACTGGATCAAGCTTATGTGATTCTCCGGTGACGTGCGGTACATAATCAGTTACCACTAGATCGCCCACGACGTACTGGTACGGCTTTTTATGCTTGTTGTCGAACCTCTTTTTCCATTCGCACTGAGACTTCATTATATTCTTAGCAGCTTGCTCTCCCTTACTTATGTCATCCGCTTCTTGCATCTCATCATGCAGAGCTTGAATAATACAATTTTGACTCATGTCTCTCGGGTTGTAGTTAAATACTAGCTCGTTAGGTGAAAACTTAGTTGTTGCATTCCGTTGTGAGTTGATGCTCCACTGAAGTGTTGGAAGCATCGCGTCCCACTCTTTATTTTGAGGTGTCGAACATTTAAGTGCGCCTAAAATTGTTTTATTAACACGTTCGGCCTGCCCGTTGGCCCTTGGAGTTCGCACTGCTGTCTTTACGTGCTGTATACCGTATTCATCGAGAAATCTCCCGAACTCTTTTGAGGTGAAAGCAGTTCTCCTATCTGAGGTGAGTTTCACCGGTTGGCCAAAGACTGACATAATCTCTTTGAGCAACGAGATTACTGGCGCTGTCTTAGTATTTCGCAGTGCACGAATAATGGCAAATTTGCTAAAGGAACATACAAAAACAATAATATATAAATTACCACGCTTACTCTTAGGAAATGGCCCTAGATGATCGACGTGCACGCTTCTGAACGGAATTGGCAGCACCTCCACAGAATGTAGTTGACCCTCCATTTTACCTCCTTTTGCTTTATTGAGGCAGCATTCTGGGCAAGCCTCAACATATGATTTGACATATCGTCGAATTCGTGGAAACCAAAATAACTTTTTAATCCGCTCGACGGTCTTTTCAACACCAAAGTGACCCAGATCGTCGTGACATGCTTTTGTTATACGCCACCTAATATTTTGCGGAACAACCAATTTGTTTCCACCGTTTATCTTTCTGTGCAGCCGCCCTGATACTAAAACGTAATCAGCCTTGATTTGCGCTGAGATGCTTGCGTTTTCTGCATCTTCACCTTTCAGAATTTTAACCACTGCCCGGAGGTTCGTATCTTGCATTTGCATGGTAAAAATCCAGTCTTCGTCATATTCATAAATTTTTAAAACATTATCTGCAACTGTTGTTGTGGCCTTCGGTGGTAGCGTTGGGATTCTGCTCATCCCGTCGACGTGCTGCATTCTGGCACCGGCACGGTGTATACATTCGAAATTAAATTCCTGCAGCTTGAGCCACCACCTTGCTATACGTGGCGGAAGTGGTGTTGTATCTTTGGTTGTGGCAACTGCATTGCAATCGGTTACCACACGGAATTTGGTCCCTAATAAATAGATGCGGAACCTCTCCAATGTTTCTACTATTGCCAAAACTTCGAGCTCGTGGCTCGTATAACGACTCTCTGCTTCACTGCACTGCCTGCTGAAGTAGAAAACCGGTTTTAGCTCATCCTCAGCATCTCGTTGGAGCAATACACCTGATAGCCCTATGGCACTTGCATCCGTGTGTACCTCATGTTCCTTCTTTGCATCAAACAAAACTAAAATCGGTGAAACTGTAAGGGCTGTCTTCAACTGTTTAAAGGATTCAATTTGTTCAAAACCCCATTCAAATGTCATATCCTTTTTAAGCAGCTTTGTAAGTGGCTTCGCTAACAGGCAGTAATCCTTGACAAACTTTCGGAAAAAACCTGTGATTCCCAAGAATTGACGCACCTCATTTACGTTTGAGGGAACTGGGAATTCGTCGATGCACCTTGTCTTTTCTTTCCCCGGCCTTATGCCATCCGAACTTATGACATGACCCAGGAAATTAACCGTCGTCTCCATGAACACACATTTAGATGGTCGAAGTGTTACATTTGCAGTTTTAAGTGCTTCTAAAAATTCGCGCAGCACCATCATCCCTTGCTGTGTCGTCTGCGTAGCTATGATAACCTCATCGACATAGCTAATTATGTTAATGCGATTTCTAAGTCCTCTGATAAGCTGCACTATCATCTCTTGGAAGTACATGGGAGCATTAACCAATCCAAATGGCATAACATTGTGCTCGAAGAGGCCATCAGGCGTAATGAATGCTGTGAACTTCTTGCAGTCTTCTCTGAGTGGTATCTGGTAGTAGCCAGCCGTCATATCCAACGTTGTGAAGAACTGGTTGCCAGCAAGCTGTGACAGCTGCTCTTCTACTATCGGCATGGGAAAATGCTTCTTAATCGTCACCGCGTTAAGTGCACGATAGTCCACACACATGCGACTTTCGCCATTAGATTTCTTAACCAGCACCACAGATGCTGCGTGCGGTGACGTGCTGGGCCTTATGATGCCCTGATCCAATAAATTGTTTATAATAGAAGAGAGCATCTCTCGCTGAGCAAATGGTACTTGATAGCGCTTACCAACTATTGGCTTGTTTGTTGTCAATTCTATTACCATTTCAGCCGTGTTGCAGCGACCTAGTTGCGATATGTCCTCTGCAAAACATTCTTTAAATTCGCAAATAAGTGAAAAAATCGAATCTTGTTCGCGTTTGTTGAGTTGCTCGTTGATTTTGAATATCTGATTCTCTCTAGTTTCAAGCTGGAGAACACCGGACTCGATTACCATCCGTTTGTCTTCGCTGCATAAGATGTCTCGACCTAACAAAAGATCATGTGGCAAGACATCATCTGGAACAATATTGAATGTTGCTTTAATATTCTGATTATCTAGCTTAATTATCGTTTTGATCGCTGCGGTAGACTCTACGAGAGCCCCACCGAAGCCTTTCAGAATTCTATTTGATGTCTCACGCGCCACCGATGCCGGCGCAGCTGATTGTCGAATCAAAGAGTGGTCACTGCCCGTGTCCACAAATGCGTTGCAAATCTGATCATTAAGTTTTATCTCCTTCATTATTGGCGGAACCACGATGTCTTTAAAATTATCGATTATCTTCGCGACCGTGCCTCTTGTTCCACCTCGACAATCTTTAGTTTCATGTCCCACCTTGGAACACTTCTCACACCTCGGTTTCCGTTGCGGTCGTGGACACTTAATCGCCAAATGCCCCACCTCGTTACAGTTATAGCACTTAGGGCCACGCTGCTCGTTGGACCCATGTGCTGCATCCTTTTGATAGTTGGACACGCTTGCATTCAATGATTGGACGTGCGCAGATATGACTGGTGTGGACGGTATATTTTCAAGTGCCTTTAAGAGCTCGTTGCACGTCTGATGATTAAGCGCCATCAACATTCTAGCCAAATGCGAGTCGTTCAGTCCGTTAATTATATAAGAGTTGATTGACAAATCATCCAGTGAGCCTCGCCGGCCAATGGATAACATTGCATAGTAGAACTCAACCATAGTCTCGTTCTGCCTGCGTCTCCGCTTCATTAGTTCCCTATGAATATCAGCAGCATTGACTGAGCATGGAAAATCATGAAGGAACATACTCACGAAAGCGGGCCATGTTTGAAAGACCGCTTGTGCGTCCAACCAATACTTTGCGTAGCCTTTCAACTTATGTTGTACCGCGAACAAAACCATTTCATCGTTCCACATGTAAGCGCGTTGCAGCTGCTCCACCTTTGCTATGAACTGCTGTGAATTGATTGCTTTCTTGAGCGGATCAAACTCGGGAAGGATACCAATAATATCTTGAGTGCCGTTTGGAAGTCGCATTGGTGGTATATGAGGTGTCAGTGTCAGTGTTCCGTCTGAATTTCCAACTGGCACCGGTGTCGTTAAGCGTTGACCGTTCGTGTCTAACCTCATTTCACCAACAGTACGTGCCAAACCTGCCACCAATTCTTTCAATTCACTGAGTTGGCTTTGCCAGGGCTCTGATGCTTCCACCTCCTCAGCATCTACCTCGTCGCCACCAAGAGCTTCAATTAGTGCCGAAACTTTACGTGCTCGTGTGCCAGTAATTGGTAAATTATAATTGCGAAGCAACAAATTAATTTGCTGCAATTTCAGTGACTCTAATTTTACAGACATTTTCTTTCCGTGTGCCTGGCCGACTTATTTCCCTCTCTGAACTGGAAAATTTTCTCGGAGCGTTGAATACGCAGCTCTTCGTCGCTGCGACGTTCTCTGTTGCCGTCGTAGGAATGCGCAGCTCGCTGCTGCTGCACTGTTGTCCGTTGGCTTTGTAAGAATGTTTCGCTGGTCGTTTGTTGCTTAGTTTTACGTTACCAAATTCGCATTCTTCGTTGGAATGTACAGCTTATGATTCTGCTTCGTTTTCCGATGCCGAATACGTTGGCTTCGTTGGAAAGTGCAGAGAATTTTTTTATCGCGAAAAATGAGTTCTTGTGTTTGTGGATGTTTATCCCACTTCTGACGCTGTCAAGTTGTCCGGAAAATGATAACGCTTCAAAATGGTTATTAATTCGTTTATTCAAAAGTTTTCCATATAATTGAACAGCAAGATAAAAAAAATCAACCAATCGTTTTCAGAATTTTTCCAAACTGACTTTTCGATACGCTTACTTCGTTCAACCCCTTGCTCCATAGCCTCCTATAACTGAGTAGCAACTCTAACCGACATTTTTACTTGAGTTACCCAATGTTCTTGACACTATATTACCCTTGCAACAATAACTAATTGAGAACTATAAGAAACCTGCAACTGCAAGAAATAAACTGCAGGAACGGAGTGCGATGCTCTTGCTCCTTGTCGGAATATGTGTGTACGTGTGCGATGCTGTTGCTGCTTGCTTGTATGGAATATGTGTGTACGAGTGTGGTATAAATAAAATTCAAATACGGGAAAAAACGAGTTGTAAGGAAAACATTTGATTTATCCACGTAAATATTTAAATAAAATTTATACTGAAGCGTGGATAATGCTAATATGCGTTATTTCCCTTAGTGTATAGAGCTCGCTTTTCACTCAATCAAACGGATTTGAGAACAAGCTAAATTATTGGGTGTGGTCTTTTTTAACTGCTAATAGTTAACTGTCTATGGAATACGGCTTTTATCTCTCAATTTAGTTCTCGGTATTCTGCGTAACCCTGCTAACAGTTTAAAGGTTGTGATCCTCCCTTAGTCTATTGGTTTTTAACTTTCTGCATTAGGCTTTGCACGGTCTATAGGGGTCATTTAACTCTATAGACCGTGTCAAATCCGTACAAGTCTACTGTTTATTGCTCATCATCTATGGTTTTGTAAATACTTTGCCAGCACTCGAAGGTCCTGCTCTTGTGTTATACAGAATGCAATGTAAGGTTGTACAGATTTATTTGATTTTTTTATAACCGACTTGAACTAATTCGTTGTAGCGACCCTGTCCTAGTGCGTCAAAAAGTGTGTGGACCATTCGATGTCAATTTTTGAGTCACGAGGTCAGGGGTTCGAATCCCAGCAGAGGTCGTCACCTCTCTGCAGATAATGGCAAACCTCAAGCAGTAAATAATGCCATGTAAAGCTTCTTGAGAACATGCACATTGGCCGTTTGGAGTCGGTATAAAAATAGTAGGTCCAGTTCTCGGTTATTTGTGTACACAACATTTAACAAAACGCACAACATAATTTAATTATAAGAAGCTCGGTGAAATTGGTTTTTTAATTGATTATTAATAACAGTTTATTATGAATAATACTAAATATATAATGCATTTTCATTAAATTTGTGAATAAAATAATGTCTTGTATAAAAATAGACTATAATTTACTAAAACTTTGTCACTTAAACGTACTGTAAAAAATGTTAAAAGTCCAATTCTATTTGACATTTGATGGCATCTATTGATTAAAGTCAAAGACACTCTGAAGTCAATAATGTTTTCATTCAATTATTGCCATTAATTAAAAAATAAAAATTTTATAAATAACTCTGGAAAACAGCTCACACGTTAACTCAAAGGAACAAAAATAATTTCTTAGGAAATCACCCTCTTCTCGAAACTTTGCCACATTGACTTAAATTTTCCCTATGTTTGTGTGTATTACTTATACATGCCATTAACTTTTATTAATTAAATCAATTATGCTCCAATAAATTTTGAAGAAAAAAGAAAATAAATCTCCCTGGATGACTTAAAAATAAACTGAATTCCGAAGTGTGAAGAGTTCGTTAAAGTTTTATTTCTGTTATCGAGCTTGACATACACAAACAAAAACAAAAAGCACACACACACACACACACACACACACACACACACACACACATTGGCACAGAGACAATAACATGGTATACAAAGGCAAATGAAAAATGACCCAATTAATTACGGCTAAAAAAAAAATTGTACTGTGAAGTGGAAACACACAGCCATGCCAGTGAAGCGAGCTCATTAAAGATAACTTAAGCAGAGCAAAAAATATTTCATGTAGTCAATATGAAATTCTTAAAAGCAACTAAAAGAATTTTTGCTCATTAATTAGTAGAGTTTGGAAAATTAAAACAGAGTATATTTCTAGTAAATTGCAAAAATGTATGCGACATTTTTATTTTTGGTTCTTATACAAGGGCTAGTTGAGAAATCAGTGACTTTTTGAATTTTCTGCATAGTATTTTTAAATGCAACACTGGTCCTGTCAATTAACATCTATTAATAGACTACTGTCAAATTTTGAGCAAGATGCGTCATTTACTTTGTGCTTAACAGCCAGAAAGCGAACTACCTCGTGAATTTCAACGAAAATGGAAAAAAAATAATTCCGCGTACTCATCAAGCATTAGTTTTTGCGTAAAAAGCCATCACCGAAACCAAGAAAGTGAGTAATAAATACTATGGGGACTCTACACCATCAATTTCAATGGTTTAGAAGTGGTTTGCTGAATTCCATTGTGGTCGTAACTGCACAACGTTCAGATTGCCCTAAAGTGGTCGTCACACAAGAAATCGTTGATAAAATCCATTGAATTATATTGGACGATTGGAAAATGAACGTGCGTGAGGTGGTTAAGGTTGTAGGCATCTCAACTGAGTGGGTTCATCATATTTTGGACATGAAAAAGATATCCGCGCGATGAGTGCCGCGTTTGCTCTCAACTGACCATAAACTCAGACGTGTCAAAGCTTTAAAAGAGTGTTAGGCGATGTTCAACCGCAATCCGAAGGAGTTTTTGCGCCGTTTCATAACAGTAGACAAAGCTCGGTAACATCAAAACACACTAGAAACCAAGGAAATGTCAAATCAGTGGACTCCTCCAGGTGAGCGTGCACCAAAGAAGGCCAAGGTAGCTCTGTCAGCCAACAAGGTCATGGCACATCGTCATTCGCATCGATTACTTTGAAAAAGGTGAATTATCACCGGCGAATTATTAAGACTATATTATTCACAGCTGTTGGATAGATTTGGCATGGATTTGAAGCAAAAACGACAGCATTTGGCAAAGAAAAAGCGCTCTTCCTTCATGACAACGTACCGGAGTACACGTCTATAGTCGCCATGGTAAAAATCCACAAATTATGCTGCGACTATTTCCTATTTCCAAACTTAAAAAAGGCTCGGCAGTAAGCGATTTACGTCGACTAAAGAGGCCAACACTGAAATAAACGCCTACTTTGAGACCGGTCAGCCCACAGTCTTTATCCTAAATTTTCAAACTCAGCACAACATTTAAATTCGTCATAAAGTTAATTCATAAAATTTTAATTCGCCGTAAATTATAAATAA
This sequence comes from Pherbina coryleti, assembly GCA_943735915.1. Lineage (NCBI taxonomy): Eukaryota > Metazoa > Arthropoda > Insecta > Diptera > Sciomyzidae > Pherbina > Pherbina coryleti. The sequence goes on from OX030949.1 coordinate 133,669,893, forward strand.
ATTTATGAAATAACTAAATTATGTATTAAGTAAGCTCAATACTGTATTTTTATCCGGACAATCGAACGAAACTATGCTCAAGTTCCCGTCTATAGTCCTTGGTACCGAAATATGAGCCGAAATGCGAAAAATTGTGACTTTTGTATGAATTCCACACTCCGAAACATGTAAAAAAAAAACTTCAAAATTCCTAGCAACTCATTTCATACAAAATAGCCATAGGAAAGACAATTTTTACATCCAAAAGGATAATGCAAATTTTTTTTAGAAAGTATGAAGGTGTAATCTGTGCATTGTCAAGAAAATCGCTTTTAAATTTTAACTTTTACAGTTTTCTCTCTCATGGCATTTTCATGACCTGACCTTTTCCACTTCTAGGCCATTTAACGGTATGAAGGACGATTGATAGCAATTTCGGGAAGAAGAGAAAAATCATTTTAAAACCATTACCTATCACCTCTCAAAAATTCAGGATGAGAATTTTTGTTTAAGGACAAGTTTGGGGGTGTGAAAATCGGACTTTCATACAAAAATCACAATTTTTTCGCATTTCGGTTCAAATTTCGGTAAAAATTATGATAGACCAGACCTTTAACATAGTTCCATTCTATTTTGCATATAGAAATACAATTTTGAGCAAAAATCTAGGGTGAGAACTTTTCATCTTATACCTCTTGGGAAGTCATAAAAAAAAAAAAAAAAAAAAAAAAAATTAAAAAAAAATAAAAACTTACTTGTTAGTCATGAAACTTAACCATAGAAAGGGCTAAGTTTGCATCCAAAAGGATAATGCAAATTTTTTTTCATAAAGTAAGAAGGTGCAATCTGTGAATTTCCAAGGAAATCCCTTTTCAATTTTGACTTTTTTTTTAGCTTTCTCCTCTCATGACAATTTCATGACCTGACTTCTTAACTTCTAGGCCATTTTACGGTTTGAGAGACTCATGATAGCAATTTCGGGAATAAGAGAAAAAATATCATTTTAAAACTATTATCTAAAACCTGTCAAAAATTTAGGATCAGAATTCTTTAATTTTACGCTATGAAGGGCGATTGATAACAATTTTGGGATGATGGGAGTCATTGTTCTTTTAAATTCCATTCTTCTGTAGAAAATTAATCAGACACCTATTTTTCTCATTGCGGCGTTCAGACATTTTTACGGTGAATTGAGCACAAAGTCGGGCTGAAGACTGTGGACTATCTTCACAGAAGTTTTTTTGAGGACCTTGATAAAACCTATTATTTAGAACGAATAAAAAATTTGAAAAAAGACTAAACTAAATGTATTGATCTAAAAGGATCTAAAAGGATTGATCTTAAACTATGTTGAGAAATAAAAAAACTCTTTTGCGAAAAAAAAAACACAACTTTTATTCAAAAAGTCATACTTTTGTATGGACGAGGAATTATACGAGGACTTATCAAATTGTCCTCGTAAAATTGGAACATTTTTTGTATTTGAAAAATGTACAAAAAAAAACTTTTTTATTATTTAAACTTCTTTTATAAAGGGTTTTCCATTAAGGACCATTTGAGATATTTCAAAAACTTTACTATCGGCTTGAAGAACAATCAAAACATTTATAAATGGAACTCGACTTGGTTCATATGGTCACCGCGGGCACGAATGCAGTGGTCGATTCGTTGAACTCAATTTTCGATGACTCGGCCACACATTTTGGCCGAAACAGCCACTATTTCGCGTTCAATGTTGGCTCTGAGCTCTTCCAATATCGTCAGCTTGTTGGGATAGACCAATGACTTGATGTAGCCCCAAAGAAAACAGTCGAGAGGCGTTAAATCGCATGAACGAGGCGGCCAATCGACTGGCCCATTTCTTGAGATAACACGCTCATCAAACTTACTCTTCAATAAATCGATTGTAACGTGAGCTGTGTGGCCTGTGGCACCGTCCTGTTGGAACCACATGTCGTCCAAGTCCATATCTTCCAATTTGGGCCAAAAATAACCAGTAATCATAGCGCGATAACGATGGCCATTCACAGTAACGTTATTATCGTTACTATCGTTGCAACACCGCCGGCATGCAAACCGCACCAAACAGTTATTTTTTGTGGATGAAGCACATGTGAATTTTCACCCGACCAATAACGCATATTTTGCCTTTTGACGAACCCATTGAATCAAAAATGAGCTACGTCACTGAAGATGATTTTGCGATGAAATTCATCATCTTGGCGCATTTTTTCCATAGCCCAATCGGAGAACGTACGTCGCTTCATATGGTCCATCGGCTTCAATTCTTGAGTCAGCTTGATCTTGTAAGGGTGTAAACCAATATCCTTACGCAAAATTCGGCATAAAGTGGTCTGGGCGATGTCCAATTCTTGAGAACGCCGTGGAATTGATTGTTTTATATCGTTTGCTATGGACGCCTGAACGGCAGCGATATTTTCAACACTTCGACCAACCCGTTGTCTCACTGGCACGGCAATATCACACAACGAATATGTAGACTCAAATTTTTGCACTAAACTTGTTATTGTATGTCTACTAGGGCGAGAATTACGACCGAAAATTGCAGTTAACGCTTTTAAAGTTGCGATCACCGACTCTGAATTTCGGTAGTAAATTTTTATAATTTGCAGACGGTGTTCGTTCGTGTACTTTACCACGATAAAAATGTTGAGTTTACTGAATTAATTGACAGTGATAGTTCGATGATTAGTGAAAGGGTGCATTCAGAAATTTAATTCAAAGTTTTCAAGTTCCTATTGGAAAACCGTGTACTAAGTTAAGGTTTTAAACGTATTTTTATAAAAAATTAGAATATATGAAATATATTTTTCTAAATCAATTTAGCCTAATCTACAAATCTATAAAACCATTCACATGAAAACTTGAAAAAAAAAAAACAATCCTGTCCCATTTGTTTTTCTAACAAAGTTTTTTATGACAAAAAAATTACCATGTTATTGATATGAAAAAATACAGCCTATTCCATATCTTATGGATTGCTATTGAGGGCATCATTAGTGAAATTACCAGTGTGCGTGACAGTCTTCAAAGTTGTTGCTCTCAATGTCTGTCCAAAATGAAGAAATATTCTCTGAAGCATGCCTGTGCCAACGCCCAATGACAATAAATTTCAAAAGAACAATAGCTCGCTTTTTAATGAAACGGAACTCACCCCCCCCCCCCCCCTCCAACATCCGCTACGCGATTCCCTACTGCACAACATCATAACCCAGCATCAGTAGCGCCTTTAAGCATACTCAATATATCATTGGGCTTTGCCACTGATTTCCATTTAAACGCTCCATTTAAGTGCCTCCAAGTTTTCTTGTATGAACTTTTTAAGGCACATAAATTTCATCATGATTACTTTTATTGTTTCTACACATAAAAGGGTAGAACGTGCATTTTTCTTTACATTTTTTGTTTGTTGTTGTTTTTTTTTTGTTTTTTTAATTTTTTGTTACGGCAAACTTTCTTCTGATTTGAAACTTTGAGCCTGCCGACAAACAACAATTGGTATGATCATAAAAATAAATTTTTCCTCTCGAGTAATAGTAGAGACTTCGATTTTACAGGATTTAATGTTTTAAGGCAAGAGCAAGTTGCACAGGTCCATAAAAAGCAAGTGGTTTTGGAAATTTCAATTCTGCTCAAGGGAATTGCCTCTGTTGTAATTTGTGGAAAAAGATTTGGAAAAACTTTTTCCTAAACAAAGGAAAGCTCCGCTGACTCCGTTCATTAAAACAGTTATTCTATTATGTTTGGGTTCCCTTTTAAATATCTTACATAAAGATTGCTGTTGCCGTCTCTGTTTTGAACATGGTATGAAAAATAAATATAAATTTAAATATTTTCTTAGTAAATTTTTATTACTCTACACTAAATGACAAACAAGTATGTACTTGGCTTGTTTGAGAAACTTAAAGAAACACTAATAACAATAAACACCAACTTTTAAAATTGAAGCTACTCAAGATAAAAGGTTATAGTAAAGGATGAATGGATCCTTATAGTAAGGCTTATAGTAAACCAATTTTCTGAATTATGTTATCAATGAGATAATTGGTGATTATGTACTGAAAAATTAGTAAAACATTAATTTCCCCAAATCATTATAACTATAGGTGGTCCGAGGTAACAATGCATTTAGCCGTACAACACATCAACCTTTAACCATATGGATCAACTTATTTCCAAGTGTTCACGTGATGCACAATCATATCGTATCCTGATAACAGGCATATCACGTATAGGGGAAGGTACACACTCTATATCCAAACTCTTCTGCTTATCAATTTCTTCTTTTTATCAAGCAACACCAAGATTGCCTTCTAGCAACTGCTCGTATTTGTTCATTATTTAGAACGAGAATTCATATTTTGGAATATATTGATTATTTTTTTAAGTTATTCTTGTGGTTTTCGCTGAGGGAGAACGCCTACATATGTGAATACAGTTGAGGGGTCTAAACAAAAGAAATGTCATGTAGATGTGGCAACTATCGAGAAAATGTTCATATTTGCAAAACCGTGATTGGAATGACTGCATTTCTCTAAAAAGCTGCTTAAACGTTTAATTGAAGAAATTTTTTGATATTAAATATCAGTAGATATTTATTTTATTTTTTTATTTTAGAATATTGAAAACTTTTTGCGCAATTTTTTCACATTATTACAGAAAAACTGAACAATTTTTTGAAGTTGAATATTTAAAATAAAAAAAAGTCGAACGAAAAAAAAAATAAGAAAAATGAAGACGCAAAACGATTTCGATCTAGCCACTGACAATTTTTTGACCAAGGCTGACCAATGGACATTTCCCACAAATTTTGGAGTTTCGGTGAAAAAAATGTTAGCCAGTTTACTTACTACGTAGATAAAGTCCTGCAATGCCCGACCTATAACCTGTCCAATGGGTAACCATTCTATTTTACAAATAAACAGCAATTCAAACAAAACACAAAGGTGGTTGGCAAGATTTTCGATAGTAAAACGAAAAGACTTGAATTGGCTGGAGTAAAGGCATAAATAAAACTTGCCTCAAATTCAAATTAACATGTTTCTACGGCTTTCTTTACATGTTTCTACCACGCTCATGGTCCACTGTCCGTTACAGTTTCCCAGTAGCAGGACATCACTCCCAGGTGGCAATTCCATTACTAGTTACAATATTCTGTGACTTTTACTTCCATAGCCATTGTAAAGGGTGATTTTTTTGAGGTTATGATTTTCATGCATTAGTATTTGACAGATCACGTGGGATTTCAGACATGGTGTCAAAGAGAAAGATGCTCAGTATGCTTTGACATTTCATCATCTAAAGCCGAACGATCTGCCACAACGTCGAATTTTCAGTGAATGGGCCCTAGAAAAGTTGGCAGAAAATCCGCTTTTTTATCGACAAATTTTGTTCAGCGATGAGGCTCATTTCTGGTTGAATGGCTACGTAAATAAGCAAAATTGCCGCATTTGGAGTGAAGAGCAACCAGAAGCCGTTCAAGAACTGGCCATGCATCCCGAAAAATGCACTGTTTGGTGTGGTTTGTACGCTGGTGGAATCATTGGACCGTATTTTTTCAAAGATGCTGTTGGACGCAACGTTACGGTGAATGGTGATCGCTATCGTTCGATGCTAACAAACTTTTTGTTGCCAAAAATGGAAGAACTGAACTTGGTTGACATGTGGTTTCAACAAGATGGCGCTACATGCCACACATCTCGCGATTCTATGGCCATTTTGAGGGAAAACTTCGGAGAACAATTAATCTCAAGAAATGGACCAGTAAGTTGGCCACCAAGATCATGCGATTTGACGCCTTTAGACTATTTTTTGTGGGGCTACGTCAAGTCTAAAGTCTACAGAAATAAGCCAGCAACTATTCCAGCTTTGGAAGACAACATTTCCGAAGAAATTCGGGCTATTCCGGCCGAAATGCTCGAAAAAGTTGCCCAAAATTGGACTTTCCGAATGGACCACCTAAGACGCAGCCGCGGTCAACATTTAAATGAAATTATCTTCAAAAAGTAAATGTCATGGACCAATCTAACGTTTCAAATAAAGAACCGATGAGATTTTGCAAATTTTATGCGTTTTTTTTAAAAAAAAAGTTATCAGGCACTTAAAAAATCACTCTTTATATCGAAAATCGGGCCAAAACCCCTTTTCCAATGCACGTGCCAGTTTTCCAGTAGAAAGACTTTGACAATTAGTCACTACATATTAAGTTTCATTGTTATGCGACGTTTAGTTCCAAAGCTATTCGATATCAAAAATTTGGCATGTTTGGTCGGAGTCACAACCCTTTTTCTAATGCCCGTCCCAGTTGTCTTGTAGAAGGACATCAGCAAGTGCTAACTCCATTCTGAGTTACAATGTTCTGCTACTTTTACTTCCATAGCTATTCTGTATCAAAAATTTGACTTGCGATATGAGCAAGGGCGTCCACAAAGGGGAGCAGGGAGCATCTTTAGCAACTGCTCCAGTCCCCCTCTGGACTGGAAAAATTGTATAAATTTTTATTTTCTATGTGTATATGTTACATTTTCATATCATTATTTTCATACCAATGCATACTTTTCCCTATCGAAAAATTCCTGCGGACGCCTATGGATATGGATATAGATTATTGGATATAACATTTGATTGGTAAGAGATACTAAGATACTTTTTTCTGATAAATTATTTTCTTTTTTAGCTTGTATATTTATTCAAAAATATAAAAACACAATATTGGAAAAAATAATTTTGTTCGAAAAAATCAAAGAACAGGCCTTATTTTTTGAATCACAAAAACGGTTTTTAATTTTTGCGTAAAATTGAAATAACTTTTGCTATAAGTTTTTCTAGCTTCTGAAAAAGAATGTTGTAAATTTGCAAATTTGAATTTAAATTATTTTTACAAAAAAAAACACTTTTTGTGCCTTTTTTTTTGAGGAAAACTCCAATATTTTAGACCTTTTTTGAAAAAAATATTTAAAATATACATACTCAACTAACGGTATTTTTGCAAAAACTTAAAAGATATAAGGTTTTCTTAGTATTTTTATGAAGCTTTAAGACAAAAAAAATTCAAAGAAATGTATAAAAACAGCGGATATATTTGAAATTGAAATTATTTCGAATCGAAAGTCACAAAACTTAATTTCTGCAACGATGTTGCATTAAATAAATATATCATCGTACTAAAATTTTTCATAGTTTCAAAATCATGTTTTTGGTGTCAAATTGATGGAATTCTTTTATTTATGTTAATGAAACGTAAAATCTTTATTCATCAAATATTGGTGCAACGGTTTTGCTAAGGGAAAGATCTTGCTTCTAAAATTTCATTGTAATAAAAATTTTCGAAATATTGAAGATATGTAAATGTTTTTGGTATCAAAATAACGGAAATTTTTTTAGTTTTGCTAAATTTAAGAAAAATTTTATATTTTGTATATATTTACACATCTAACCTAAAAAAACAACTAAAAATATGCCTATTGTAGTCTTAGGCGATTTTGTAAAAATTTGTATTACAGCGCCATCTGGTGTCCAACTCGGATCACAGAAGATAGCGCCAAACTACTCATCATACCTAAAAACCACTATATACAAATTTTCATTCTTATCGCATGAGCGGTTTGGGAGTTTTAGGTGGTTTGTAAAAATTCTGTAATACACAGCACAGTGTTCGGAGTGCGGACAAAAATAGCTTACGACAAAAAAGTCATAAATTTATAAATCTAAATATGCAGAATAATAGTTTAGAGTATTAATATTCTTCATGTAAGAGGACTTTGCGATATCTTTTCAATTATGGACATGACATTCTTTGAAAGTTGACTTGAAAAGATGATGAAATTCTTATTTTAAATTTGACACTGTATATAAATATCTTAATATATAAAAAAAAAATTTTAGTATACAAAATATGAAAAAAAAATTAATATGTATATATTTTAAGTATTTTAGCAAAAAGTTTTTAATTAAAAGCAAAAATAAAAAAATTTTTGTATAACTAAGGACAGGAAAATAAGCAATATTATATGAAAAAATAAAAAAAACTTTCTCAAACTTAAAAGAAACCATTAATTTGTTAAATAAAACTTTCAAATAAAACACTTTATCAACAAAAAAGCCAAAAAAAAAGGAGTAATGGCAATTTATCTAAATCTTGTTTTCGCTAAAATGCCCTTCACGTTCATACTGGAAAATAAGTTATATATGAGGTGGGCGTGCTAGTGGGCCGATTTGGTTAATTTTTACACCAGCTATTAATAGTTACAAAAGAACTATGTGTAGTAAATACAAATGATCTGGGGTAATTTTTTGTGTAATATACCTGATTACCGATTTCAGTTATAAGGGAGGTGGTCATATTAGTGAACCGATTTAGTTCATTTTCACACCAGCTGTTTGTATCTCTAAACGAACTATGTGTATTAAATTTTATTGATCTAGAATAATAGTTTGGGGAACTATTTCATATTACCGATTTCGGTTATATGGGAGGTAGGCGTGCCATTCATTCAATTTGAACGAACTTTTTGCGAAAATAATTCTTTCATCGTAAAACTCATTTTTACAAAATTTTATGGTTCTAGGATAACTCCTTCTATTTTTGTCCACTCGCTATATGGGCTCGTCACACTGTGCACCGCCCTCTGGTGTCAAAGATGGGTCAAAAGAGATAGCGGCAAACACTTAGCTTACATGAAAACCACTTTATATCAATTTTTATTGTAATCGCATAAGATGTTTGGAAGTGGTCTTGTAACAGATTTGTGCTACAGCGCCCTCTGGTGTTCAAGGTGGATCACAGGAAATAACGCAAAAACACTTAGCTGAAAACCACTATATACTAATTTTCATTATAATCTCATGAGAAGAAGAATCCTCTAAAATATTAAACATACTTAAACGTGGTGATTGCTCTTTAAATATTAATGATGTTCCTAAGCTTACAGAAGAAGTCAAAACCGATGCAAAAAAGAAAAAGATCTCGAAGACTTGCTGCCATTTATTAATTCCTGTTTTCATTCGTTTTGTAAAACACTTCGTACTAATCAAACACCTGTAGATATCCGTCCAAATTTAGTTAAGCACAATTCAGATGAGGACTAATTTAATTTTTTTCTTGTCTTGCATATGTTCTTGTTTTTTTATGTCCACATTTTTTCCAAATTCACATTGAAATTATGAGTATATACTAAGTTATTGAAACCATTATTTTAATTTTATTTTAATATTTATTATTTCTTGTCTTACATATGGGCATCTCCAGTGGCACGGACGCGACATTCGCACACTTTTAATTACGTCAAAAACAAGAAAGAAACATAAAGAGCCGATTTGTATTTTTAGTGTTCTAACACTAGCTGAAAGAGTGCTACATTTTACCAATATATGGGCAAGATTTAGTATAAATAAGTACAAAGTTATTAGCAATTATACAATGAAACGGACGCGACAAAAAATATAAATTTCTTTGAAGCTCTTATAGAAATGTACAAAATTTAGCACTTTTTGGCAACTTTTCTTTTATATATGGGTCAATTGCAAAAAAACGTACACAAAGAGGTTTTCATGTGTTGTTTTTAAAGTTTTGTAAATATTCCCGTTGGCGTCCGTGGCGTAGTTGGCTAAAGTGGCCGTAGTTGGCCGCTATGTCAACGAACTTGGAAACCCAGGTTCGAACCCCAGCAGCGACAGAAAATTATTTGAATTAAAATAATTTTTCTGTACGGCCGCCACCTCTCTGCAGACAATGGCAAACCTCAGAGAGTAATCAAAATGCCATGTAAAGCTTCTTGAGAACAAGAACATTACGTTCATCCGCCGTTCAGAGTCGGCGTTAAACCTGTAGGTCCATTTCTCGGTCAATTGTGTACAAACTTAATAACACGCACAACACAATTGATCATAAGAAGCTAGGTCAAAGTCCTTTCAACGGCTGAAATGGCCAGTTATTTATTTATTTATTTTTTTTTAAATATTCCCGTTAGAGTAGTCAAATTAAGTGGAAAACAATGGAGAATTCGAAATTGTTTTTAGGCCCTGCAAAAAATAATTTTTTCTATGGTTTTTATACGATTTTTGTATTGAACGTCACACAGCAGATATACTCTAAAAAACCTCTAAAAATTTGCAAAATGTTGTAAAATAAAGCTTACTGTGATGCTTGTTAACTTATTTAATAAGTTAAATCAGCTTTTGCAAAAATCGCCATTTCCGTTACAGAAATAATAATTTTTTAACAATAATACCTATATATTTTACAATTTTAACGGGAAAAAATTAAAATTTTTCTCCAAAAAGACATCAACATAGAGGTTATTTTCAAAGTAATAGACTTGCAGCAATAAATATTAAAAAACTGTTAAATAATAAGCAATTTCAGAAAAAACAGCATTGTGACGTTCAATACATTTTGTGACGTTCAATACATGTTGTTCCGCTTAACCAAATAATGTAAATAAAATTGGGAGGTTAACAAAAAACAGGTTTATTCTTTTACAAAAAAAAGTAAATATCAAGTATATAACTCAGCAATACATAAAATTTTCATCCAATTTTTTTTTCTTTATTTTTTTACAAAAAATTAAAAAAGTCAAAAGCTAGCTGAATTTGTATTGAAACTTTATTAAGTCTTCACGTTTTGCAATATAACTTCTGACCCCTTTAAAACCACATCTTCATTTTATATCATTGGAAAGGTATAACTTTACGTAAAAAAATGAGAATTATAAAAAAGAAAAAAATTATAGCACGTGTTGCAGGCATGGTATTAAACTAAAACAAATTAAGAATGAGTCAACTTTTTGCAATATTTTCAAAAATTTTGTACTTCCCCTCAAAATAGATGAAATAAGTTTTCCAATGATACTATATTACCGGTAATCGGTCTTAAGTTGATTGATAGGGTCTCAAAATAGACCATATTAAAAAAAAAATTTTCGAAAAATTCTTTTAAAAATGTATACCTTCGAATTTGGTTATCAAATCAATAAACCAATACAAGAAAAATATTTAAGCCAAATTGGAGATGATCAGCGCAACTGATCACTTCAATGTGAAATGGGCGATATCAGTTAGTAAAAACAAAAATCAGGTCAAAGTCAAACATAGGTACCATTCATTTTGCTTTCGTTTATATTCTTAATTTTGTTCCTTATTTAGCTTTATTTTTTCCCCGGTATCTTCGTGCTCTTTCAGCAAGCGTAAATTTTGCTATTTTACTCTTAAATATACAAAAACGAAATACAAAATTTATACTTCAGCCGGTGGTGTGACATATCTTACAAGTGACGTTCAATACATTTACCGCTTTTTATTTTTTTTTTCTTATGAATCTTATTTTGCAAATATACTAAAACAAGGAAATTTATCGACACCCATGAAGCAATGATTTTAAACTTGGATTTTTTTGATTTACTATTTTTGCTTTAATAAAACTCCGCGTGACGTTCAATACATTTTTACACATACTTATCATGATGAACTGAGAAAACACAAAAAAATTTACTTTAATATTAATTAATCGTCTTAATTTTTAAAATTTCATGAGAACTAATCTCTGCACTTCCTAAATATAACTTACTTGTCATCTATACCTCTCCTAAATTAAAACTAACGAGGTGTAAAAAAAAAGTGACTTTCAATACAATGCGCGGGGACTAAATGTAAATCGAAAGTTAAATTCGCGTTGACAATGTTTTAAGAACTACAACAAAATAAAACATTAGATATAAATGCTATCATTACAAAACAGTTATTATTTGTTATATTTTTGCATTGTTTCGACTTTTTTTTAACGTTTTTCATTAAAAAAGTGTAACTGGGGACATATCGACGGTTCCTACGAAGACTAAAAAAAAAATAAAAATAAATAACTGGCCATTCCAGCCCTTGAAAGGACTTTGACCTAGCTTTTTATGATCAATTGTGCTGTGCGTGTTATTAAGTCTGTATACAGTTGACCGAGAACCGGACCTACATGCTTAACGCCGACTCCGAACGGCGATGAACGGAAAGTTCTCGTTCTCAAGAAGCTTTACATGGCATTTTGATTACTCTCTGAGGTTTGCCATTGTCTGCAGAGAGGTGACGACCGAACAGAATAATTATATTAATTCAAATAATTTTCTGTCGCTGCTGGGGTCCCAACCTGGGTCTCCAGGTTCTTTGACATAGCGGCCACGCACTTTAATCAACTACGCCATGGACGCCACTACAAAACCTTTTTAACCTGCGGCGACAAAAGTCTGTTTTTGCAAAATGCGGCGAAAAAAATCCATATCAAAAAAGTGCGGCGAAGAAAATCCGTTTTTTTAAAATTCGGCGAAGAAAATCTCTTTTTATGAAATGCGGCGAAGAAAATCTCTTTTCAGAGTGTGACGTTAACAACGCTGTATTTTTTAAGGAGCGGGAACAATTTTTCTGAAAAAAATTATATTTTCAAATAATTATTTCTATTTATTATTTCATCTTTATAATTCCTTACAGTACTCTATAAAATGATTTTTTTTTCGCCGCATTTTGATAAAAGTGATTTTTTTCGCCGAATTTGATAAAAGTGATTTTTTCCGCCGCATTTTGAATAAAGAGATTTTCTTCGCCGCAATTTTCTGTCGGAAGATTTTTTTCGTAAGCACCGTCGATATGCTTTTGTATTAAGCGAGTACGAGAGAGCAATATAATATTCTTCAAAACAAATATGCAAACAATTTTAGGATTCTGAAAAATATGTTTTGTCAATAAATATTCTTTCTCATTTTAACGTAGAATACGTTATACGGGGGTGTTGATCTGGAGCACAAAATTTTGAGAAAATGTTTGTCAATTTCATTATAAGTTTTTAATACTTTATGCATGCATTGAAGAAAATTCAAGTATGGTCGTAACATATTTAATATGTCTTCTTTTGATTTGTATTTAAATAAGCATATTGCTACATATAATTTTTTTGATTCTATAAGTAAATCAAAATTTAACTCCTTCAAATTTTGTATTAATTTTCATATGCTTTGTATTTTATGTATTACTAGCATACCCGTCCCCAGCGTTGCTTGGGATAATAAATATAAATATATATATAAATATGAAAAAATATTTAAATAAAGACTCGATATTTTGCGCAGCTGTTCAAGCCACAACATTTGACATTTGACGCAATGACATTTCAGACCGTTGAACACACAACAACCATGGTAATACTAAACATTTCACCCCCACAACCTACATGCAATTGAAATCACCATCATGGCTAAATTAATAAGGTTATCTTGGGGCTGATCGTGCTCTCTTTTCAGTACCCACAATTGTTAAGATCAATGAAAAGCAACAACTTCATCGGTTTTACATGTTATCAATTTTCGCTTTCAGATTTTGTATGAGCTGTCAATTTCGGTTTGACATTTATGGGCAATCGCTCTCACCCTTGCGACAGCCTCATTAGTTCAACCATGATTACTACCATCCAATTTTACCATAAGATCATAGAAGTTAATTTCGCCATTAATAAAAATATAAATGGCCTTTACTGACAATCTTCTATTTTTTTTTTTTACTCAGCTTTATTCTAAAATTATTTATAAATTTATCTCAATCTATTTATTAGATTTTTTAACTCAGTAGCTATTGAAATAAAAAGAGTGGCAAGCAATCTTAGTATGAAAATCAAAATAAATACGATATATTGGGCTTATGGCAACACTGCAGCAGAAATAAACTTAGTGCAACTCATGGTATAATAATACAAGGTAGCATTGACAGTTGCTTGGGAAATCATATACTGTCAAAAAATATACTCAAAAAGAGTGCGCTCACAATCCGCCATTGAAAACACAAGCAATGTTGAAAACGTTGAAGTGAAAAAAAACAACAACCACAGCAGCTGCTGATGTGTTTCCACAAAAAGCTGTTTTTGACAATTTATGTTTTCCTGTTGAAGAGAAAATAAGCAGTTGTCAATGCTACCATGTATTATTATACCATGAGTGCAACTATCATGGCAGCGCGGTGAGTTACAGACTCTCACCTCTCTCTCAACAAAGAGCTTAAGCTATTGTTTGTTGTTATTTTGTGCTGCTTATACAATGACAGCATGGATTAAAATGCATGAATTCTTAAATAATTAAATCAAAAGTTTTACCAAAAACGTAGTACCTAGTAGCAGGGTCGCTTATTATAGCAATTGAATAGTGAAAGAATTATTAAAATCGGTTCAGCGGTTACCCCGTGATTGAACGATAAAAATCCGAGAGAACCCTTTTATATAATAGTAAAGATAACATCATGTGTAAGAGCAGTACGATTATCTGTGTGTTCATCACAGAACCAGTGTGAGAAAGAGAAGAAGTATAATGACCAAGTAGCGAACGATGTGTACATACACAACATTGATAAGCGAAGCAGAGAAACAAACTTGTGCTTACCCAGTTGGCCACGTCTTTAAGACATCCTCAATGTCTTACATCCTTATTCATAAACACATTTTAGAGGCAGCGTAACTTTAAACGGGCTTTAAATAAGAAAACGTTATTCATAAACATTTTTCGTAGTTGTTTAAGAGCTGCGTAACTTAAACGCCGAAATTGGCGTTTAAAGGTTACGTAAATACAACCATGATTTTTGTTTGTCTTTTCTTTTAATATCAAAGACATGCTCCATATGCGCCCTTTGCAGCATTTTTTTATGCGGCGGCCATTGTAAATCCATAGGAATTCTTAATTTTTGTAGAGATTTTCTATAGTTCAGACACAAACCTTACAATCATAAGCAGAAAATGAAAAAATGTTTATGAATAACAATGTTAGCAAGGTTGCATAGAAGCTGCGTAAAGCCTAGTATGCTGTAGAAACGAAAATTTCTTGGCATATAATTCTACACCCGAAATATTAGTGTAGAGTCAAAAATGTTTGTGTGGAGAAAAAAGCAACTACAGTACGACCTAGCTCAATGCTACTAATAGAAATTCGGCCAGTTGACGTAGTTAATGTTGAAGAAACGCAATTAAATTTCTAAACATAAAGCTTTATGGCTCTGAATCCTAGATATTGTAGTTTTATGTATTAAGATATGCACTTAGTTTCCTTAAATATTGTTTTAAGAGATTTTTCATACATCAAAAATGAATTTTACAAGAAAAGAAGAACTGAAAGTAAATAATATAAAAGTTTATGGAAGTGTACGCAAATGGAAGTTGCGATAATTGTGTTTTTTTTTTTAAGTTGCGTTTACTGAGTCAACAATATAAATTTTTGAGTATTGCGATAATCAAGTGTTGCGTAAAGCGAGGTTTTCTTATTGAAATGTCAAAATATAGGCGCCAATTAAATGCCCGGACATATAATCGACAGCGAAATTTTGACATTTCAACTGTCCACATGGTGGTTGTACTTGCTAGCATTGAACAAATTTTTCACCTCTACAGCGTACTAAGTAGCGAAAAAAAAATTCCGCTGCCTTTCCGCTGTCAAAAACTCAATGCATTCCTTATGGAAAGTTTATTTCCGCTTCTACAGCATACTGGGCTTAAAGCCTTAAACAGAGCGTAACTAAACAAGCGTTTAAAGGTTGTTTAAGGAAATCTATTGAATAAGGCTGTTAATGACTAACGTATTCTACGTCTGACCTATGCGCCCGTGTTATCTAACACAGGCTTGAGCTTTTTTATTTGTTTTTTTCTTTTTGTATTTACCTAAAAACAGAGTTATAAAGCGGGGACAAAAAAAGAGCGTTTTGTATGCAATTGACCCATATATATACAAATGTATATACATATAAATTTCTTCGTAGGCTTATGAAATATGATCATTATCTTTTACCTTTTTTTAATTAGAAATCGCACGAATACGGACGCGACAAATTTTTCCAATGGGAATAAAATACAGATAAAATACAAATAAAGTAATGTTTATTATGACACTTCAACTTTTAATGAAAATAAAACATAACCATTACATAACAGAAGCTGTAATCAAAATAAGAAATAAATAAAAAAAATTTTTTTCTTTAATGAAGACGCGGTTTTTCTTTTGTAATGCATAAGAACGTTGTTTGTAGAAAACTTTTAAAAAATATGCTCTATATAAAAAGTATTTCCATAAATATTAAGCATATTTTAATTTTTCATATAGGTAATAACCTGTTATTATTGACAAATTTGATTTCACTATACGTTACTATTTTTATCAAATATGCGCTTAAAACTTAAAAACGAGATTACTCAAAACAGCAATTTTTGACTTAAGCGCTTAGTGCGTTTAACCACAGAATTGTACGCTTCATTGTAATATTGATTTCGCAAATTCAAAGAATTCTCTAAGGTATTTGCTAATTAACTTTTATTAAAATTGTTGTAAGTATTTTAAGATTATATTACGTACTAATTGTAGTCTGTAAGAACTTCTGTTCATTAACTGTTATAATAAAAAATAAAAAAAAAATGTCAAGACTTGACAGCTATAGTCGACCAAAGTCAACAGGGGAGACTATATTGCCGGATGATGAAACAAAAGAACCTGATGTGAGCTCAAAGTTCGATTCGAAGAAATCAGCAAAATGATTTGTCCCTTCGCAAGCACTGTTAACAGAGTTATAATCAGTTATAACATCGAAGAAGGATTATGAGCTCTGTTTCCTGGAATTAATAAAGCGGCAAAATTCTTTAGGGAGTGAAATTTGGGGTGAAAAGAATGTGGATTAAGAAAAAAATAATAAAATATCCGTAACTAAAGTCGTATTGAGCTATGTAATAATTAATTAATAATAAATTAAAAAAAAAAATAGAGATATAGAATATGAAGGACGAATTTTTCCTTGTAAACTTGATATTCTCTAGGTCGAGGTAATTAAATGTTGCTAAAGCTAAATAAATAATTGCTATGCCAACTGTTGCTCGTAATCATTTGTTTGCTTACAACTACAAATATTTATGCTGCATAACGCTCGAGCTGTCGTCACACATTTAAGAGTTTAACAGTCCGTTAGGTTTGTTTTTTTTTTATATATAGTTTTTCTCTCATTTTTATTTTACGTTATTGGTCAACATGTCAGAAAATATTTCGTGCTTTTTTATTAAGTTGCATACTTTTAAAAAAATAATTTATTTGCATAACTTTTAAGCAACGCCAACGTATTTTTGTATTTATTTTTGATATACATACATTAATACATAAATAAAAATATAAATAAAAATAAATATATTGCATGTGGGTGGAAAATATTTGCATGGTAAATAAAATCACAGTGACTGTGTGATTGTGACATTTTTATGAACTTTACCCAGAGGATCCACGCGGAGAATAATTTCGCCATTGGTCGTGGTGGTGGTCAGATGTTGTATACAGCAGAGCAGCCAGAATAACCAATACTTCGTATGTAAATAATTCATAATCCTTGCGGTGGTGGTGAGGGTGGTGCTGTTGATGGCGGTAGAGGTGGTGATGCGGCGTGGCCGGCAACAGCGGCACGGATGTCGGTGTAGCTGCATCCGCTGCGATGCTGTCGTTGTCATTTTTTTAACGTTGCTGGCATGAATAATAAACAGCAAACACCAGCAACAACAACAACAACTTCAACAATAATAACAATAACGACGACGATGGCAATTTTAATACCAACAACAATAAGAACAACACTAACAGCACTAAGACAATAAACACAGGGTTGCCAACTGTTATGAAAGCATACAATTTATGCACTCACACATTTGCACAGCGGCTGACACAAATGTTAAATACATTCATTTTTTTTTTTTTTAATCAACTGTAAGTTTCGCGTTACCCGTGTCACTCACTATGTATGTGGGCTGCGCTGTTCGTGTGGGCGTATGTATGCGTAATTTCCGTTTCCGCTTGTCACTCAATATCGTTGCAATAATTGAATATTTTGTCCACATAACGACATGTTGCAGCTGTCACTTTGCGTCAGTGCATTGGACGGACATGAACCCGCCACACCCACACACAAACACATGCGCTGCTTGTCCATTTGCTGCCTTTTGCGTGGTCACTGTTGCCCAGATACACAAATATTGGCAAAAAAAATATTTTTACAGTGGGCTGGTTTTTCTTATGTTATGCTTTATTTTATTAAAAGTTGTTTCTGTTCTTTTTTTATTGCCCTTTATTTTATACACAATTCTGGTTTTGTTATTTTTATTTGTGCTGCTGTTTTATTGCACAATCGCAGCACCTGCAAGTAAAACAAGCACAATAAAATATTCCATCCCGTTTACATTACGCCGGACACACATGTGCATCTTCACACACACATTTTTTAGTGAAATTTTTTGCAGCTGACAGCTGTGCACAAAATAAAAAAGCTGCGTTCAAAAAAGTAGCAGAATTAATTCACAATCACACTGTAGCGCAGGCACACACACACACACATATACATGCGCACCCTAGTTGTTAAAAAAAAACCCCCCATGCAGCCGCCATTAAGAATTGTTGTAATTTAAGCAATTTGCTGCACGTGACGACAATTTCTACACTTGGTTGCATATTTTTGCACATTTTCACTTCGCTGTATTTTTGCTTTATTTCGGAGCTCACTGTACGTTCGTTGCTCTGCCATAGTTGCCAGAGATGCAAATATCAGCTGTCATTCGCTATGCACCATTTTTCGCCATTCACACTAATAGGATTCGAAGTTGCAATAAGATTTCATTTAAAATGTATTTAATTATGATTCTTTTTTGGTTTTTGTTTTTGGATTTCAGTAAATGGGGTAAAAAATACAATTTAATCCATGTTCTTTTATTATGGTGACAGAAACAACGTGGTCTCTTCGACTGTTGAAGGGAATTATATTTAAATCATTGAAAGACTTAAGGGGGATCAAGTAAAAATGGCCAAATTAATATTGCTACATAAATAAAGTAGGCTTTAATCGTTAAAATATTGCGTGGTGCCATTAAATGTTTTTGTGCCAACAATTTTTTTGTTAAATATGTTCAACCTAACTTTAAAAATACATACTTTGTATAAAGAAACATTTAAAAACTACTGGGACAATAAACGTGAAGCGGATAACCAGAATAATTTCATCCTTTAAATGTTAATTTACTATGAGGAAGTATCTTTGTTTGATATCCCAGGATACAATCTATTTGCAATGAATTCTCCGGATTAAGTTTCCTTAATTGTGATGCTGTTGAAGTTTCGTGTTCAATATGTGATCAAAAATTTTATTTATTTGCGTCTATAGGTTTCATAAGTGAGTGGTGTGAGTGATGTGAGTGAAGTGTTTCTGAACGAACTCAGTGAAATGCTAGAAATAGCAAAAATGGTAACCTTGTTGTGTTAGGTGATATAAATCTAAATATTTTAATAGAGTCCAATGTCGTAGATAAGTAATTGTTTTTGCTTTGTCAAACGGACTTGAATCTTGCATAAATCGACCAACTCGAAATACTGATTTTTTTAGCTTCGTGTATTGACCATATATTTCTTAGATATAACCAATCTTGTCAATCAACCGTAAGTAGTTCTGTCTGTGATCTGCAAGTGTCAGACCACTGTTTAAAATGTCTCTGCTTTGAAAATTTATCGGAATCTAATGATAACAGGTCTAAACCTTATGATTTTGTCATGAAAACTGATTTTGCATTCTGTACCCACTAGTGTTGGAGAACTATCGATGGTACTATCGATACTATCGATGGTGAGTCACTATCGGCACTATCGATGAGCGACACCATCGAAGCTCTACAATATCGATAGTATCGTCGATAGTGGAAAGAAATCCAAAACTTAGAACATGTTTTTTTCTGAGTACTATTTTGAAGTATAAAATCATATACTAACTACTTCAAAAGTAGTACTATTGCAATGGCCAAATTTTAAATAAAGCAAAATGGAATCTTGGTCTTATTCAAGACGTTGCCACACGATGGAATAGCACTTATTTAATGGTGAAAAGAATTTTAAAAACCAAACATGCGTTGAATAACGATCCGTCTTCAATCTCAAAGGGCAAAGGTTAAATTACTGCCTTAAGAAGAAATCTCCAAATTGAAATCATCAGAATTTTGCGAAACTAATGTTGTTGATGACTCCAGTTTTGGACAATGTAATGAAGCATCTTTCTTTGCTTTTGTATAAAGCCGTGTAAATAACAATCTAATAATAATGCCATGTATCTCGAAAAAATGAATTTTGAAAGGCCAAAAGCAGTATTCGCTACCGGTCCCTTACTATTTTGGAACGTAAGAAACTGCAGAATTACAAACATTGAATGATGGGTAATATTCACGCTTTTCACAGATTAGTGAAATGGAAATGCCTCTTTTCAACACCGGTATACACAGCCGGAATACACAAATTTTGTAATATTTGTTATTTTGTAACTTAGTTGACTCCGAGCGGGGTTTTAGTAAAACGGGACGCACTATTACAAAACAACGTTCTCTGCTTAAAGACAAAACATTGGATATTTTAAAATTTTAAATAAAAACACCTTTTAGTGAAAAAATATTAACCCTTTCGGCATATTTGTTGCCATACGGCAACAGTTTGCTTTGTGGCTTTGTTTCTAGTTTAGGGCACCCCGCTTTTTAACAATACATTTTTAATAATAGATTGAAATGTGATGAAAAAGAAGAGAAAATCAAAAATACGAAAATTAGTTTTTATAACATGTGTTTTAAGGTTACTCCGAGTGAACTCATGTGCGCGACCACGCAGCCACGCGACTTCAAAAAAGAGCAAATTAAAAAATTATATAAAATATTTCCGAGAATTTCCTAAAGATAAAGGTAATTAAATGTAATACTACGAATGTAAGAGATCTTATTTACATTTTTAACTAGAAAAAATATATAATATTTATAGCGCTAAAAGTTTTTAAAATTTTTTTGAATATTTCTAAAAATTTTTGTAGTATCTATGTATTAGGAAAGCAATACGGCTTTCAAACTTCATACTCAGCTTATTTTAGTCAAAAACTAACCCTGAACGAAGTTTGGAATGTTTGGCATTGCCAGGGCTAATTTGGCACTGAAAGGGTTAAATGGCACTTAAAAAAAGTTGTTTCAGAAAAATTCATTTAATTTTACCTTTTATAGCTTTTTATCATTATTTTTATCAGTTTACAATTACATAGTTTTTGTTTCAAAATCATTTTAATTGTTGAATAAAAAAAGTTGCGCATGTTTAAAATAATCTTATCCTTTATTTAATTATACATTTATACATTTCGATAGTATCCATAGTTTTTGTGATACAATCGAGACTATCGATGGTGAAGGAATATACAACCGTAGACTATCGATGGTGTCGACTATCGATAGTTCTCCAACACTAGTACAGTGCGCTTTTTTCGATTTTAGGATGACATTTGGGATTTTTTTTTTTTAATTTTATAAAAAAATAATTTCATTCGTCAGATTATAATACATATATTATGAATGTGATATTGGAAACTTGACGTATTGTATGGTTTTTTTTATAAAATTCGTGAAAGTTGAAACATTTTTAACAAAAATAAGCTCAATAAAACCCAACAAAAGAGAGTATTTGTTAAATAATAATAACTTCGAGCACAAAGTATATTTCAAGATTTTGTTTCTTGGATTTTTTTATGTCTTAACCGGCATTTAAATAATTATAAAATATAATAAAAAATATTAACAAATAAAAATAGAAAAATCGTAGAAACATGACTGCAAATTTTTCAAGAAATGAAAATTTAAGTAAAATTGAGTAGAAAATATCTAGCAAATATAGCACAAGTAAAGTCAAAGGCTATAACTATCATAAAATATAGTACTTCTTCCTTCTGTTTCTGTAAACACCTGCTGCTTCTAGCTGCCACTAAGAAAAACCACTTCATTTGAAAAAAAATCTTAAAAATTAAATTTTGCCCTAATACGCACTTGTTTTCAAGACGATTACAGCCGTAATTTTTAAGCTATCATCACGAAATTCGATATTTAAGCTTGTATATCTATATAATCTATATAATATTTTTGTTTGTTTGTATGTATGTATGTATGTTTGGAATAGACTCCTAAACTACTGCCGGATTTTTATAAAACCTATATCAAACGATTCCTTAAATTACTGCGCTGAACATAGGCTATATTAGTTTTGCCACGTCCCCTTTAACCGCCCACAAATCAATAAAAATGCTATATTTCCGATGGTTTCGGCCGTATGAAACTAAAAATTGGTAGTTATGTTTGTGTGCTCACAGTCGACAATATTACAAAAAATGGCTTGACACACCCCCTTTTACCGCCCACAAATCAATAAAAATGCTGTATTTCAAAAGGTTTCGGCCGAATTAGACTAAAATTTGGTAGTTATATGTGTATGCTAACTGTCGGCAGCTCTACGTAAAATTGGATGCCACACCCTCTTTTACCGCCCACAAATTAATGAAAATGCTATCTTTCAGACGGTTTTGGCCATATTTGACTAACATTTAGTAGTTTGGTTCGTATGCTTACTGTCAGCAAATGTATTCAAAATAGGCGTAGTCTCACTAGAGCTACGCCCACTATTCATAAATCCTGAAAATATGCTATGTAGGTGTTTGGTTAAATGATGATATTCATTATGAAGGTTCAATGTATCAAAACAAACCATTGGGAAAAAAGTTGGTGGGGCTGGACCTAATCCACGCCCACTAGGATAAATTTCTATAACTTTTCTTCTTGATATATGTAAAATTAAAATCAACAAAAAAGCCTACAAAAATTTAGAAATCTAATAACATACCATCAAGCCTCAGAAGTTTGTTTACAATTTTGTTGTAAGTTTCTTCAAAAACAGCTTATCAGAAGACTATAAGCACCATGCCTAAATACAAAATAACAATATCTCGATGGACTACAACGACAACATCTTTAATTTGGCTCTTGCTGATATAGAAGACAAAGTTCTTGCTTTGGGAGGAAAAGACCTTTCATCATTTGGATTCGTCGAATTTCAACGAAGAGGAGACGAAAATTTTGATCGCGACGTTTTACGAGAACTCTCCTACAATATTGAAGCTCTCAATGAGGAAGTTCAATCTAATGAACCCAAACTGTTGCCAGAACAAAAAATTGTTTAATCAACAAACGTCGACAGCGCTATGTATAAAAAAGGTGGAATATTTTTTTTGGATGCACCAGGCGGCACTGGAAAAACTTTCGTTTTAAAAATGTTTCTCGCTAAAGTTCGTCAGCAAGGGCATATTGCTGGAGCGGTTGCCTCTTCTGGAATTGCAGCAACCCTGTTACCAGGAGGGAAAACAGCACACGCAGCATTCAAATTACCTTTGAATTTAGACGCAAAAGATACTCCAACATGTAACATTAGTAAAAGGACCGGTCTTGCCACCGTCCTTAAACAATGCGACCTAATAGTATGGGAGTGTACAATGGCTCATAAGACAGCACTTGAAGCTTTAGACAGAACATTGCAAGACATTCGAGAGAAATTTTAAACAAACATTGCCTATTGTTCCGAGAGGTACGCGTGTGGATGAAATAAAAGCATGTATTAAATCATCGTTTTTATGGAAAAATATAAGAAAATTCGAGTTAAAAGCAAGCATGAGAGCTCACCTCTATGGAGACCAATTATCTGGTCTCTTCGCAAATAACCTGTTGAAACTAGGGAGTGGACAACTTGAAAACGGCGTGCAAGGTAAAATTAATTTAACTCCAATTGGTACTATAGTTAAATCTGCAGAAGAGCTCCAGCAAAAAGTTTTTCCAGATCTCGGAAACAGTTATAAAAATCAAACTTGGTTATGCGAGATGGCAATTTTGGCGCCGAAAAACATCACGGTCAATTCAATCAACTTCCAACTTTTACAACAGCTGCAGTTAGATATTCGCACTTATAAATCAGTGGATACCGTTCCTGATCAGAACGAGTCAGTTAATTAGCCAGTTGAGTTCTTAAATTCGTTAGAGCCACCAGGAGTACCTCCTCATAGCCTCAGCCTAAAAGTTTGAGCACCTATGCTATTGAGAAATTTAGATTTACCAAGACTTTGCAACGGCACCAGGCTCTCGGTTAAGAAATTATTGCCAAATGTTATTGAGGCTACTATTTTAAAAGGGTGCGGCAGCGGAGATGACGTTTTTCTACCTTGCATTCCCATTATACCAACAGATATATCGGCTGCTCACGTGTTGGGAGTCCAAATAATTTGTTTGTTTTAACACCAAATGGAAAGCCTATAAATATTGTGTACGCAGAAGCTTTAAAATAGTAACAAAGAGACATGAATAAAAATGTGCAAAACCTACATAACATGTATTACATGTTACATTGCATGTATTTAATGTTGAAATAAAATTATTTTTACAAAACTGTTCTTCTTCATATGATTTTTATTAAAACACTGATGAAAATAAAAAAAAAAACTAAATTGACTTTTTATTCCGATAACAAAGTTATGTTAAAATTAGTAAGTTAAGCAGACTGTCCAAGAGCGTGTACATACATATCGACCCATAACCGCCAAAATATCTTATCTTGAAATTTTGCAAATAAGCTTTAATGTTTAATATGCATATGAAACCACGCCTACTTATTATATAAAGTGACTTAGTCAAAAAACAAAAGCGAATATTTTCCTTTAAAACTACGACGGAAAATGCCAATTTTATTGGCTGCTTAAGACTTTGAATATACTTTGGTTAGGTCCTGGGGGTATTTTAACTTCGGTCCAGTGGAGGATCATTTCTTACCATATATTATATATTGTTTTGTTTTTAAAATTAAATTTTTTTTTAATCTATTTTATTTTAAAGATACAGAATCATTTTGGGAGGTTTATGTAAAAGTGGGCGGATCACGGATCAACTCTCTCTCATAAGCTTTCAAACATTTCTATTCCATTGCGTTCAGCGAGTAGACGGACGCATATACAAATGTAGTGAATTAACATATTATATCGTTTGTTAAGAACATTTTAACGAATATGGGACTTTCTTCAAAACAGTAAGCAACACTTCGTTAGCTGACAATTTAACGAAAGAACTTGGCACAAAAAAAGTTCTCGGCGAACAACTGATCTTGACAAATAATTTTAGTTATTAAAAAAGCAAAATTTTGACGATCGTTAAAAAACTCTTAAAACTTTGATGCTAAAACTTTTCAATGCACTATCGCTAAAACAGGATTTATGAATATGTTCTTTATAACTGCTTTATAACCTTAAGGGAAGGGTTCCCTCATTATGGACAAAAATAAGGCAAAGTTTGTATTTTTGTTGTAGGACAATGAAAAGGCGTACGAACTTTTGGTTTTGATGATTATATTAGTTTATTATCAGAGAATTTAAAAAAGTGAAAAAGTTGAAAAAATTCAAAATGGCGGCTACAAAATGCACATTTCCGTGGGCCCCTGCGCGCGAAACATGGTGTCCTAACTAAAATTCTGCCGCAGCTTGTGGTGGACTGAAATCAAAAATTGTTGTTATTACTTAAAGATAATGATATTTTCTATGACTGGAACTAAAATTGTTATTATCCATGTAAAATTCATTGAATAATGAACATTAGAACTAAAAGTTCAAATTTTGCTTGTTTTTTTCCATTTCAACAACGTTAAAAAAATATAAATAAATAATTTTTATACATGATGTTAGTTCAGGGCGTACAAAAAAGCATGCACTTCCAAACAGTTCTTAGATAAAGAGAATCGGATCAATAGATCAGGCCTGAGAGTTTTAGTTAGATCGGAAAACGTGGTTTCGAGATAAGCGCGTTTGAAGTTTTTTTAAAAGTTTAGTTTGGACGTAGCGCGCGAGTTATGTATAAACATGATAACAACAAAACAATAGACCAGTTTATGTTAACATTAACAAAAGAGCATGAAATCAAGCAGACGCAAAAAACTGCTTTTCCGCTAAATTAATGTCGCAACAGAAAAGGTAAAACAATGTCAAGAAAATTCCAAGAATTTTCATAATAAAATAATTTATTGATTCACAAAATTGGAACATGAATTGTAAAACTGCAAGCTAGGCTTTTTGTTAAACTAAGTTACTTTTGTTAATTTTAGACTTAAGAATATTATGAAAGAAAATAAATTCAGTTTGGTTTTGTTCACATAAGTGACAAGTCGAAATAAATAAATTGTCTTTTCTTTTTTTAAAAACCCGTTTGTTGGAACAAAAAACGTAAGTCGCGTGAGATAGGTGTCTTCAAGACGTTGCCATTCGAAAAATATTCGTCGGATAGAAAAATCCATTTACACACATATTCTACACATATGTGGCTTTCATTTTTTGCAAAAAAAAAGAGTCAATTTTTTAGTCCAAAATGAGGGAACCCTTCCCTTAAGGGCCTACGGGAGTATTTAAAAAAAAGAAATTACACTTTTTTGAAATTGTTTTTTGAAGCCGTATTTTATTTTAGACATAGTTTTTTAATATAATTAAAGTATAATTCAGAAATCAATAAGGCAGAAAAGTGCAATGCCGCGAAAAACCTAAAATTTTCGGTGAGCAAGATTGCTCAAAAACTACTCATCCGATTGCAACCAAATTTTCGACACTTGCATAAGAACTCGTTAAAGGGCGTTAAATCGTTCGAATTTTTTTTTAGTATTCGTATTTTTTTAATTTATAACCTAAAACGACCTCAATTTTGTGTACAAGAAATGAAAATTTTCTTTTTACGACCGCCATTTTGTTAAAAAAAAATATTTTTAAAAAATCAACGATTTGCATTTGCCGAAGAACTCTTTACTAAACCAGAAATTATTTTTTTTAATTTTTCAGATGAACCAGTCTCCAGATATCTTGCTCACAGCAAAATTTAAGCTCTTACGCAGCATTGTATTTTTCTGCGTTCTCGCGGAATATTTTGGACCAAAATGTCAGGGATAAATCTTGAGTAGTTAAACTTTAATAATGTAAGAAAATTTGGTCTAAAATAAAACACAGCTTCATAAAAAAAAAAAAATTGAAAAATTGGAGGCCCTTAAAGCTATAATAAAAATTGCCTTAACTATCAAAAATGGGTTTCAGTAGCACTTTATTTTCCAATAATTAAGACTTATCTCAGAATGACTTCTTGAGTGCTCAATTAACAATAAATATCATCTGAACCAAGTAACTTATTTTAGCCGTTTCCAAAAAACCAGTTAATAAAAAAAATATATATATATATTTTTTCTAACACATCAACATCAATTAAGCCAGCTTTTTGTATGGCTTTGAAAGTGCTTTTTAAACATAAGTTTATTTACGATATCTATTTTATTGTCTATTTTATTGAGTTCTTATGAACTGAAAAAAAAAATAAAAAAAATAAATAAAAAAAAATAAAAAATAAAGGACGAATAATAAACCTCAGATAAATGCATTTCGTTGAACAAAAATACAGTACAGGGCAGTTACTTTCAGTGTGGTCCGTTTTTTTTTTTATTTGTATGTTTTGTGGTGTTGTGACCAAACTCTGCCATCAAAAACATAAATAAAGGAGTTAACTGTAGTTTGCTAACAGCCAAGTCAAACATGAGTGCGCGCGCGCGCATACCATGGGAAAATAAATAAAGCCAGGGAACAATAAACATTTTTAACAATAAACATCAGTTCTCTTCTTTTTTTTTATTTTTTGTTTTTTGTTTTGTTTTGTTTTGTTTTTGCCTTTTCACAAAAGACACGCATACCATGAGCACCACTGAAGGATGAACTTTTGATTTATTACACTTGAGGATTACACAATGGAATGTGCTGAATGTGGCAACGCTGCTCAATGAGCACGCTGAAAACCATCAGCATGAAAGTCAGGGAATCCAAGAGGAGCTAGAGCAGAAAGGGAACCAGTGCGTGGTCGTTATGAAAGCCAGCAGACAAAGCATGACTTGTGGGAAAAAAGGACTAGTGGCAGAATTAGTAAGCTTTTAACAGCATCATTTTGATTGTACCTTAATTTTTTGTCCTTTCTCTTTCATAAAAAGTAGTTTTAGACACAGCCAAATACACGAAATAAACCAAATAAACGAAAATGTACGGCAATAAATTAATCCACACTTGAGTGCGGTCGTCGTAGCAGGAGTCGTAGCTGGAACAGCAGCAGCAGCAGCAAAGTGAGATCAGCGAGTATGTTTTTCTTTATGCTTGACAGCTCAACAAATGCAACATGGCGCCATTAGGCGACCGCACACACGCTCCCACAAACATCACAAGCTAACCACAATTCAAATTAAACTCCACTTTAAAGATACTTGTGTGTGTGTGTGTTAAAATGCGTGACTTGTCTGAATGTGCGTATAAGAGTGTGTGTGTGTGTGTGTGTATGTATCCACACACACGTTTCTAAAAACAGGAAATTGGCGTTCGTTTACCGCAACACGTTTGCTTAGCAGGCATTTTAAAAGATGGTGTTAAACGACATTTAAAAGTGCTCGAGCGATAATGTCAGAGCATGCTGCCAACGTCATTTTGATAGCTCCATGTTGACAATCTTGACATTTTTTTCTTGTCAGTCTTTTCACCTTCCGCATAAAGCTGAGCGGCATTGCCAATGACATGTTAACAGCTCTGGCTGCGTTGACTGACAAGCTGGCTAGCATGCAACGGCCTCCTTGCTCTACAACTTCAGATGCCAACTGCTGCTGCTGGTGCTGGTGCCAGTACTTATTATGCCATGCTCACCCAAGACTGGCAAGCACGACTCGCTACTTTGCTTTCGTGCTTCATTATCAGCAAGCAAGGCAACACGTGATGCCCGCCTGCCTGATGGTTACCCGTCCGATCAAGACCTAGCAAAACATCCATCATGTCGCGAATTAACAATTTATTCCACTCAACTCGAGTGGAGTCGCTCGAGTTTTCCTTCAGTGGGTGGCTTGTTGGTTGGTCGCATGCAACTTTAGCAAGTGGTGGCTCATCAGCAATGTAGCCGCTTCCAACTAACTTTGAGTGACGCGTACAAATTAAAAGTTGCAGCTCTTGCAATCAACATTTTTTTTTAATTAAAATGTCTTGCGGCTTTCACAAGGATTGTGGTGAGGCAACTTTTAGCCGATTCTTCTCTCTCACACGCCTAAATCAAACCTTAAGAAGTAATCAAAGCAGAAAATGAGAAAATGTTTACCATTAGCAATCTTAAGATGAAGCCTCGCTTGAAACGTTAGCAAAAGTTGTAATCTGGGCAAATTGGTTGCAAGCAAGCATGTAGATAAATGATAAACGAGAATTCTTGGATTTGGTAGAAATAAGTATATTTTTGTAATCTTGGTTTTTACATAATGGGTGATGCATTTTTAATATGCTTTTTAATAAAGATTAAGACTCTAATAATGACGAGTGACTATTTCAACCTGCAAGCTTCCAATACAAACTCGGATGATACTGTGCAATTAATTCAAACTTACATGAGCGTTTATTTAAACGTGGTTTTTATTCGATTTTGACAAATTTCAAACATACAGTTTGTAGTTGGAAGCTTATGTGTAAAATTTCAAAATTTTAAATTAATTTTTTTGAAAAATTAAGGATTTTAATATTTTGATGACATCACCTTGTATGGAAGGTAGGCGTGAATCTTATCCGATTGGGCTCATAAGCTTACATATGAAATTTCATTACGATACGACGCACAGTGGGAGATTCGTGGCCATAAATAGAAAAAAGTATAAGTTTTGAAATTGTAAAAAAATTTTTTACTAATCGACAGTTTATACTTCAGATAAAAAACACCCAAAAATCACTTAAAACTCTTTTAAGGTTTGGTCAGAAAATGGCTCGAAATTTAAACTTTTTTTAATGACAAAAATTTGAGAATGTCACTTGTTTTTACTACCTGCAGTTGTAAGTGTTCCACTTTTTGTTTTTATTAGAATGGAATTGAAATGAAGAAATAATAAAAACTAGAATCACCTGTGGCCGAAATTCGGCCATCTGTATCTGTAAGGTAACGAAGCTCAAGTTGTTTTTCACATAATGAATTGTTATTAATTTGCATGGAAACTCTTAATGCTTACCTTGACGCTATGAGGAAACTAGTAAGAAATGATCTTCGACTGGGCCGAAGTTAAAATACCCCCACGGCCGAACCAAAGTATATTCAAAGTCTTAAGCAATCAATAAAATGTTTATCTGTAAAAACGTTTTCGTTATATTTTTAACAGAAAATATTCGCTTTTGTTTTTTGATAAAGTCACTTTGTATGGGAGGAGGGCGTGGTTTTCACCCAATTTGGTTGAATTCCATACACATAGTACACATTATATATCAAAGTTATTATGCAAAATTTCAAGTCCATACATTAATTTTTGTGGATTTTAGAGAAATTTTACCTTTTGATAAAGTCACTTTGTATGGGAAGTAGGCGTGGTTTTCATCCGATTTGATTGAATTTCATACTTAGAGTGTATTTTGAACATCAAAACTCATATGCAAAATTTCAAGTCCATATATTCATTTTTGTTGAATTCGAAGAGATTTTACCGTTTTGATAAAGTCGCTTTGTATGGGAGGTAGGCGTGGTTTTCATCCGATTTGGCTCATTTACGAACTTGACCTTCATTTTTTAGATAAAAGCTTAAATATAGAATTTCGTGATGATAGCTTTAAAATTACGGCTGGAATCGTGATCACAGACAGACGGACAGACGGACAGACGGACAGACGGACAGACGGACAGACAGACGGACATGGCTAAATCAACTCGGGTGGTGATGCTGATCAAGAATATATATACTTTTCTATACCTACCACGCCTCCTTATGGGCGTTACAAACGGAGGGACAAAATTAATATACCCCCATTTACGTTTTTTAAACGTGGGGGTATAAAAAGTCGTAAAGGACAAAAAAGGAAGCATATATGCGTCAATAACAAAAATTTATTCAAACGTCATCTCGAAATATTCCACCAAGTATTGAACAAAAGAAACAAATATCAATGGCTTGGCGTCATGGTATAATAATACAAGGTAGCATTGACAGTTGCTTGGGAAATCATATACTGTCAAAAAATATACTCAAAAAGAGAGCGCTCACAATCCGCCATTGAAAACACAAGCAATGTTGAAAACGTTGAAGTGAAAAAAAACAACAACCACAGCAGCTGCTGATGTATTTCCACAAAAAGCTGTTTTTGACAATTTATGTTTTCCTGTTGAAGAGAAAATAAGCAGTTGTCAATGCTACCATGTATTATTATACCATGGCTTGGCGTCAAGTGTTATATGAAGCAAGCAGCAGTTTAACTGTTTTTTTTAACGCTGAGAGAAATTAAGAGAAAGCAACAACAACCAAAACAACAATAACAACAACAACAATAGTGCTACTCAGCTCTTTTTAAGTATTTGCGTCACTCCTGCTTTCTACTCTTGCTTTTGTAAGCTACAGCAGCGATGTTCAACAGAGCTTTGTCGCTTTGTAGTTTCTCATTGTCCCATTGGTAAAAAAAGCATTTTACATTTGCTCAGTTTTAGCTATCTTAATGACAACATATTCGAATAAAAACTATATTGTGCAAATCTACTCGAAAATACCTATCCATTGATATAAGTATTGTGTAAATATGTTGAAGGTAACACAGAAAAAAAAGGGAACACAAACTTTTTTGTTTGCGTATTAATATATAGATATGGTATTTATTGTTTCATAAAATGTAAGTTTTTTATTGTTATTAAAGTAAATTTATTTTTTGAGATTTTTTAAAAATAAGCATTTTTAGTGCAAAAAAGCTAAAAAGTTGGAAAACTTTAGCAGTAAAAAAAAACATATTTCTAGTTTTTTCAAAATAGTATCCACAAATATATATATTTATAAAAAAATATGGTTCTTGCTGACCGGACTTGCCCCAAATGGGTTTAATGTGATTTTTTCTCGTTGAATGTCAATTAAAAAAATATTTTTTTTATTATTTTCAGCGTATCTTCAAAATGAAAATTACTTTAAAAGTAATAAATAGCAGGCCGATTTGGCTCAATTTTATGCAGTTGTTCATAATTACCAGGAAAAGGATTTTACGAAAGAAAATTTTTGGAAAACCTTCGCGAAATCGGGTTTTTCGTTCGGGAAAAGTCGGGAAATTGGAAAAGTCGAAAATTGATTTATTTGTATGGAATTTTGTGTGCAATTGTTTCGAAATGGCTTTTT
Source organism: Pherbina coryleti (assembly GCA_943735915.1). Taxonomy (NCBI): domain Eukaryota; kingdom Metazoa; phylum Arthropoda; class Insecta; order Diptera; family Sciomyzidae; genus Pherbina; species Pherbina coryleti. Next base: position 133,701,935 of record OX030949.1, read on the forward strand.
GAATGGGAAAAATAGGAAATTCTTAGTGGAAAACTCGGAAAATTCCGGAAAAACGCAAAAAAATGTGAATTTTTTTCGACGAAATTTTGCATTTTATCGCATGATCTGATGATTTTCAACAATGTAAAGGTGGAAAATTCGTTGTGAGGCATAGAAGATTACTAATGATTGTTAAATTCATTGTGATAAAAGACGTTTTGCGTGCAGTTTTTGTGGAGAAGTAACCAGATAAATAATAGATAGCGCTGTGTTGAGGTCAATGTCACAACTTTGCGCATTTGACAGGTGTCCTTTTGGCATTAACATTTTCTTATCTTCCGATCCTCTTGTCAGCCATTTATTCTTAGACTAAACCAACGCTCAGGGCATGCCCCCTATGAATGCGAAAGCATTGTGTTGATTCGGAAGACGGGTGATAGTTAGTTGGAGGGTGGAATGATAGAGTAGTGTCGGTGAAGATTTGTTTTAAATTTACATAGCTCGAAACTGCCGGGGAACACGCTCGCAGGGAGATTGTTCCACAATTTTGCTGTACGACAAAAGAACGAATTATCCCAGTAATGCGAGGTCCTTTTGGGCATCAAGGCAATGGTAAAGGGATGGGCTTGGTGAGCTGGCCGAGTGGACAGGAAAAACACACGAGTTGATGGCGTCAAGTCATGTATCTCCCTTGAACACTTCCCATGGTAGTACCTGTACATAAGGCTTAGGCAACCAACAATGCGTCGATGCCCAAGAGAGTTGAGAGAAGACGAAATGTTTTCATCTCCTATCAGATAAATCAGACGTCGTTGAATTCGGTCCAGAAGCTCCAAATAAGATCTTGAAGCCCCTGCCCAAATGTGCGAATTGTACTCCATTTTCGGCCTTATATATGAGGTATAGATCACGCGTAGATCAGTTGGAGTGAAGTATTTCTTACACCGTTTTAAAAAACCTAGGCACTTGGCCGCTTCTTTCGACACATCGAAAATATGATCATTCCAACGGAGATCAGATTTCGTCGATATGCCCAGAACGTCAAGAGCATCTGACTCAGCAAGATCTACACCATACATATTGAGGGGAGCTAAGGGACAATTCATTTATTTGTGGCTTAACAGGCAACACTGGGTCTTGCTAGCATTAAACTCAATTCTATTAGCTAGCCCCCACTCAGAGATTTTTCCTAAGTAATTAAGTAGTGTATCATCCATATTTTGCCTCTTTCTCTCAATCTCCAAAGAGCTCGGGCGTTTTTTGAAGGAATATAAATGACAAATGTTGCTGTCGTCCGCAAACGAATGAATTGGGTTATGAGTTAACGACAGAAGGTCGTTGATAAAAACCAGAAACAAAGTTGGCGATAGGACTGAACCCTGCGGTACTCCAGCACCGATGGCGTGTTCACTAGACGAAATGTCGTCAACACCGACACGAATCGACCTGTCTTTTAGAAAACACGTGATCCATCGATCAAAGTTACCACCAACACCATATGCAATTAGTTTTGAGACGAGAGCTGTATGTCATACTCGATCAAACGCCTTAGAAATATCCAGAGCAACAACCCTGCTTTCACCAAAGGAGGGAACACATTGGTTCCACTTCTCCGTGAGGAACGCCATGAGGTCACCAGTAGACCGAGCCCTACGGAAGCCGTATTGACGGTCACTAAGCAAATCGTTGCGCTCCAGATAATTCATTAGGTGGAAGTTTATTACACTCTCCATGACTTTGGAGACCATAGAGCATATCGCAATGGGTCGGTAGTTCCCAGGGTTCGTGACATCGCCCTTCTTGGGTACCGGCTAAACGTTCGCGACCTTCCAACAAGATGGAAATACTCCTGTCCTGTAGGAGATGTTGAAAAGGTTACGCAAAGGTTCAGCCAGTGTAGAAGCACACATTTTTAGCACAATTGGTGGTGTACCATCAGGGCCAGAAGATTTGTTTATGTTGAGGTTTGCAAGGACTCTTTTAACTGCTCTCGTTCGAAAATGTATCTCCTGCAATGCAGACGATTTATTCTCTTCAGAGGGCGGTGGCTGATTACTAGCCGGGATTGTGGAATTTTGTGCAAACAATCCAGCTAAAATGTTCGCTTTATCAGCCGAGTCAGTGAAGATTTGGTCATCCTTTAAAAGAGCAGGAATCGACGAAGACGTCTGATTTTTAACTCTCTTAACGAATGACCAAAAGTTTTTGCTCCCCTTGGGGCAGAGAAGAACCTGTTCTCTGATGTGAGTTTCGTGAAGAAACTTTTAACGTTTTAAAACTGCATTACAGGGATTCCTAGCCTCAATGCGAAGTCTTCTAGATTCAGCATTCTTGTTGGAACGCCAATTCCGAAAGGCTTCCTCTTTGGACCTGACTGCAATCCTGTATGTGTCATTAAACCAGGAGTGGTCTTTAGACTTAATGCTTCTCATTTTATTGAGGATGAAAGACCGCATGCCTAATAAAATAATTTCTTGTACCATAAGAGTTGTGGCATATACATTTCTATCAGCAAAACATAATTTCCAATTGAAATTGCGGTAAAAATTATTTAACGCAATCCAATTTGCTTTTCCATAAAACCTAGCGATCCTCTTCGGGGCTTTAGACGTACGAGTGCTTAAGCTAGAATATGGAAAAGTAGCGGATATGGTGTAGTGGTCCGAATTACCAAGAGGTGCATGGACAGTCACATCATATTTTTCATGATGCAAAGTCAGAAAAAGGTCTAAGATTTTATGGCTTTGCAGACCCACTCTAGGGATGAAAGTTGGTTCCTTCACTAATTGAATCAGTTGGTTCGATTCAGCAAAGAGCTCAACATATGGTTGTGGACATTGAAATCGTCGGCTACAACGATCTCGCTGTCAGGAAACAACCCCAAAATGTGCGTAATAGAATCAGAGAGAGAGTCCAATTTGTTAAAAGTGGACTCCCTTCCTAGATTCCGGCTTCTATAGACGTAGCAGAAGTGCATCAAATGAGAGCGAACTCTGAATTTTACCCACAGGGAGCAGAACTCACGATCGGAGTTGCTCAGGTTCCGCTCGCACTGATACGCTACATCTATTCTGATGTAAAGAGCGATGCCCCTATGCAGGGAAAACAATGGCAGTAAGTGATACTAGAAAAAATATTAAAACCCATAGAATTTAAACTTGTATACGAAGAGTTTAATAAGTGTTAAATGGGTAATTCCAACGGTAGTGTAAGTAACAAACGATATTTTCATTTCAGGATAAAGGTTTATACAATTTTTCTTTCCTACTTTGTTTTTTTTTTTTATTACAATGTTTTCTCTGAGACTTACAAAATGAAGAAATAATATAATTTTTACAGAGGTTTTAATATTTAACGGGGGGAAAAAGCAAATGTTTTGTGGTTACTGACACTACACAAAATCCATTTCACAGGAATTACGCATATGGAAAGAAAGAAGATTAGGATAAAATGTGGGGGTGTCTGTCGGCAAATTTTGCTGAAATTCGGAAATAAAACTTTTTCCCAAACATTATACGAGAATATTTTGTAAAGACTAACTTCAAGATTACAAATTTTGTTAAAAACAGAAAGTGGGCGTGTCTGCGGGCGGATTTGATCCAAACTTATATATATTTCATATTTAAGTATGCAAAGTATCCATACCAAATTTGAAAGCACCACGTTTATTTTTACTATTTTCTGCAAAAAAATTCGTATGGAAGGTGGGCGTGTCTGCGGGCGGATTTGATCCAAACTTATATAAAAAAATAAAAATAAATAACTGGCCATTTCAGCCCTTGAAAGGACTTCGACCTAGCTTCTTATGATCAATTGACATAGCGGCCACGCACTTTAACCAACTACGCCACGGACGCCACCAAACTTATATATATTTCATTTTTAACTGTACAAAGCATTCATATCAAATTTTAAAGCTCTACGTTTATTTTTACTATTCTCTGCAAAAAAATTCGAATGAAAGGTGGGCGTGTCTGCGGGTAGATTTGATCCAAACTTATATATGTTTCATTTTTAACTGTACAAAGCATTCATACCAAATTTCAAAGCTCTAAGTTTATTTTTACTATTTATGGCCAAAACTTGTATGAAGTTCTCCCACTGTGCGACGTAATCATTCTGATATCAAACGGCGTATATTAGTTCCAAGTCGAAAAAAGACGGCCAAAACCTAATTTTTAAAGACGTTTGAAAAACATTTTTTTCTTCAGATATTTATTTAAGATAGACAAAGAAAAAAAAACTGCGTTTTCAATTTTTTTAAAAAAAGTTAACGAAAAAAAAATAGTAGTATTTAAAGCCAAATTCGAACACTTGTTGTATTATGTGTATATTATTATGATGTTTTATGCTCTCATGTATTGGATCAAAACTTAAGTAATTATAAAAAAGTAAAACTTTAAAAAATATTTCCCTGTGTTTCACTTTAGAAAGGTATGTGTTCCTTTGGGGGAAAGCTTATTATACTAATAAAAAAAAAATTGTTTGACACAAAGTGCCACAGTAGAAAAATTTTAAAAAAAATAACTAAAATGTGTCGGAAACTAAAAAAAAAATTATGTTCAGAATATTCTAATTTTTTTTTCTTTTTAATGCTGCTACCTATATTTCGGATTTGGCAACGCTAATGTTATTCCAGTCAAAATGATATTTCCATTGCAAAGTTTGACATTTTTAGCTCATACGTACACTAAGAGAAAAAATATTAAATTTATCCAAAAACTTTTTTAATTAATCCAAAAAGCGAGTCAATTTTGCACCAATAACGCATTTGCATAAATCGACTACATAAATATTTAAAATTTATTTAAATACTTTTTTAATAAAATAAAATATTTAAATATTTAAACAGAATTAATAAAAAACATATTACAATTATGCACGAATTTTTTTAATATATCTTTCAAATATTTACTATTTGAAAATAAAACTATCGCATTTAAAGAAAATTTATATAAAAATATTGAATTTAAAAAACAACATATTTAAGTTGAAGAGGAGGAATAAACGGGGAAGAAAAGAGGAATAAAAAGTAAGAGAAAGTATGAATCAAATATGCCGGTAAGTGACAACCGTTGCAAGATATTTTTGAGAAAATATCGAGTTATCACTCCACCCTACATAAATTCATCATCGCACCCATCACCTACCGCACTCACAAATCATATTGACCAAAAATCCATGCTATATTACCCTTGCAACACAAACTAAACGAGAACTATAAGAAACCTGCAACTGCAAGAAATAACTGCAGGAACAGAGTGCGATGCTGTTGCTGCTTGTCGGCTATTTCAGCTGTATGGAGTGTGTGTGTAGGTGTGTGGTATAAATAAAATTTAAATACGGGAAAAAAACGTGTTGCTAGGGAAATATTTGATTTGTCCACGTAAATATTTAAATAAAATTAATACTCAGGCGTTGATAATGTTAATACGCGTTATTTCCCTTAGTGTACTCACGTTTTTTTGTACGTTCACTTATTGGGTCTAATGCATAAAAATGAGATGTTTCTCAGAGATCATTCGTGTGAGATCAATCTCAAGAAGTGAGTCATAAGAACATTCTCAGTCTCAGTCTGAAAATTGTATGCATAAAAGGAGATCAAGCTCATGACAAACAACTCAACATAAGTGAGATCGATCTTAAAGCTTCAGCTGAGCTTTAGTTTATTTAAAGCAAGCCAAAGCAATTAATCGTTAAAACTGCTTCTTAAAATTTCAAAAAAATGTCCGAAAGCGAATCTGGAAGTGAACAAAACTGTAGTTTGTCAAATAATAAAAATAATAAGCTGGCATAATTTCTAATTGATGAGTTAAAAGAAACTCTAATTTTACTACAGAAATCTAATCTGCCGGTGCACAAATTAAAAAAAGAAGCACTTGAAAGGTTTCGAATTGTCCTAGAGACTGATGAATTTCTATGTCCTCACCAATTCCATTTTAAAATCCAGGATCAGCCAAAAATCTTAAATATACTCTCATTCTTTCAGAATTAGTAAGAGCTCCACCAAGCGATTTCAATGTTGGCCCTAGGAAATGCTCTGCTAACCAATCGATGTTTTCTTTATTAAAACGAAATATAAATTTACTGCTAGATTCTTCAAGATGTCTACGCAGCTTATAAATTTTTTTAGGACTATAAAAGCGAAAGTATTCTGCCATTTAAGTTGCTTGAAATAAACTGCGAGATCACTTGATAGAAGACTCAACATTTACCGAGAAAGTTCTCAGACATGTCAGCTTCATCTCATGATTATGCATACCATTTTGAGAAATTTCTCACAAAGAGCTTTAGTTTTAAGAAGTTTCTCAGACCTTGAGATCCATCTTAATGAGCGAGATCTTTCTAACGAGTAAATAACTTTTTATGCTAACGACAACGAGTAAATTCTCAAAATATCGAGTAAAAAGTAATTTCTCACTTTTATGCATGAAACCCATTATGTTTTTTACAGTGTTTTTAAAATTGTTTTTCACCAAAAAAAATAAAAAAAAATTAAAAATATACATATGTGCACATTTTCGTGCTATTATTTTCAACAACTTTCGACGTGAATTATATCAACAACTGTGCATTGATGAACTTAATTCAACTTTTGGCTATGAAGCACCTTACAAAAACCTATATTTATTGATGGCACATAGAATTCATGCGGAGTAGTAATTCGCTCTGTGACGAATTTCGTGAAGGGCGTCCAAAATTTGTTTTTGTGCCACAAAACATTGTTGCTGTGCGCGAACTAATAATGCTTGTTCGTCATGTGACATACCGTGAAATAAAGGCATCTCTCGGCATTACTTTCACCAGCAGTTCTGAAAAAGTTTTGTCCATGTTTGATTCCACATAATATGACAATCTTACTAAAAGGCTCGTGTCGATTGATGCAAAGGAAGGCTTTAGAAATACAATCGCGATGCTTCAAAAGATTCATGTTATACCGTAACTAGTGATGAGTCATAAATGTATGCATAAAAGCCTGAAAGTAAACAGCAGTCGACTGTATGAGTCTTTCAAGATGAACCAAATACAACAAAAGTAGTTCGAGCTCGAAGTACTGCGAAGTACTTTTTTTAAAAAAACTGGTCATGTGGCCACGGTACCACTTTAGAAACGTTAAATGGTCAATTCGAAATGATACATAGCCATTTATTTGCCAGAAGCGTTCTGCGAAATAAGAAAAACAAACAAGCACCGAAGAATTAGTCTTCATCAAGACAATGAAGCTCCCAAAAATTAGCTCGATCAAAGGCGTTATTGAGCACTCAAAATATCGAATTAATGGGTCAGCCGTCATACAGTCCTGATTTCGCATCCAATTTTTTTTCTGTTTTTCCAGCACATCGATGACAAACTGAGTGGATAATGATTTTTGGCGCCAGAATAAGCCGTTGGTACATTCAAAATGTATGTTTTGAGGACGTCTCAATCGGAATGGGATAAATGTTATGATAAATTGTTCGAACGTATGCGAAAATGTATTAGTCATATAGGGATATATTTCAAAAAACAAGAAAGCTATTTTCAATGAAAAAAATTTGGTCTGTATATATATTCCCGAAAGATATGTAGCAACCTGTGTATTTTGAAAATTTTTTTAAGAGTTTTGAGAAATACTTTGCTGGTTCATATTTTCACATTTTTTTTTCTCTCTACTTGTTACCGCCGATGATAAAGTAAAAATTATTACGTATAATTCCAAAAACGAATACTGCATTTTGTTGCTGTTGTCGTTAGCTGCTTTTGCCTATGTACTAAATATTTCTTGTATATGATTTAATTTTTTCTTTACATTTCTATTACACATAAAAATTTCCAGTTTTAAATGTAACCATCAGTAAGTGTTGCTCTGAGTAGGCACAGTCAAAAAATAGTTTCAAGCGCGACAACAGTAAAAATAATTTTAAAGCCGACGAACGGGAAAATACAAATTTAATTCCGAAATTAATCGTCTGTTTAAGACGTAAGTACCTTTGTACTTATTTTCTATAAAAATTAAAGTTTGAACCAACAATACTTGTTTATTTCTTGGTGGATGGATGGTAATGGTAAAAGTACGTTAATTCTCGACTCAGACCGCTCATAGTTGTCGCGTGGCCAACTTCAAATGTCTACAGATGTGCGTAATTTCTTTAATTTCTTAATTTCATAATTTCTTTAATGAAATGTACAGATGAAAGCAACGTATAACGTTTAAACAAACATCTGGATATTCTGCATAAAAACGTTCACTTTGTCAAGAAGTGCCCGAAGGGATTTTACTTCCTTATCTTCTGTTCTATTCATCCGCTTGCTACATTTTTTTACTACATGCAACAATTCCTACAGAACTTTAAATTTTTTGTTTAAAGTTCAGAAATTTCTTCATTCAACAACAGAGCAAATAGCGAGGCATAACTAGAAAATTATTAACATCAACACAAGGCAGCATCCTGAGCAGTGAATTCCCAGCAAAAAGCTGGGAAAACAAAACAATTACTTTACCAAACAATGCTTGGCAAGAAGTTACCAGGCCACACATCGGGTGGCAAGAATGTGGGTGAATTAAAAATCACTCATATTAAGAGAAGAGAGGAGGTTGGGTTTTGACATCTATCCCCAACTGACAGCATAGAACATACGTACAAGTATGTTAAAAACATTTAAGAACATTTTAAACCACTAACAACATAGTTGAAAAATGTTACTTTGAGGACAAAAATGTTTTTTCAACATGCCAGTGGGAAATGATTGGCAACAGCCCTTTCTTTAGCCTTTATAACTATAAGTGTCACGCTCGGAAGATGAAGTAGGGTTCTCCACAGGGAGAAATTATGAACAATAATTTGTCAATTGTTATAAGAAAGTTATAACTTTAATCAGTAAATTAATAAATATGTTCCGATAGTTATAAGGAGCAAAAATTCCGAAACAACCCTGCAAATATAAAAGAACTATCTGGAAACTAGGCAAAAAAGAATATCGTTTGTAAATTTGACCTGTTACAGTAAGTTTTCATATTGAACTGAATATATTATTGATTAATGTGTCCGCCCCAGTGTTTGCCAAAAAGGAAACTAAAAACTTTCCTAAGTTGAAGTAGGGAGTGCAAAATTTCACCAGGCTGTGGGTAAAGGTTGAAACACTCTATAGAATGCTGACGAGTTGTTGTGAAAATATACAAAAATTATAATAAACGTCAAAGACATGCTTACATACTATATATCTATGTGTGTATGTATTTATTAAAAAAGTTTGCTTATTAGTTTTGATTTTGGACTTGTGACGAGCAGTGACTTTGCTTATCTCCAATTTTATTAAAAACAAAATTAAGTCCTAAAAAGAAACATGGCGGAAACACTGTGCGTTTCCTGTTGCAAAAATTGACACGTAGTTTACATGTTTTGGCGTATATAGAAAAAATCTTCAAGATAATATGAGAAAATTGTATGGCTTAGTAAATGACTCTCATAAACTACTATTCATGAAAACGTAGGAGAAATGAAGGAGATTATTTTTTTGAAATCGCTGAATCACTTGTACGCACAAAAGTTCCAAAAGAATTCCGTTTCATTGCGTTGTTATATCGTTCATGAGAATTAAATTAATTATCACTAACGTCTTGGGCATGAGAAACATGCCAGCAAAATTTGTTACGCACTCACTGGACCGCTCCTAAGCGACTTATTTCTACTTCCAAACAAAAATAGTACAAAGGGGGACAAAAACTTTCCGCCAATAATGAAAATGTTGACTTGAAGAAGCTAAATGCTACACCAAAGTGGAAGTATTTAAAGGCATTTAAAGGCAAAAAGTTTATATGTTTTTTAAGATAGGAAGCTATTTTTTTTTGTTCTTTACTTCTTTTTCTATTCGTTCTTTAATTTATTTATTAATTTTAATATATTTTAATGATATTTTTCTAAATATTCTCTACTTTTAAAACAGTTTCATTTTTAATTTTAAATTTATTGCATTTTCAAACCAGCTTCTTTAAATCTTCATCAAGATATAAATTTTTAAACAAGTTTAAAATAACAATTTGCTTGTTTCCCTTATTTGCATAAACGATTATCTGTTTACGCTGAATCTATTGGAAATACGAGTATTTACTGCGTTTGCACAGACTCAACAGCTGTTCTTTTCTGACATTCATCTTCTTGTGTTCATTTTGAAATATAAGACTAAGTGCATACTATTAGGCAAATTTTACACAGAGTTACAATTTATACAGCTCAGTTAACCCTCATCCGGTTTACTTGTTTCAATACATAAAAGTATTAATAATAAACTGGCCATTTCAGCCCTTGAAAAGACTTTGACCGAACATCTTATGATCAAATTGTGTTGTGCGTGTTATTAAATGTTTTGTGCACAAATTTCCAAAAACTGGACCTACTAGTTTTATGCCGACTCCAAACACCTAATGTGCATGTTCTCAAGAAGCTTTACATGGCGTTATTTACTCTCTGAGGTTTACCATTGACTGCAGAGAGGTGACGGCCGAACAGAAAAATTAATTCAATTGAAAAACTTTCTGTGTCAGATGGAAATTGAGCGAAGGTTCTCTGACGTATGGGTCACGCACTCTACCCACTGCGGATCATTCTGACTGTTTTGTGTTCTATGTAATCCTTGGTCATAGAAGGACGATACAAATGATCTACGATGATATAGACTGCAGTGGGATAAACGGCGCTTATCTCAGTTCCTAAGCGAGTAACGGGAACATCTTTAGATTTTCATTGATTCCTTGGACATATAGTATATAGAGGATTGTAAGATCAATCCGATACTCTATGATTATTTATTGGTTATTGGGGCTTTATGGATGGCATTAACCCTTTGTTCAATAATAGTTGATTCTATGGAAAGTTTCCTTGCATTATGACTATAACTAAGACTAACTAATACTTAGAGTGAGTGACTTTATGCAGTTATGGAAATCATAAATTATCCTATCACGCAGCTATAGATTGATAACCCCTTGTTCAAAATAGATGATTCAGACTTTTCCTGCATGACTATGGCCAAGACTAATACTTAGAGTAGGTGATTTTGTGCAATAACCACATAACAATATCTACATTTTTGGCTAAGGATACCATATAACCTATTTAATATAGCCAGTCCTTGAGCGAGTCAGCATAGACCCAATAGCCAATCCTAGTAGCTTAGCTTATGTAGCCTCAAAAATTTCGATTTGGTGCCGATTAAAACTTTTGAGATATTTTGTCTAAAGAAGACTTGATTCAAGTCGAAAAACAGTTCCAATAACAGTATAAATCTATGAAAACTAGCAGAGATGTGTGAAGGTCATAAAAACGCAAACCCGTTATCACGTGAACCCATACTTTAGTAAATTTTCCTTTAGTTCGTTTTTAGCATTCATGTGTAGTCCAAGTTCGTGAATTGAAGTTTTTATATGTATGTGAACACATTTTGTCCATGTTCACGTGAAATCGAGATCTCTTGATAATAGGTATTTAGCTAACTCAACATTTAGACAATAAGACGAACAAATATTTTTTTGAAATCTTTTGTTTTGCTTTTTTTGTTTTTTTTTTTAAGCCCCACTGAATTCCCGTAAAAATTTTATTAAGTGTATGTATTTTTATACCTCCACGTTTAAAAAACGTAATAAGGGTACATATATTAATTTTGTCACTCCGATTGTAACGCCTGTAAGAGGCGTTATATATATATTCTTATATATTCTTGATCAGCATCACCACACGAGTCGATTTAGTCATGTCAGTCTATCCATCCGTCTGTGATCACGATTTCAGCCGTAATTTTCAAACTATCATCACTACTTTAAGCACACCAAAGGCTCAATTAGTTAAAGTACTGATCGTAGAATTTTGATTTAATCACTTGTTGGTCAGTTTGATTCTCACCTCATTTTGATTCTGAAATATTCATGTTAGAACTCTCTTATTTATATAAATTTTACACAGTAACATGAAACATAAATCCAAAATTTAGTACCTACTTGGTGTTTATATCTAACGCAAGAGGTGAAATAGAATAGATGGTATTGGTTTTTGTATGTACTAGTATTAGTGAACTGAGTGCTGCTACTTAACGCAAGAGGCATCGGAAGTTGAACAAGGAATTGCCATGGTTTCTTTTTAGTTGCTTTAGAAATCTATTGTTGCGCCTTTTGCTATATTTGTTCTTCACATTGACAAGCTTTCAATAATATACAAAAGCTCAATCGATCGACCGTAGATCTAAAAGCTAAAGCCAGTCGATCTACTGGATAACGCTTGTTCTTTTTTGCAGAAATTTACACGCAAAGAAAAAAACGTTTATTGCCAGTTTGCCGCAAACGAACTTCGTTTGTCGTGCTCGGGATCGTTATTTGCAAACGTTTCAACAGTTGTCATAATAATAGTCAGTTGCGAGAAACGCGTCATGTAGTTACAGGTAATTAATTTCGTTTGTCATATATGTGAATGATTTTTAAATTGCAGCAATTGAAAAATTGTTTTTCCCAAGTGAAAACTTCGCTTGTTTTTCCCTTCGTTGAATACACACAACACTTATAGTTCAGAGTTACTTTATGGACAAACTGTTATAAATAAGCAAATTGGTAATTTGCTTAATACGCGGACGGAGATAGCAACATAGTTGCGATGAGTACAATCCATAAGAAGACGGACGGACATGGGGGGAAAGACAATTAATATAATAAATAATTATTACCGAAGTAGCTTGCGGTATGTAAGATATATTTTCAAGTTGACAACTGGATATTCGTTTGTGGTAAATACAACTCGCAAACGAAGTGTAGTTAGCTAATTTTTCAGTTGTGGTGAACGAATAATTTCTATGCGTGTAGCAGAGATGTGTAAAATAAAAAAAATAAATAAATAACTGGCCATTTCAGCCCTTGAAAGGACTTTGACCTAGCTTTTTATGATCAATTGTGTTGTGCGTGTTATTCAGTTTGTAGACAATTGACCGAGAACAGGACCTACATGCGACTCCGATCGGCGATGAACTGAATGTTCTCGTTCTCAAGAAGCTTTACATGGCAGAGTAATCAAAACTCTCTGAGGTTTGTCATTGTCGGCAGAGAGGTGGCGGCCGTACAGAAAAATTATTTCAATTCAAATAATTTTCTGTCGCTTCTGGGGTTCGAACCTGGGTCTCCAAAGTTCTTTGACATAGCGGCCACGCACTTTAACCAACTACGCCATGGACGCCACAGCAGAGATGTGTGAAGGTCATAAAAACGAGAAGCCGTTATCACGTATACACGTGAAAACATACTTTTTAACCGACTTCAAAAAGGAGGAGGTTCTCAATTTCGTTGGTTTGTCCGCGCTTTTTTTTTTTTTTTTTTTTTTTTTTTTTTTTTTTAAATGTATGTACATCGATAACTCCTAAAGCACTTGCCCAATTTCCGAAATTTTTTGTCAACAGATAGATACCATGAACGCGGAGGTCCTTTTTTAAAAAAGTGGGCGATATTCGACAAAGGGGCGTGTCAATATAAGAAAAACTCTGTATTTCAGTTAATATTGACACTAGGGTACTGAAATTTACAGTAAAAACACTAGGGTAGACACAATTATTACAAATTACGATCAATAAAGTGGGCGTTATTTGACAAAGGGGTGTGGTCATATTAAAAAAACACTGTATCTCAAATAGTATTGACACTAGGGTACTGAAATTTAGTACAGGGGTAGACACAATTTTAAAAAACTACTATAAAGAAAGTGGGCGTTATTCGACAAAGGGGTGTGGCAATATTAGAAACACACTTATATCGAATAATATTGACACTAGGGTGCTGAAATTTAGTGCGTGGGTAGGCATAGCTATTACAAATTACAGTCAATAAAGTGGGCGTTGTTTGACAAAGGGGTGTGGCAATATTGGAAAAACACTGTATCTCGAATAGTATTGACACTAGGGTACTGAAATTTAGTACAGGGGTAGACACAATTTTTGAAAATTACTGTAAAGAAAGTGGGCGTTATTCGACAAAGGGGTGTGGCAATATTAGAAAAAAACTATATATCGAATAATATTGACACTAGAGTGCTGAAATTTAGTACATGGGTAGGCATAGTTATTACAAATTAAATTTAATAAAATGGGCGTTATTTGACAAATGGGTGTGGCAATATTGGAAAAACACTGTATCTCGAATAGTATTGACACAAGGGTACTGAAATTTAGTACAGGAGTAGTCACAATTTTTAAAAATTACTGTAAAAAAAGTGGGCGTTATTCAACAAATGGGTGTGGCAATATTAGAAACACACTTTATATCGAATAATATTGACACTAGGGTGTTTAAATGTAGTACATGGGTAGGTACAGTTACTGCAAATTACGGATAAAAAAGTGGGCGTTATTCAACAAAGGGGCGTGTCAATATTATAAAAATGCTATATCTTAGTTAATATTGACACTAGCGTATTAATATTTGGTATGCAGGTAGATAAGTAGGTAGAATCATTAAAAAAGTGAGCGGGATTGTACACAGGATGTGTCACTTTAAGGAAAGTACTATATTACGGTTAATATTGATACTTGGAAACTGAAATTTGGCACAGGGGTAGGTAGAATCATTATATGGTACGGTAAATAAATTAGGCGGGACTTATGGGATTTTTTACATGAACAAAGTTTCATGTGTAAAATTTTCCTCAAGAATAAATACTATTGCATAAAATATTTCATATTATCTAAAAAGGAAGAAATAAAAACTTTTTAACAAAAAAAAAAACCCGACTTCAAAATCACTACAAAGTAAAAAATAATTTTAAATAACTTTTCCCATTCATTTCTTGGTCATATTTTAAAAGCTATTTATACGTGTTATAATATTGGAAATCTTATCATTTTCATTTTTTTTATTTTGTTTTATTATCAATATATTAATTGCTTTATGAACATAAAAGCTTTGAAGTCGGCGCTCATCTTTGACACACAATCATGACCTTTTACCATCCGTGCACTATTTGGTGCCTTGGTGACACTGTAGTAATTTTAAAAGCTTTGTACACATTAAAATTCTCACTAAACTGGTTTCGGTGAGCTTGTAAAGCTCATATTGAATATGACATAGTGTGTAACAGCTGCACAAATAATGCATGGAACACATTGGCTACATTCAGCGTACTCAAAAATTGCCAATTGAAAGAAAAAAAATCGCTAAGAAGCTTTTATATTCATAAAGTTAATAATATTTTTATGATAAAACAAATTAGAAAAAATGAAAATAAAAAGATTTCGACATAATAAGATAAGCGCCGACTTCAAAGCTTTTATGTACATAAAGCTATTAGTATATTGATGATAATAAAACAAAATAAAAAAAATGAAAATGATAAGATTTCCAATATTATAACACGTATAAATAGCTTTTAAAATATGACCAAGAAATGAATGGGAAAAGTTATTTAAAATTATTTTTTACTTTGTAGTGATTTTGAAGTCGGGTTTTTTTTTTTGTTAAAAAGTTTTTGTAAATTTCCGTTAAGTTCGTTTTTAGCATACACATGTAGTTCCAGTTCGTGAATTAAAATTTTTATTTATTTGTGAACACATTTTGCATGTGTTCACGTGAAATCGAGATCTCTTGATGATAGGTATTTATTTAACTCAACTGTTAGACAGTAAGACGAAAAATATTTTTTTTAATCCTTTTTTTTTTTTTTTTTGGTTTGTTTCACAACACTGAATTCTCGTAAGAATTTTATTAAGTGTATGTATTTTTATAGTATTTTGATTTACGTACTTGTGGGTCTATTTGATTCTTAATACGAGAAATATTCATGTTAGAACTCTGTTACTTTTATAAATTTTACACAGTAACATGAAACATAAATCCAGAATACAATACAAATTGGATTCTCATACAATTGAGAGCAGCGTCCTAATAATGAAAATTTGGTTTCTCTCATATGACAGTCAACTTTAATCAAAGTTTTAATTGTGCCCTAAAGCCCTTAATTCGTACCAATCAGCATAAAAGTAATATTTTTAAATATATATATACATATATATACTACTTAAAAAATCATATCGAAAACTTCAGTGAATTATATATTATTTAAGCTCATTGTTTTCAAAGTCTTTGATATGAACCGCTTACAATTAATTTTGTTTTTGAATGTCCCTATCATATTTCAGCGTCAAAAGTTCGCTTAAGTTCAGCTGTTACTTTGCTGCGGTAATGAATAGAAAAGCATTTTGTTATCCTAAATGAAAACGAATGAGTCTGAAATCTAAGTCCTGCGTGAAGGCCAAAAAGGATTTTTATTAAACAAATTTAAGAGAACATAAATCAAGAAATGACCTTGATACAACTTTGACATTTGCCATACATTTATTTATTTTTTTTTTTTACTATGAAGTAATGGCTCGCTGAACTTGAATGTGGATGCAGGTCTACGAGAGAAATGATGATAAATGGTGGGGTGTACTTAGGTGGACCAAAATCAGAAAAAAAATAAAAATAAAAGCACGTTATGAATGATTTGAGAAAGCATTGCTTATTTGCCTGCTTAATTCCTCACGTTCCAAACAGCAGAGAGTTAGAAGAATTACTTTATATTTATCAGAATTTGCCAAATATACAGCTAAGGAAATAGTAATATAAACAGCACAATTGGCTCATGTAATGTTAACGAACTCATTTGATGAAAAGATTTTTGATTGATTTTTTTCTTGAAAACAGTTATTAAGACTATGTTTCCAAAAATAGTATCAAAACCACACCATTTGTTGTTGTTGATAATGGATCGTTTCTATATGCTGCAATTTTTAACGCGAAATATAAACATCATGTGCATAAGTAGTTCTAATACGTGCGAACCATGAAGGATTAAGCTTCCCGTTAATTTAAATTCCATTCCAGCTTAACATTAGGTTACTTGAAAATTCTTAATATTGGTCGTAGAAAATAGGTTTTAAACCAGAAAACTACATAAAATAATCGAATTGTATAAACGGAAAAAAAGACTTTAAAAATATTAGTGAAATATACAGTGACTGAAAAAATTAAGGAACATCACAATAACAAGTAATAAGTTAGCAATTAAACTGCATTCCAAAGGAAGAACATTTAGTCTTTTTTTTCATTTTTTATATTATATATGTACCTATAAATTCTTTACAAAACTAGTAAGAAATGATCTTCGACTGGGCCGAAGTTAAAATATCCCCACGGCCGAACCAAAGTATATTCAAAGTCTTAAGCAGTCACTAAAATGTTTTGTACGATTTCACCCGATTTTATTGAATTTTATACTCAGAGTGCATATAAAATATCAAAGCTCATTTGCAAAATTTCAAGTCCATATTTAATTTTTGTGGAATTAAAAGAGATACAGTGCCAGCAGATACAAAAGATACAGATCCAAAGAGATACAGATCCAAAGAGATACGGATCCGTACGGTGTGTTATCCGAATTATCCAGTAATCTGAATTCAATATATGACGCGTTGCATACTCTATAGTCCGCATTGATTGCAGCTCGCAAACCGAAGTTAACTCTTTTGCATAAGAGCTCTACAAAGAGCTGCGGATCGTGAATACACCTTATGTTTTTGCCTCCAAATTGTTCTAGTATTATCCAACACATGATCAGAACGCGATACGACTGACTTACGGTATTACAATAAATACCTCTTGTGTGAATTGGTAAATTCTGAAGCGGACGATTCAGGCATATTTTGAAACAATTCAGTATGAAGGACGCTTGTGAATTGCTTAAGCGATCTTGGGACAAGGTGCCAAATTCTACTTTAAAGTCCTGTTGGAAACATATTCATCCTCAGAGATGCACTTCAGAGGATAACATCCTATTATTATTATTACAACAAGAATCACTTGAGAATAACTCTGCGAATTGTTTGGAAGAAACTAAAGAATTGTGGACAATAAGAAACTTATTTCACCGCATTAATGAGGTGCAAATTTCTAAAGCTGGAATTCTTGGCTGAATTAATGAGTCTAGCAATAGTTCAGAATCAGATACAGATTCTTCCATGTTGAAGCAGAGCCTACTATGATCAAACACTTTAAAAATCGTGAAGCTGCACAGGCTTATACAATGAACACATTGACGACGAATTTTTTTACATGCATTTCTTATGGGATTTTCAATCATTAATTCGGATAAGCGTGCTGGTACTGTATTACCTTTTTGATAAAGTCACTTTGTATGGGAGGTGGGCGCGATTTTTATTCGATTTGGTTGAAATTCATACTCAGAGTGCATATCTAATATCAAAGCACAAATTTTGTGGAATTCTAAGAGATTTTACCATTATGATCAAGTCACTTTATATGGGAGGTAGGCGTGGTTTTCATCCGGTTTGGCTCATTTTCGAACTTGGTCTTTCTTTTTGAAATCAACAAACTTGAATATCGAATTTCGTGTTGATAGCTTGAAAATTACGGCTGTAATCGTAATCACAGACAGACGGACAGACGGACATGGCTAAATCGACTAGGGTGGTGGGTGATGCTGATCAAGAATATATATGCTTTTCTATACCTACCACGCCTACTTATGGGCGTTCCAAACGGAGTGACAAAATTAATACACCGTTACGTTACGTTTTTTGAACGTGGGGTATAAAAAAATCTGCAAAAGAAGTTTTCATAAATTATTGGGGGACACAGACGTAAAATGCACCACAAGCTTAGAAACATTCCTAATTTTGATTGAACTTTGCACTGTTCTATATGTAAAATGGGGAATCACCCATATTAATCACACGTTGCATTCTTATTTGTGTGGATGGTTTTTGTTTTTGTTTAAAATGGGAAAGCCTACTGAAATCTCAGCGTTCTGAACTAATACGAACATCTCTGCTCCAAAAGTTACTGAGTCGCAAGTAAGAAGACGCTGATATGCATATTCATCAGTCGGGACAGTTTTGGAGAGCCGTGGTACTCAGCAATGAATTAAAAAGATACAGTAGTTTCGACTATGTCGTAACACAAGACGTAGAATTAGTCAATTCGCTTTTGATGACATCTTTTTTAAAAAATATTTAGCAAAATATTTATTCCATACACATGAGCATATGACCTTTAAAAGAGTTCCGGAGAGGGTTAATATGTATCAATAACACCCATTACTTTTGCAAAAGGAACATTTCTGCCTTAGACACCTATTCCCTCCGACCACTCCTTAGGGGGGCTCCCATACAAATTTTATGGTTTTGTCGATAAAACCGTAGACTGTCGATAAATAGGTAGCAAACTTAAGCAAACAAAAACATCAAATGCTGGCTTTATATTTCATGTAATTGTGTAAAATTTATATAAGTTAGAGAGTTCAAACATGAATTTTTCTCCCAGTGAGGATCAAGCAGACCAACAAGTGCTAACATCAACATTGTACGATCAGTACTTTAGGCACACCAAACAAAGGCTCAAATTGTGATATAAATACCGACACCTGATCACTATCAACCACCCTACTTACCTCCGAGAATGACGTATTCTACGTCAAAATACAACATTTTCGGGTGGGACGGACGGCGTATGTTGTGGAGAAAGGCAAACACTGAGTTCAACAGAGAAAATATTCAAGCAGCAGTAAAACATGAGTGATGGTGTGGGGATGTGTCTCAGCTGCTCGTGGGGGAAAACTTAAGTTTGTTGATGGCATAGGGGACAAGAAGTTTCATTCGAACATTTAGCAAAAAAGTTTGCTGCAAAGTGTCAATATAATGGGTGTACCATCAACAGCTTCTATTTTCAGCAAGATGAAAATGTGGAATGCAATCAATCTACTCGAACTCGAAAAATTTGATTTAAGTAGATATGAAATCGTATGAAATATGACTGCAGACTATTATTCTTGCAAATGTCAAACTAAATACTGAAAAAATTTTTGAAAACTGTTTTTGAAGTAATTATATTTACGTTTCTAAACTTTTTTTATTTCAGAATGTTGAAATTTTTCTTGTTTCTTTCTCTTAAAAAAAAAAAAAATAAATAAATAACTGGCCATTTCAGCCCTTGAAAGGACTTTGACCTCGCTTCTTATGATCAATTGTGTTGTGCATGTTATTAAGTTTGTACACAATTAACCGAGAACCGGACCTACATGCTTAACGCCGACTCCGAACGGTGATGAACGGAATGTTCTTGTTCTCAAAAAGCTTTACATGGCGTTTTTGATTACTCTCTGAGGTTTGACATTGTCTGCAGAGAGGTGACGGCCGTACAGAAACATTATTTTAATTCAAATAATTTTCTGTCGCTGCTGGGGTTCGAACCCGGGGCTCCAGGTTCGTTGACATAGAGACCACGCACTTTAACCAACTACGCCACGGGCGCCACATTTCTTTCTTTATATTAATAACACTGAACGACAATTTAAGGGTCAATTGGAATAACCTTAAATATCTAAATGGTTTCTAATAGTGGATGGTTTATAGTCATATGAAAAATTAAAACGGTTAAAATAAAAATTTTTTTTTATTTCTATTTCTTCTCAAGTTCATATATTTTTCATATATGTTGTAAGTACACATTTACGCGCATATCTTCCAAACGGTAACTGTTTCGGTTAAAATGTTAAGGACAGTTTTGAAGAAAATTGTTGGGTCTATAAGTTTCATTTGAATGATTTTACGCTAGGGCTTACATTGACGAAGTTACCACCGTTGGTAATCTTTGAATCCGAATATCTTTGGATGCACACATGTAATTGTTGTGATCTTTTCACAGGTGGGTTACTTTATTTTACTTAAGGTGTATGCAAAAATTCAGCAAAATCTGATTGTTTTTGAAGACAAACACATGGTAACTGAACTATTGAAAATTTTATTTTTTTTTTTTTAAAGCCCTGTTTTCGAAGAAAATATTACACCCCTTACGTAACTTTTTGAGCAAAAAATGGTCTCAAAATGTAAAGAATCATCCATTGCAAATATTTAGATGCAGTTACTAGATAGAATTTGAATTTATTTTAAGAGTTATAAGAAAAAATTTGTGACTTAAAGGTGAAGTTTGACCTTGAATTTCTCTCTTATTTGACCTAATCCGATAAAACTGAGTATGAGGGCATAATAAATAGACCATCCACTGTTTTAAACCATTGAGATATTTAAAGTTATTTTTTCGTGTCGCACTGTGTAATATTTTTGCAACGGATTTTTCACTATTGTACTGAAAATATAAACAAAAAAACAATAATAAATAAGTAAAAAAGTATTTTGATATCGCTCATAAAAGGGTACAAATTATTACTTTTTTTTTAAGAAAAAATGCTTTGTATATAAAATTTTTTCATTCGATGTAGGTGTGTTCGCTCAAAATGGATTTGAATGGATTTATAAAAAATATGCAAGATAACTTCCAATACCATTTCGAAAACCTCCTTTAAAATCTATAGACCTATTGTGTGTAGAAGTTTGCTTGTTATGTAAACTTTTCGTAAATTTGTTTGTTACTTGTATATTCTCAACCCATGATTTAAAAATGTTATCAAGGCTTAGTTGTAATTGAAAAAACACGACTATCTATAATAAACATTATGGTTGAACTAAAGTTTGCAAGACATAATCCTCATCAGTCGCCTTCGGAAAATTGATAGAGGCGTAAAACTACAAGTTCAATTTATAAAGTGGCATAAAAAATGCCTAAAGTTTTATCTAACGAGGATACTTCCAGAAGTATCCGACAGACGTATTGATGACGGTTGTAGTTTGAAAAGAATGGCTATTGTAGAAAGTAACAATCTTATTTAACTTAAGTTTCAAGTTTGACGACGCTGTGTTGTTCAGTATTTGTTTGGCAGCCATTAATAGTGAACGCTATCAGTGAATTTATGAACATGGAACAAATTGGTCATCATTAACATATGTGATACAATACTTTCATTTGAAAGATCTCAGTCCGTACCAATATCAAAACGAAGCTAGATTCTACTCTGAGGGAGTCTGCTCTTTCGTTTACAACAGTAACATATTAAATGCCAGTGTTTAAATGAGACCGTGCGAGCTGCGAAGACGAAGATCGCAGTGGGCAAACACGTCTTGGCTGAAACGATCGTAATATCACCTTGTTTCAAATCGGTTCGGGGCTTTGCTGACGACAACATTATTAAAAGATTTGAAAATTACAAGCATTGTTATTGATCAGCACAAAATCCGAAGGGAGCAGAAATGCAACGAATTATTGAAGTGCATTTCGTTTGATGGGAAAAGCGATCGAACCCTCAAGCAAGTTGTTGTAAATGAAAGTCCACGCAACGGAAAAATTTTGGAGGAGTATATAACTCTGGTTAAGGAACCTTACTCATGCTATATTGGCTATTTATCTCCCTTAGACGGCAGCGGTGCCGGTATTGCGAGAGAATTTTTTTGAAATCTGAGGAGTTTTCATTAGATCACCTTGTCGCTGTTAATTGTGACGGAACCAGCACAAACACAGGCAAATATAATGGAGCGATTTGCAACTTAGAATGTTAAAAATAGAAAAAAGGCCTATAAAGGTAAATTAGTAACAAGAATGAAAAGCAGCTGCCAGCATCTTTCCAATGGTACCTTGGAATTGAAAATCAGGCAAAAGATGGAGGAGTTATACATATTTTAATAAAAATTGCAAAAAAAACAAAAAATATATAAAAAATTACTGCAAAAAAGTAAATATCTCTTGTGTTAAGGCAAATTCCCTATTTTTTACACTATTTGTGACAATTTTTTGTACTAAAATTATCATGCAAAAAAATTTTTAGAGGTTTTTTCGAACCATTCTAGCTAGCTGATCTAGCTAGCTGATTTCGAACCATTCTAGCTATCGTTAGAGCCGAAATATTTGAGGAATCATCATAACATAGACCACAGTTTATTTTGAGTGGGTGATCCGAACAACTTTTTTTTCCTCCATAGAGAGTGAGGCGCCTTAATGTCCTTATTAATGAAGTTCAAGAATATATAAGTTTAAGTGAAATCAATAAATATCAGTTTTTTTTTGCGTAGGTTGAACGACTTTGCCTTTCACCACCTCAAATCACAACGTCAAATGTCACTTTATTGCTTATTTAAGATTTCGGCTTGAAAATGGATCATTCTATGTCCACTTTGGCTCAAGAGCGTTGAAAATAAACAAAAGCTTTGCGAAATCATAACAGTTCGTATTGTATTGCTTAAATTAAGCTTTTGCTTATTATTTTTTTTTTATGTCTCCATTGAGATGTAAAATGGATTTCTGTTTTTACTATTTAAGACGTGAATTGGCTTTTTGGTCACTTCGACTTAAGAGTGTTGTGTGTTGTTGTGAGTGCCAATAAAATTCTCGCGAGACAATACAATTTAAGTGCTTTTTATTGCTAAGCATTGAGCTTATTCTTGAAATGGAATCAATTTCATTTATGGCACCCACGCACACTTGACGCTGTGTTGACACAAATTATTTTATCGCTCGCGAAAACTTTTGGCTGGAAAACAAAGATTGCTTAGTAAAGTTTCTGTACAAAAACCATCTTAACCAAACCATATATAAAACTTTCAAATACAGCTGAAATGAAAAATTCTACGTGAACATGTTCTTCATATGAGTTCTTTCAAAATTTTGATATGGTTCCCTTAGCTTTCTGTAAGGGCCAAATTAATGTATCAATTTTATTTCGAATTTTTTCGGCATCCTTGTTGGTTCCACCTCCCACTTTGTTAATATCAAATCTCAATCGCTAAATTACAACAATTCCTCTCTCAATGTCTCCATAGCTCGCAATTACCACCAACATTCATTCAAATGCTTTTAATTACACTTCAGGCGTCATTCATGCTTATCACATTTCACACAAGTTTTAGCAACATTAAATAGCACATCAAGGACGCTTTCATCTGAAGCACCTTATAATTTACACAATCAGCTTATAATTCACAATAAATTCGTCGACAATTTCACGGTTCGTTTGATTGAATAACTAAAACGTTGAATTTTTTTTTCAAGCCCACTCAGCAGCGGGCACAATTTCACTGCTATCGCGCGCGCTCAGGCTTGAAACTTGAGTTAACACTTGAGGCAAAGCTTATTTAATTTGAAGTGTTTGCACCAGCGAAGGTTCTGCTCGCAGCGTCGTAATCCAGGTGAGCGTTTGGGGAACCCCTGAAGCTGGCTTATCACTTTTTTCTTGAGTGCTTATTTTAACTTTTGTTTTGCTTCGACTGGAATCACTTTTTTCACTATATTTTTTTTTTTAATTAGAGCGTGCCTCACAACACAGAGTCAACAACGGTGGACGATAAGGCAACTGCCGCAGCGTTACGAACTCAACCGTTGAGTCAACGTTCTTATTTTGAACTGATTCAAAAAATCATCACCATGAACTAGAAATTCGAGCCCATGTGTTTCGACAGCATAAGAATGAATGAATGTCATGTTGAAGTAGAGAGTGTGTGCGTGTGTGTGTATAATTGACGCTGGGAAATTTTCTCTTTATTACTTAGCGGAAAATCTATGCAACTAACCGCTGGTAAGCATAAATGTTAGTACAATTTTCTTTCTCTTCATTCATAAAATTGTGCTATTGTGTTGATTTAACATAAAACTGCTGCTCTCTCTCTCTCTCTCTCTCTCTCTCTCCCTCTTTCTCTCATTCAATTTATTTTCAACCCAAAGTTGTTAACAGAAAACATCGGCTTTGGGTGCATTCATTTCCACCTTATTTACAGTTTCTATGCTTAACTACAGAAATTTTCATTTAACAGTAGTAGGTTGACATTGAATGCGTTATGTTAAGATTTTCTCTGCCAAAATTTCCTTTTAAGAGAGAAGAAAACTTTGCTCCGAAATCACCAGAGTAAACACATACAAAGAGAAGAGACTTAACAGAGGTTTATACAGCTTGTTTTAAATTTGTTCCCGAAAATGTCTGTTAAAACTTATTCTGCCTGTTGTAGCATAGAAGTGACCGAACAGAGATTTTTACAGCCACCATTAAATTGTCCTCAAATGTTTCTGTTTTTATGAAAATTGTCTGTTATTACAAGACCATTCATAAAATGAAATGCATATTTAATGGCTCATATAAAGTACACAACTCGGTAATTCACTAGCTGAGAACAAATTTGTAGGTAATTTTTTGTATTAAAAGTTTTAATAACTAAAAATTACATGCAAGCATATGTTTAATAAAGTTACTCGTATGACAAGCTAATATACCCGGTGTTACTCGGGTTTTATTATTTTTTGTGTAATAAGAATAATAAGAAAATATGTTAATCATCAATTTAAAAGGTTTGTTGAATATTTTCACCTCCAATTTTCTTCTTTGATATCCTTAAGCTTTCACCTATTATATACATATATCGCTGGAGTTGTTCAGTGATTCTTGTGGTCTTCCTTCGTTGTTTTTATCTATTGATTTTACTGAACGTTTATAAAATTTGTCTTTGTTGCAATCAACTTCTTTGTAGCGCTTTTTTAATGTGTCGATGAAGGCAGATAATTTCTCTTGTAAATCCAATTATATGTCGGTGCTACAGGAATTTAAGTTTATTTTTCTTTGAATGTAACTTACAACATCTTATTTTTTTGTTTCCAAAATACTCTGCTGCCAATTTATTTATAACTGAAACTCTCCATATTTTCCTTAACACAAGTTTTCATTTTTAATTGCTTTTACTAACATATACCTTATGTTGAAAATATTGAAAACAAATTTGACTTCAGGCCAAGTATGTCGACAAGACAACATGAAGACAAAGAAGACAACAACCAAAAACAACAACAACAACGGCTCTGTATAGAGAAAATCACACAGCTTGACTATACAGACTGTTTCGTTGGCCGCTACACCCACTAATCAGTAGTCTTTGCATGACTTTTCACTGTGATCCACTCACCCTACTTAGTTTCTACTTATACTGCCTATTATGCCGCGAAAGTTACCCGATGCACCCTGTATCGAAGTAGATAAAAACTCAGTCACTATTAAGCGTTCTCTCTGTCAGAATAAATTCCAGAAATTTTCCGTGACAAAAATATAGCACATATGTATTAGGGTGATTCATAAAATTCAAGTATTTATTTCTTTACCTCTCAACTTATAATATCATTCTATCTACCAAAATATTTATTTGTTTTTAATTTCGAAATTTTAAACTAATATTTAGGGGTCGCTACCGACTTTCAAAGTTTTTAAATTATCTCCAAAACAGCACTTACTGCAATATTTTAAAAGTTGAATTGAAGACAGTGATTACTTAACCATTTCAAACCGCAACTATCCTTTCAAATCATCCAGACTGAAATCTTCCTAGTACACCCTTTATGACCCAGCATTAAATATTTGTCTTGCCGACAAAAATGCAGAAGAAGCAACTTTCGTTTTTATTCTTCCCTTCATTGGTGCAGTTCCACACAGCGCGCTTTGTTATGTTATGGCTTATATGGCCCCTGTAAATGACCTACAGATTTTAAAAGACTTGGTTGAGTTCAAAAAATATAGCAAAGTTTTAGCTAAAGTCGCCGTAAAAAAAATAATGGGTCATCTTTGGTATCTTTCTGAAGAGCTGATTGCTTTAGCTTTTTTCGACGAACGAGTTTCTATAGAAACAAAACGTAAAATGATTTTAACACAAAAAAAGGAAGGAACCAAAAACAATCCTAAAAGAGCATCCTTGGAATATGAAGCTATCGTTAAGAAAAATATCGAAGATTTCGTATCAATAAGTGAAACAATGTAATTTTTCGACATTACTGGTATTCCCTGCGAGTTCATTCATAAAGATCCTGAGCTATGGGAAAAGGAAGAAAGCTACAAGATGGCTAAAGAAATTGTTCAACACATCAGAGTTGTTAACGATATAGCTGAAAGGGGTGTTGCTCTAATGGAAGAGTACACTTAATTACACACTAACGATGAAGAGCAGAAGCAGAAGTTGTTAGTTAAGAATTATAGACAGAAAAACCCAAATGTCAACAAGTCAAATTTAATATATTTTTTTTTTCTACAAAATAATTAAATAAGTTTAAATAATTAAATAATAAATAAATAATTCTTATACATAAAATCTATGCATACAATTTATTTCTTATTATAAAAACTCTTATTTTAAAATTAATTATTTTTTTATTTTTTCAAATTTCAAAAGTCCGGTAGCGACCTCTAAATTTAAATTTAAAAATATAAAAAAATCCTGCTCTGTTTTTTAGTGGAATAGATTAGTTTTAGACGTTGAGAGTAGAAAAAAGAAAAAAAATTATTTTTTTGTTTTATATGAATCATGTATGTATATTTTTGAATTTTATTAAAATGATCCAACTGAAACATTTATCTATATATATAAAAATAAGTTGCATTGTGTATGAAATTGATGTTCTCTATAATGCGTAAACCGATTTTGTTTCTGGAAATATCCCATGAAAGGTGACGTCAATACAAAGGTTTTTTTGTACAAACGGTCTTTGTATGTGTATTGGTTCATGAATTATAGGCATTTTAGTGAACTTATCAACAATACAGCTGTGAAAAAATACAGGTGCGCACATATGGTGTGTATGGGGAAATATTTGCAAGGGTAATTGGAAATAAATGAAATATTGGAATAATTTGGCAAGTCTCACTTTAGTTTGCATTTGCGCGAAAAATATAGGTATACCCCTTTTTTTCCATAGCCCTTTTACCGCTTACAATTCAATAAAAATGCTATATTTAAGACTTTTTTGGTCGTATTAGACTAAAATTTGGTAAATAAGTTCGTATGGTCACTGTCGGCAACTATACTAAAACTGGGCGTGGTCTAACTATAATTTGGCCGCACAGGCCAAATTTATGATATCGAATTGCTTTGGAACTAAATGTCGTGTGTAACTATGCAATAGACTCCTAAACTATTCATCCGATTAGCATGAAAATTTATGTATAGAAGTTTTTTGATACGATGCGTGTTTGTGGGCTATCAATTTTCATCCAACTTGAACACCAGAGGGCCCTGTAGTACAAATTTTTTACAAAACTGCCTAAAACTCACAAACCGCTTATGCGATTAGAATGAAAAGTGGTATACAGTGGTTTTCATGTACCTTGAGTGTTTTTCTGCAATCTTTTTTGACCTACCTCATACAAATAATTATATGTGCATAAATATTTCTTTGCATTTTTCCTCCATCTGGAATAGTACAGTATTTTTATGTATGCAGTTTGTTTTTGTAATTCGCTGATATTGTTTACCAAATTTTAGCATGCAGTTCCTTTTCCATTTAAGGTACCGTTAATGAAAAATGTGTCGGTGCATTGAATGATCAGTAGTAAAGAATTATATGTGCATAACGCATTTAATTGGTGTTTGGTTGTTTAATTGATAGCTTCAAGTGCTCGCATTGGAAATAATTTTTGCGAAATACAAGGTAAGGTGTTTTCCTTTTAAAATCAATAAAGTAAATTTAGTTATTACGTATAAGATATTGAAAATGGCTCGCGGAACGAGCCTTTCTGAACATGACCAGGGAATAATACTGGGAATGAGTGAAAATGGAGCTGAAATAAAAGAAATAGCCAAAAAACTTAATAACAACAGGAACACAACAAATTTTTTAAAATGTCCTAGTAATTATGGCACAGCTAGACGGAGTGGTAGGAAAACCAACATCGACACTCGGTGTAAACGAATAATTCAACATCTTGCAGTAGTGGAAGCAATGAGTAGCGGACAAATAAAAAGTCAGATGGGGCTTAACGTAACAAGAAGTAGAATAGTTCAAATATTACATGCAAATCCTAAAGTAACACATACTTCCATGACGCGACAACTTAACCTTTTGCCTCGACATATTAACGCATGCTTGCCTACGCTACCAAGCACCAATTTTGGGATAAGGAATGGCGTAACGTTATCTTCAGTGACGAAAAAGAATGCAATTTTGATGGGCCTGATTGTTACAAGTAGTATTGGCAGCATAAGGATCCGTTGCGGCGCACCTGCCACCTGTGTGTCCATGGGGGAGGATCGGTGATGATCTGGGCTGCGTTTTGTTATGAAAGAAAGACTCCAGTGTGTTTCATATCAACATAAATTAATGCTGAAATGTACGTTAGTTTATTGGACAATGAACTAATACAATTTGCCGGCCAACTTTATGGTGATAATTGGACTTATCAGCAGGATAATGCGCCAATACACTGTGCAAAGCATACAAAAGAGTTTTTTACAGCTAGAAATATACCATTTCTACAATGGCCAGCAATAAGTCTAGACTTAAACCCCATCGAGGATCTCTGGGAAATCCTCTCTGGATAAGTATATAAGAATGGAAGGGAATTTGAGACAGACAGAGAGTTAAAAATAGCAATAGAGCAAGAATGGCAGAATATCAGTCCACCCCCCCATTGAAATCCTTGATTAATTCTATGCCATTCCGCCCGAGCCAATTTAATTTAATAAAACGAAACACATACAAATTACTAACCTGAAATTTTATTTAATTTTTTTATTATTAAGCTTGAAAATAAAGCAAAAAAACATATATACTTGAGTTGTGCACATATAATTACTTACTATGAAAAAAGTCTTTATGTTAAATTTTTATTAAATTTAAAGGAAGATTGAATAAAGTCGTTGTTATGTTATGTTACTGTTGTCATGAATAATATAACTGCAAAAGCAGAATTTTGAAACATTTTTATTTTAGCGCAAAAACAATTTGACCAATGGTGCACATATACATATTTGTATGAGGTATCTTGAACACCAGAGGGCGCTGTAGTACACATTTTTTGCAAGACCACCTAAAACTCCCAAACTGCTCATGCGATTAGAATAAAAATTGGTATATAGTAGTTCTCGTGTACGATGAGTTTTTTGACAGTATCTTTTTTGAACCATCTTGGACACCAGATGGCGCTGTAGTACAAATTTTTTACAAAATAGTTTTAGTTGTTTTCTTAGGTTACATATGCAAATATTTACAAAACATAAAATATTTCTCAAATTTAGTAAAATTAAAAAATTTCCGTTATTTTGACAGCAAAAACATGAACATATCTTGAAAACGCAACATCGTGCTCAAAAATGAGGAAAACACACTCAGAAATTTAATTTTGTGACTTTCGATTCAAATATCTCCCCTGCTTTTTTATACACTTTGTTAAATTTTTTTTTGTCTTAAATCTTCATCAAAGTACTATGGAAACCTTATTGCAAAATAACCGTTAGTTGAGTATATATATTTTAAATATTTTTTTCAAAAAAGGTCTGACATTTTGGAATTTTCCTCAAAAAAAGGCTCAAAATTTGTTTTTGTTGTTAAAATAATTTAAATTCAAATTCGCAAATTTTCAACTCTATTTAAAAGCTCTATTTCAATTTTACGCAAAAATTAAAACCCATTTTTGTGATTAAAAAAACAGGTTACCCCTTGATTTTTTCGAATAAAATTTTTTTTCCAATATTGTGTTTTTATATTTTTGAAAAAATAAACAAGCTAAAAATTAATTTTTTAGAGAAAATTATTTTAGTATCTCTCACCAATCAAAAGTTACAGCCAATAATCTGTATCCAAAATATATATACAAAAAGCAAAATTACTGAGCTGATAGAGCTGACATTTTGGAAGCACATTTTTTTCAAGTACGAGATGGTTTCAATTTCTGTCACACCCCCTTTTACCGCCCGCAAATCAATAAAAATGCTATATTTCCTACGGTTTTCGTCGATTTGGCTACTTTTGATAATTTAGTTTGTATGCTCACTGTCGGCAACTGTACTAAAACTGGGTAATGTCCATCTACTAGACAATTGGGATGGGCACTACATAAGTGGGTGTGGCTCCACCCATACAATTAAAATTTGTATTATCGAATAGCTTTGAAAGTAAAAGTAGCAATACTTACATACAAACTCAATATAGAGTTACTATTTGGTGATCTCCTGCTACTGGGAAACTGTAACGGGCAGTGGAAAATGACAGTGGTGTCAAACTTTGAGTCTAAAAAAAATTTTGAATACACCTATTATGTTCCCATATAGTTGCAGGGTGCAGCAACGCGCGCCGGGAAAAAGCTAGTTTAACATAAAATAAATTTGTTTTAACCCTCACTTTGGCACTATTATAAATATTCCAGTTTTATATTTGCCATAACTCCTGTATTTTTTATTCGATTTCGATATGGCTTCGACTCTGTGACTATTTTTTCATTTTCTTTCTGAAAATTTTAAAGTTACTGTATCATTATTTGAAAATTTTCTGATAAAAAATAAATAATTAACTGGCCATTTCAACCCTTGAAAGTACTTTGACCTAGCTTCTTATGATCAATTGTGTTGTGCGTGTTATTAAGTTTGTACACAATTGACCGAGAACCGGACCTACAGGTTTAACGCCGACTCTGAACGGCGATGAACGGAGTGTTCTCGTTCTCAAGAAGCTTTACATGGCATTTTGATTACTCTCTGAGGTTTGCCATTGTCTACAGAGAGGTGGCGGCCGTACAGAAAAATTATTTTAATTCAAATAATTGTCTGTCGCTGCTGGGGTTCAAAGCTGGGTCTCCAGGTTCGTTGACATAGCGGCCACGCACTTTAACCAACTACGCCACGGAGGCCAAAATTTTCTGATACTTTTTGAAAATTTTTCATTTTTACTCCTTACTTTGGCACCATTTAAATGTGTAAATATTTTAATGTTTTTTTTTTATTTATTACGGTAAAAAATTATGAGTAAAAATTCTTGACTTTTTTTTATAAATATATAATTGTTGATAGAATTTATTGGAAAAATCTAAATTACTAGATATTTTTAGTACTATGAAAAATATTTTAAAATTTAGTTTTTGAAGCAGCCCTTACATTTTGTCTGTACATTGCTATGTTCAGTACATACAGGTTTCTTGCATGGAAAGCATATTTTTCGTGTTGACCGTTTTCGTTTGCTCATGGTAGATCATGTAGGAAGCACCTTTCACTTTTGAACGACCACGATCATCTTTATTTGAAATTAATTTTACCATCAAGCACTCGACACCTGCTTTTTTCTGCCATTATCACTGTGCTGATCAATATTTAGAAATTATTTTCTTACTATGCACTACGACGTTTTATAACTGATCTTAAGAAACTCTTCTTACTTTAATAACACTTCGACTTTTCAAAACAAAGTGAAACCATGATGTAATTAATATAGTGTTAACAAACCATGAGTAAAACACAACGTCAAATTTTAATTCTGCATTTCGGGAGAAAAAAGCGATACGAGAAACGAAACCGCGAAAAAACAGTTGTCAATGCCAGTTGTCAACGCAGTGTGCTCTGGAAATGCAAAAAAAAATGCAAAAGCTCCCGTACAGAATATATGAAAAAAAAAAAAAAAATATTAACAAATGTAAATAGTGCCAGATTCCGTAGTTAAACATAAGCACCAAAGTGAGGGTTAATAAAAAAATCGAGAAAGTATTGGATTTTTATTCAATAAAGGAATTCATTGTTCATAACAAAATAAAAACATTTAGCTACAGCGGTGTGAAAAAATTAACGTATAAATTATCATAACATAAGCTTAAGATTAAAAAATCAACCCTACGGAGAAAAGAACCGGTTCTGATATTGCCCTCACTTTGCTTAATAATTATTCTATGACAGATGCAAATTTTTTTTTTTCTTTCCAACTTTGAATTTCGACACGATACAAATACAGCTTTGAATTTAAATCGATCTGTCTACACTTGCATCATATTAAATTGGTCCCGTGCTGAGTAAAATAAAATTTGTCCCGTATCAGGCACAAAGAACCTGTTCCATGATTAGTTATATCAGACCTGTCCTGTGATAGGTTACATTTGAGCTGTCACGGAAACAGTCACTTAAGAGCAATTGACTCTGCTTTCTCCGTAGGGAACTGTTAATTTAAATATATAAAGATTTTTTTAATAATGTGTACATTCGCCTTCCTTTTTTTAAGGCTTCAGTTATGCGATTTGATAGTTACTTCAAAAGTTTGATAACGTATTTTTTCGGTATCGCTTCCCCTTTCGATCTTATGCTACTTCTTAGTTCTTCGGTGATATTATATTCTCAATTTTCAGCATAAACTTCTCTTGCATGGAACCACCAATAGCTTTTAATAATGTTGAAGTCATGTGATCATGCAGGCTTCTCCAATTTTTCAATATTCTGTCTTGAAAGAAGTCCTTTACCACTCCCTCTGTGTATACAGCAGCAATGCCGTGTTGGAATAATATTGATCTCTTGGTAATTGTGAACCACTGTTTACTATTAAGTTGCCAAATAAATTGAGATAATCTTTGAAATACATTCGTGTAAGAACAAACTTGATAGCCCTTCCACGATATATAATACCGGCCCATAGTAGTAATCATTCACCCCCATGTTGCACATTGTCCACGACGCACATTGTACTTTTCAGAGCTGTTTTATTATAATTATTTTATTATTATTATTATTATTATTATTATTTATTTCCTTATTCAATTGTACATTAAGACTAAGTCTTTTTTAGTACTACAATATATATGTATCATTGATTATTATAAACTATCTTAAAATTAAATTATAAACATATTTAGTAACGTAATTTAATTTGAGCATGTATATTGATTTTTTTAAAAGAACATTAAATGTAAACTAATTTAATTCAAGCAACTTAATATTAAAAAAAAACAAAAAAAGGATCGATATTAAAGTAAGCAATAAGAAATAGAATAGAGAACAAGTATAGTGGAGCGGAGAGAGATATAAGATGGTAAATTAAACATATATTTAAAAAGAGGAGAAAAAAGAAAAAACAAAGATGGTTACAGATTAAATTATCTGGAAAGATAGGAAAAAAAATGGCTTGTCTAAACCAGAGAACGCAAATAAACAAAAACGAATCGTTCTATTTTGTTACGTTCGAATCTTTCAAGTGAACGAACCAAAAACGATTCAAACAACAAAAGAACGATTGGGCGTCTGTTTTGTTTTTCGGTTTCTGTCACTAGCGAAACCATTAACAAAACAAAACGATTGAGCGACGAAGAGACACAAACGAAACCGAAACAACGATTCGTTAAACGATCGTCGGATAACAACAAAAGAATATGCTTTTTTAAGAGTTTTTAACATTATCCAACAGTTTTAGGGATAATTTTACAATTACAATTTTAAAATTCTGACTTCAGATTCGAATTCAGCGACCCCCTAAAACTGTTGGATAATGTTTAAAACTCTTAAAAAAGCATATTTTTAGGTGGCAACCCTATAGGGTTTAAGATTTCACAATTTTGAAATTCTGACAACGGCTTCGGATTCAGCGACCCATTTTTACCTAGTGTTCGCCCCAGCATCGAATTCGTATGAATAAAAAAATAGTTGGCAACCCTATCAGCCATCTTGAATTTTAAAGTTCTGAAACTAGATTCGAAAATAACGCATGGAAGAGGCAAGCATCATTTGCATGCTAACGTTAGCCCTCACGAACGAAACGAATGAAAAATAACGTTTTTGTATCACCCTCTGAGAGATCGGTTCGGATATCGTTTAGTTTATTTGCGTTCTCTGGTTGGAACCGCTCTTGGACGTCCACTGCTAACAACTTTACTTTAATTTTCATGGTTTATATTGAATTTAAAATCACTTTACAACTTATCTTTAGGTTTTTTTACAATTTCACTGATTTAGACGTTTTCATTATGAAGATTTTATGCAAAACACTTCCGTACTATGAAGTCATTTTCCACTCCCATTTTTTCTAATTTAATTCAAATAACTTTGATTGACTTTTTTATAAATATTTATAACAGGATTAATAAACCCCTAAAAACGAATGGTGTTTCCTTTCTGGTTAACAAACTATCACTAAATCCAATTTCATACAAATTTGTTATAATTTTGTCGTAGCATGTTTCACATGTTTTGTAAAATAACGGAATTTCTTACAGAATATTTGACCAATATATGCACTTGAATAAAAGAGTGCAATCGCATGACAGTAAATTAAAATGTGACAAAAACTTTTAAGTGACTTTTTGTCGTGGACTATATTTGAACAAATAAAAAATTGAAAACATTCATATTTTTTAAATGTCCTATAACAGAGAAATTCACTTTAAATTATAAAATCGGAGTCTGGAAACTTGGTGAATTTATCTGCAATGAAAAATCCTGTTGATTTCGATTTATTAACAAATGTTGAATAAACTTCAAGTTCAAACCTTAATGGATGAAACAAACTTGAAATAATTTTTGATTTTCTAATAAAAATTTTAATTTTTTTTTTTTCCTTTTCTGCAAACTCTCAAAGAATTTAATAAATCGCACACATACGAAGGTGTGATGGTGAGCAAACTTGAAAAGTATCTAGTTTTAATGTTTTATCCACTTGAAAAAAAAACCACTCCCTTTATGAACAGCTCTTCGGAAATAGTACTGCCACTGATGGCAATATAAGAGTAGAAACCACAACAACAACAACAACAAAGAGTAGGAAGCTATTATGATGCTGCTCAAAGGATTTTTCATAAAGTCATCGAGAATGTGTCGACGGACTGACTGCCAGGCAGTCAAATGATAGTTGAATGAGGAACAAAATGCATGCAGCAAAACGTGGCTGTCATTATTTGTGGCAATCATGAGCAAAATATGCTGACTGGAGCTACTTGCTGTGGTAGTTGCAGCCGATGTCACCGATGATGATGATGGTGCTGCTGCTTCACATCAAGTCATCATTGACATCAGGCTGCTGGATGTCTGTCGGTGATGCACTGCATGAATTTAATGGTTAATATGTATAAATCACGTTCAAGCCATGATGGAGTGCAGCGACAAACCACCGCGTTGCCAACACCACAGACGAGTGGCAAGTGGCATGTGTGTGGAGTGTAACTAAGTTGGTGAGTTAGCATGTGAATGGGTGTGGCAGGCATTGTGCCAAAATCATTAACTTCAAGCGTGCCTTCTTCGAAAGGCGTTATTTTTAAACTATCTGGCTTTCATCATGTCAGCATTTGAACTGCTTTATGTGCTGACAATCGCAATGAGCAGCACGTGGCTGATTAAAATTTAATCAAGCTAGTCAGCTAGGCAACCAGCTGTCAACGAATGCAACATCAAGTTGCTGAAGCTAGACGCTGATGATGCCGATGCCGATGCTGATGCTGATGCTGATGATGCACTCCAATTAAATGGTCTATAAAACACACGCTCAACCTGATGACTGACAAATGCCTCAATGCTTCGAGCGCCCCCTGTCGATGCCAAGCACAAATATCAAGTGTTCAATACAATGTATGTTCGTATCAATGCAATGCATAGTCTTGCCTAGTTGTGCAAGGACACATTGCTTTGGACATTATGCAATCATCATGCATAAGTTGTACAACAACAACAACAACGACAACAACCACTACGAATGTAGAGTTCGTCACTGCAGTGCCTTTAGACAACATGTTTCGGTTTGTTGATTATTGTTCGGCTGCTTGTCAGACATGTGTTTGCCACACAAAAGCAGCAGCACACAGCAAGCAATGCTGAGCGACAAATTCTGCCGCAGCATCCTTTGAAGCTGATCAACATTAATGTACCTAACGTCATCAACAATCCGAGCTTCAAGCAAACCATCAAACTACATCACATGCCAGATCTTATCATGTGTAGCTGCAGCAGCTGCACCAACAGCTTCAGAATTCATCAGTTGGAGTCTTACCTACGACTGACATCCGACATTTATTCTTTATTCTCACTGTAAGTCTGTCATTCATGCAGCAGCATGTTTATCTGTCGCACTCATATTGTGTGTCCGTTCATTTCGCCCATTTCTAAGTTTGCTTTGCTTTGGCCCCAATAATGCTGTATGGCTGGAGCCATTCGTTGGAAACCTCCACCAAGATATCGCTCGTGCACATGTTTTTTGCTATTCTTTTCATGTATTTTGCATCCTGCATTATGTAGCAATGTTTGTACTAAATAACGTAATGCTCAACTTTAAGCACGCTGTCAGGACTGAATTCCAACGAACGCTTGACAAACTAATGGACGAGTGAACAACAACTAGAGTCTGATTTTTACGCACGATTGCCTCTTCATTTAGTACAAAAAGGTCAGTGAATGACCAGAAAATGTTAGAAACATGTGGGTTCGTTGCATTAAGGGTTAAACGAGTGACCAGTAACCAGAAGCAAATTTTTAGCAAAATGATGTAAGTGTATTAAATTGGCCATGATGAAGCAATGTTTGGAAAGTTACATTACTAGTTCTCTGGAAAAGTGAAGCCCACAGGAACCTAGTTACGTAAAATGCCCAAAAATAGAGCCATTATGGAGGCGGAATACGTACACGTTAGGACACCTCCAACAAAATTTTCACACAATCCTTTTGCTAAAATCTCTTAAGCCTTAATTTAGGTAGACATGTTGCTGAATAAAACCGCTATATGCAAAATATCAATCAGCCGTAAAAAAAAAGTTCAAAGCCACATATTTTGTTTTTTTTTTTTTTTGTTTTTTTGGTTATCGAAGCTTTGAAAGTTTGACAAAAATTTATAAAAAAATAGTCTAATTTTGGTCAAAATTCAAATATTTGTTGTATTATTTGTATGAGTAGTTTTAACTTTTTTATATTTTCATGTTTTGGATCGAATATAAAGTGATCAGAAAAAAGTTATAAAATTTAAATAATATTCATGCCTAATATTTAATTTGAATATGGCCTTTCAATATTTATATTGAAAACAAATTTGAGCTTAAGGCCAAGTATGTTGTCAACAGGAGAACATGAAAACAAAGAAAGCAACAACCAACAACAACAACAACAACGACTCTGTATAGAGCAAATCATGCAGCTTGACTATACAGACTGTTTCGTTGTCCACTACACCAACTCATCAGTAGTCTTGCATGACTTTTCACTGTGATCCACTAAAGCTACTAAGGTCCTTCTTATACTGCCAATATATGAGTACCGAATAGGCGGACAAAGTTACCCGAAACATTCATGACTAATATTTTAAAAGAATTATTAAAAATTAACATTTTTATTTTTAAATTCGGCTCAGTGAAAATGGAAAAAAAGAAAGTTTTATCCTGTTATTTCCATATAAAAAGGTTTCTTAACTATGTCGATGTCAGCCTTCAGCTCATACGGCTCGTGGTTCCATCGAATTCGGTACTCGCCATTGACGCAGATTGGGGCGAAGATTTTACGAAGGATATTTCTCTCGAAGGCTTCTAAAGTCTCTTCATCAGAACTGCTCTACGTCCAGGTTTGTGCTGCATATAATAGGACGGGCATGATTAGTGACTTATAGAGCGTAAGTTTTGTTCATCGAGAGAGCGCTCTGCTTCTCAATTGCATACTCAACAAAAAGTAACACCTGTTGGCAAGAGTTATCCTTTGTTTTATCTCAATACTGACATCGTTGAAAGAGTTAATACTGGATCCCAGGTAGACAAAGTCCTTAACAATCTCTAAGGAGATGTTGTCAACAGAGACGTAGTTCCCAAGACGCTGGGACTATTAATTGTTGACACTAGGTATTTCGTCTTATCAGCGTTCACTGCAAGACCCATTCGACTCGACTCTTTCGCTAATCTGTAGAATGCTGTACTGACTTCTCGTGTATTATGGCCAATGATATCGATATCATCAGCATACGCCAGCAGCATAATACTTTTGTTCGAGTGGCGGCCGTGGCGCAGTGGGTAGAGTGCGTGACCCGTACGCCAGAGAACACTGTTTAATTCCATCTGACATAGAAAGTTTTTTCAATTGAATTAATTTTTCTGTCCGCCCGTCACCTCTCTGCAGACAATGACAAACCTCAGAGAGTAAATAATGACATGAAAAGCTTCTTGAGGACATGTACATTAGCCGTTCGGAGTCGGCATAAAACTAGTAGGTCCAGTTTCTAGATCAATTGTGTTCAAACATTTAATAGCATGCACAACACAATTTGATCATAAGAAATTTTTCCCATATAAAAAGGTTTTTATTGGTTCCTTTGTGGGATATATAATTATACTAGTAAAAAAATTTTGCCCCGATGTGCCCAATCGGAAAATCTTGAGAAAAACTAAAATGGTTACGGAAATCAATTTTGTTTTTGTTTTGTTAAAACTGGAGATAGCCGCTTAATGCAGAAAAAATGTAACAACAATGAAAAAGCGTTGCATGGAATTATAACTCCGTGACCATTGGCGCTGTGGTAAATTTTATGGAACAGCAATAAAGGTGAGGTTTTTAGTTACATGATAAAAATATAAAAAATATTCGATAAGGTAATGAGGTCCGAAGGGAATCGCTCGGTGTAACGTTAATGCATCATTATTGCATGGATTTATTGCATGGCGCTAAGGTAAATGTTAATGTAACAAATCAAAATCAGAATAAAGATCAAAACATGACAGATATCAGAACAAAGATCCAAATCCAAACGAGGAATAGAACAAGGATTAGAAAAAAGGCTAGGACAAGGATTTGTACAACGATCAAAACCAGGAAAATAAAAGGATTAGGACCATGCTTTGGACAATAATTATGACAAATATTAGACAAATATTGTGGCGACCGTGGCTTAGTTGGTTAAAGTGCGTGGCCGCTATGTCAAAGAACTTTGGAGACCCAGGTTCGAACCCCAGCAGCGACGGAAAATTATTTGAATAAAATAATTTTTCTGTACGGCCGCCACCTCTCTGCAGACAATGGCAAACCTCAGAGAGTAATACAAATGCCATGTAAAGCTTCTTGAGAATAAGAACATTCCGTTCATCGCCGTTCGGAGTCGGCGTTAAGCCTGTAGGTCCATTTCTCGGTCAATTGTGTACAAAACTTAATAACACGCACAACACAATTGATCATAAGAAGCTAGGTCAAAGTCCTTTCAAGGGCTGAAATGGCCAGTTATTTATTTTTTTTTTTTTTTTATTAGACAAAGGACGAGAACAAGGATTTGGAAAAGCATTTAAGCAAGGATTTTAACAAGGACTTAGACAAGGATTTAGACAAGGACTTAGTCTGGGATTAAGTCTAGGATTTGGAATAGAACGTAAATAACATAAAAATAAGAATTAGGCAAAAGGTTGGAACAACATTGCGACAGAAAGTGGGACAACGATTATGAAATGGATTCGGACAAAAACTACAGTCATCGACATTCGTATATACGTATTAGTAAATTTTAAATAAATTATGATGAAAGCATGAGCTATAAAGTTGTGGCATTTTAATATGATTATTAAATTTTATAATTCTTAAAAACATATTTTTTAAGAATTATATTTTGAGCTTTATGCTAAATAGTTCATGAAGTTACAGGCTGCTACAACAACAAAGCAGAACAAACCGAGCAGACTAGACCATGGTTTCGTCGGACGCTACTCCGACACATCAGTAGTCTCTGTGGTTTTAGCAGTCCACTAACTTTAAAAAGCTAATAAGCGCAACAGCAATAAAACCAAAGCGGAATTATAGCGTTAATTTTAAATCACTAAAGTTTTAACCATATCGCTGTGATCGCTAGCAACTGAGTTCTAAGTAGCGAAAAAAATTTCGCAAATATGTTGTGTATTGTCAGTTTTAGCTGCGACATTCGTTTATACGCGTCATACGAAATTTTTTTGTCGTTAGTGAAATTTGCAGTATTTTTAAATAGTTTTCGTGTTTTTTAAGTTTAATCATTTTATTGAAAGGTGTGTTAATTGTTTATTATGTCAAAGTATACCTGAAGTGCCCTTTTATTTAGCAATGCCCAAAGCAAAGCGATTGAGTGACGCGGAAAAGCTTTCAATCCAATTATTCAAAGAGGAATGCTATTCCAACAGAGAAATTGCATCTAAAATTGGTCGGTCAGATTGCGTCGTGAGAAATTTTTTAAAAAAAGGGGAAAATTATGGTTTAAAGGCTCCAACAAAGGGTAATACCAAACTAAGCCTTCGCCAGAAAGGTCAAATTCGACATGAGGCAACAAGAAATAAGTTATCCTCTAGGCAAATAAAGGACAAGCTGAACATTCCCGTTACTGCATG
The DNA here is from genome assembly GCA_943735915.1 of Pherbina coryleti. Classification (NCBI taxonomy): domain Eukaryota; kingdom Metazoa; phylum Arthropoda; class Insecta; order Diptera; family Sciomyzidae; genus Pherbina; species Pherbina coryleti. Next base: position 133,742,848 of record OX030949.1, read on the forward strand.
CCACATTGCACGTATTTTGAAGTCATCACCGAACATTAAGTGGACGAAACTTAAAGGCAAACCACGGCTTACGCAAGTCCATAAGGATAACAGAGTAAAGTTTGCAAGGAAGTATATGTCGTGGACAACTGAATGGCAAAAAGTGATTTTTTTCTGATGAAAAATAATTTAACTTAGACAGACCGGATTGTTATAGCTGTTACTGGCACCATTTGCGAAATCAAAACGTGTTCAGATCAAAACGTAATTTTGGTGGTGGAAGCGTTATGGTCTGGGGGGGCATTTTCACATTCTGAAAAGCTCCCCATATGTTTTATAACGACACGTATGAATTCTTCAACGTACATAGAACTTTTGGAAGACGTTTTGATCACTCATGTTGAAGGATTTTCTAAAAATGAGTTCATTTTTTAGCAGGACAACGCGTCGATCCACGTTTCAAAGGAAGCAAAACTATGGTTTTCAAAAAAAAAACATACGTTTACTTGACTGGCCGGCCTGACTGCAATCCTATTGAGAATCTTTGGGGTATACTTGCAGCCACGGTTTATGTAAATGGAAGGCAATATTCCAACGTGATTGATTTGAAGTCAGCAATCAGAGAATGCTGGTCGAAAATTGGCCAAAACACTCTTAAAAAATTGGTAGACTCCATGCCGAATCGCATTTTTGAAATTATTCGAAAGAAAGGCAGCCACACAGACTACTAAAACCAATAAAGCCGAAAATATTCAAATTTTTACATAATTTTTTCTTATTTTACTTAAGTGCGTTTATATGTCCACCCGTATTTTAAGTTTTTTTGATAATTTCTTTAAAAACCAAATGAATATAAAAAATAAATGATTTTAATTTGTAATACACTTCAAAGCACATGATTTGTGATTACTAAAAAAAATTACAATATTTTAGTATAACAATTATTTGAAGAAAATATACTGCGTATATACTAAACCTCTGCACAAATGCACTCGTTTTTTCCACAACAGTAGATCCAACAGTGCAGAGTTCAGAGCTTGACAGAACTCTGTTAGTCAAGCAGAGCGTATCCAAGTCATTTAATGATAACAAACGAACACTGCAGAGCACTCGTCAGCTTCAAATCAAACCATGTTCTCGGTTTGCTTTAACAGAACAATTACTAACAGCGGAAAATGCACCAATCACACCTAACACAACAGAACCTTGGCGAAGTAATTATTTCTACCATTGGCAAATCGAAATGTTATTTTTACGAATTTGGTGTTTGGGCGAACACTAGGTCAAACTAGGTCGCTGAATCCGAAATCGTTCTCAGTATTTTAAAATTATAAAATTTTTAACAAAAGGGTTGCCACCTTATAATGTATTTTTTACGAGTTTTAAACATTGTAAAACAGTTTTAGGGGGGTCACTGTTTTCGAATCTGATGTCAGAATTTTAAAATTAAAGATAGCTGAAAGGGTTGCCACCTCTTTTTTTTCGAATTCGGTGCTGGGGCGAACACTAGGTAAAAATGGGTCGCTGAATCCGAATCCGTGTTCAGAATTTCAAAATTATGAAATTTTTAACCCTATAGGGTTGCCACCTAAAAATTTTGAAATTCGGATTCGGATTCGGCGACCCATTTTGACCTAGTGTTCGCCCCAGCATCGAATTCGTAAAAATAAAACAAAAATAGGTGGCAACCTTATCAGTCATCTTGAATTTTAAAATTCTGACATCAGATTCGAAATCAGCGACCCCCTAAAACTGTAAGATAGTGATTAAAACTTTTAAAAAAGCATATTTTTAGGTGGCAACCCTATAGGGTTAAAAATTTCATAATTTTGAAATTCTGACAACGGATTCGGATTCAGCGACCCATTTTTACCTAGTGTTCGCCCCAGCATCGAATTCGTAAAAATAAAAAAAAATTAGGTGGCAACCCTATCAGTCATCTTGAATTTTAAAATTCTGACATCAGATTCGAAATCAGTGACCCCCTAAGACTGTTAGATAATGTTTAAAACTCTTTAAAAAGCAACATATTATTAGGTGGCAGCCCTATTGTTAAAATATCATACTTTTGAACATCTGACATCGGATTCGGATTCATCGACCAATTTTAACCTAGTGTTCACCCCAGCACCGAATTTTTTAAACTACAAAAAATTTAGGTGGCAACCCTATCCACCATCTTTAATTTTAAAATTCTGAAATCAGATTCGAAGTCAGCTACCCCCAAAAACGGCTAAACACGAAATCTACAGAACTCTAAACGGTCTTAATACGCTTTAGTTTTTCCTACACTTCATTGAATTATTTGGATCGGAGCCACACCCATTTGTCAAATCCCCATCCCAGTACCCTACTTCCCATATTCTACTTTCTAGTAGAAGGATATCACCAAGTAAGAACTCCATACATATTGAGTTTCATTGTAATACGGCATTTACTTCCAAAGCTATTCAAAGACAGCATAATTCCAAGCGTTCTGCTGTTGTGTACATAACAACATAACTTTCTAGTCAGTGCACACTTCTTTTTCGAATCGTGCCTAACATTGCTTTGGTTTTAGTTTGTTCTTGTTCTGCTCAAGCGACGAGTGCTCTTTGTAGTGTTAGGCTTGATTTCATTGATGAGAGCAAAACATAGCAAAAGCTTGCACTACAAACGAGTGGTTTGAAACGCATTTCAAGCGCACTCGTTCAGAGGTTTAGTATATACGAATGTCGACGACTGTAAGACAAGGATTTGGAAATGTATTTAAAGAGGTATTGAATCAAAGATGGTAACGGGTTCGATTCCCGGCCAGGTCATGGTCCTTCGCTTTAAAACCTTTCTAAATTTTCTATCCTCATTTCATTTCATTAATAAATTGAAATAAAAAATTTATCAATATTTACGACTTGAAGTTGTAGTAGATGGTAGAGAAGTTTGTGGATGGGATTGCCTTATAACTTGCATTGACTGAGGTAAAGGCATAGCACTTGCCTCTGACTCAAAGTCACATGTTTCTTTGGCTTTCCATCACGCTTAGAACATTCTACATGTGTTTCACTTGATTGCCCTTTCCTACCAACTAATCTATCACCCCATTTCGAACCAAGGCACTGAATAGGTATTCCACCTGAAATCCTTGGTTCAAAGCTAAAAAAAAAAAAAAGATGAAGATGAGTTTGAGGACAAGGTTAAGGATACGGATTAGGATAGGTACGAGAATAATGATGCGTTGTCACTTCAAAATCTACGGGTGTGTCCATTACCCTGCATCCTTTTTTTTACTAGAAAAATTTCTGGCATACACTTTTCTAAACAGTTCTTCTCTGAAAGGTAATTTTTTAATAATAAAAACATTCAATGTATACTCTAAGGGCAGGTAGTGTAACTAGAGAGAAGTTGTCCAGTCTAAAATTTTTGATCTACCTAGTCAGTATTTCTTCAAAAAATAATGTTTACTGCACTTCTTGAAGACCGTTTTTTAGACTTCAAGCCCAGTTTGTAGGAGAACTGGCTGTAAAAGAGAGAAAAGGATTTTAGATTCATTACCAACGACCCAAAATAATTCTAATAACTTTGGAAATTGGGAATGCATAGCCAAAATGTTAGCATTTTGCTGCACTTAAATACAATCTTAAACAAAATTTCAACGAAATACATGACGTTAGCCAAAAAGTGACTCACACTTGCCGCTATCCCTGCTATCACATCTAGGTCATTATTTCACATGAGCTCTACAATAGGCTTATTTTAATAGTTTTAGCTTTCTTAAGTACTTGTTTTTAAAATATTATGTCTTCCTAAAATAATATTATACTCCAACTTTTTCTACTTGGCTTAAAAATTGTGATTAGTTGGCGTTTTTCGCCGCTAACCTCAACCGCACACGCGCTTTTAAATTACTATAAAGCTTGAAAGCCTGTCCTTCGTTCTGCCAACACGTGTCCAAATGTGTGTATTTTTGTGTGTGAATGTGTGTTTTTCTATGATCTTTATGTTTTATGTGTTTTTGACCGTTAAGTTCAACACAGGCTGTTTTTTCTTCAAATGTCATATTTTTAACTAAATTTCTATCTCTTTTTTTTTACTGCCGACCTGTCCACAACTCTATCTTTCTGACTGTTTTCTATCGTGCCGTTCGGTTGCTTGTTGGTTCGTTTATTCGTTTTCCTCACTGTCATGAAAAACAGCCTGTGTGGCTGATTACCGCACGTACTTCGGTTCTGTCTGACTGAGGATGGTGCTGCTGCTATTGCTGCTGCTATTGAGGTAGGTATGTGCCTTCATCAAAGTGAAACAGGTTATCTTCATGTGGTCTCTCCTCTGTTGGCACAACTCAAACAAACGAGCTGAAGATGCAGCGCACCCAACCTCTACGAGTCATGCAGGTTGTCACTAATGTGGAAAATTGCATGAGACAAAAGTAAATTTGAGGCAATGGCGGGATTTGTGCAAAAGTTCTGGGACTAAGGTATAATTTTTTTTTTTTAAATTCACTAAAATACAGTAGATTTTTTTGGTAGCTAACACGAGTAGAGCTTGTCGCAGGAAATGTCATTAAGTTGGGTTAAGAGTTTTTTTTTTTCTTTTAGCTGGTTGTTTTTGTTTTGGCAGTTGCAACAAAAATTGCAGATAATTTTGACTGCAGTGGATTTCAAGCGGAACAAACGTAGTTGGCTCGTTTGATAGACGACAACAAGATGACATTTTGCAGTGAAAAAAGTGCTATTGGTACAAATTAGGGTAAATTCTTACCAATGGCATTGTTCAGATAAGATTGCAGAGTACCAGCAGGCAGTATGTGGTTGGAAGATCAAATTTCTAAAATATTGTCATTAAGCAAGGGAACCGAAAAGCTGCTTCGTTACTGCTTAATCAAAATAATTTCACTGGAACTTGTCTTTTTTTTTTTTTGTTTTCTTTGAAATTTCCATCAATTACCCTTGCCAAAAATACCATCTTTTAAAATTAAAAAAAAAAAAAAAAAAAAAAAATTAAATCAACTTTGCTAAATTAATTTTAATTATTTCAGTAGCGAAAAGTATTCAAGGCCGTATATATATTAAACAAACGTTAATAAAACATGTTGCTTCTTGAAATGTAAACGAGCTTCTTATTACCATCCAAGTATCCATCCTTCTGTCCATAACCAACCTTATCTGGTAGTTATAAACGAAGCTTCCTTTTCTTTTCTTTACCAATGCATTAAAATAACAATCCACTAATTGCCTTAGGGGCCCACTTCGGTCCCTTCATCATTCGATGCGCCACCTCCCCCCTTTGCTGATAATCAACAATGGACTGTTTTATACTTTAGCTGCAATTATATTAAACGGAAGCTGGAATTACAACAATTTTCACAATGATTCAGCTGCAATCAACATTAAAATGCTATGTAAAACAACTGCTATTTATTTGTCAGTCTGTCTGTCTATCTGTCGATTCATCTGTTCTGGCCTTCTTATTGCGTATGTCCTGTGGGAAATTTACACAATCTGCGCGTATCACAAACAAGTTTTCTTCTTTCCCTTCCCAATTCATTCGATCTTTTGGCCTCCTGGCAGACAGCTGTTTGCTTGGGTAAAATTCGGCAGCATGAAAGCCTTCAAAATCAGTGCAATGTCTGTCTGTCTTCTCACTTATTAAAGAGGGTAAAAAAACAAACGTATTTCAACATTCATGCACCGGAAATGCCCCAAACATGCTCAATATTTATAAAGGAGTCAGCATTCAGTTTAAAGAGTCATGATTATTTTGTGTTAATGAAGTCATATTCAAATATCACTGATGAAGATGTTGTGCATGACATAATATATTAGCTGCGTTCGATTCGCCAGCCTATACTCAATTCATGTCGCTTATTTCAAAATTTGTATGTGAAAACAACAACAAAGCCTACAGCTAGTTGAGTATAGAGTAGGTCAATTATCAGTTGAGTTGAGTAAAGTTGCGTTGCCAAGTACTTATTTTTTAGTTGGTTTATGTACGGAATAAGTAAAATGTAATAGATTCTGTCAAAATGTGATGTGAGTACAAAAACAAAATTATTTTCTTTTACGGGGGGAGATACCTCATAGGTTCGGAAAAATTTCAAATGTTTTTTCGAGTTTTTCTTTAAAACAAGTTTTAAGTTTTAATATTGGTTTGAAATTGAATAGTGACCCAAACACACAGCGTGACGTGAATAGGGTTGATGATAAACTGCTTTTGGTGACGATATTCGCACAAATCCTTTGCATGGCTACAGCATTATTGAAATCTTCGAAGTTTTTACTGCACTATCAGAATTTTTAATTTGTTCTGTATGCAAGCACAAAATAAGCTGTGGTGAGTCAGGATCGGAGGCCTAAGTTCACAATTTCAGCTAACATTTCTGCTGGAATATTAAGTGAGGGTTACACCTCCATTCTAAAGCTTATGAACGAGCTGGGTATAATTATTGGCACCTATTGCAAAGTTTTCGCCGAAAATACCGATAAGGCACGAGTAGCGAAGCAGAACCGAAATAGTCTCTCCAAGACAAAAGCAGCTCGTACAGCTCGGATGTACCTACAAGTTGAAAAATAACGTGTGAATAAATAATTTTTTTAGAGTCAAAACTGTTGAAAAAATAGTCGAATCTGGACCTTCGATTAAACAGCCGATATAAATTTTAATTTTTAACCTTTTTTATTATATTACAGGTTTATCCTTCCCTTCAAAATATCAATACTCGAAGAAAAAAACCTCTTTTGTTTCATTAAGTGGGAAAATTTTGACAGCTACAGGAGATACACTGCAGACCCACCATTTACTAAAAATAAAGGAAAATAAAAAAATTATCCAATTATGTTATCAACTTGAAAAAAAATTATTACACAAAACTAATTTCTCCCTGTCTAGGGGTATCTCCCCCCTTAAGCAGTTTCTTCGTTTTCAATTTAATTTATTGACAGACTTCTTGTGGTCTGTCAAAACAAAAGTGTTGCCAACTATTCAGTAAGTAACAGCTAAGTGAGTAGCCGTTTTTTTCGTAACTGAGTTGAGCACTGGCGAATCGAACGCAGCTATTGCTTTTAAGCAGAAACTCAAGCTAACGATTCTTACTATAAATCAAGAAAATATACAAATTTTTTTTTTTATTTTCGAATTTTTTTCGATAAAATATGAAAATAATCAATGACGAATATTTTTGCAATCACAATAAAAATCTAACATTAATTGTTTTTTTTCGCATAAAAATAAAAAATTAATCATTGATCGTTTTTTCGATCAATACATAAATCAGCTATCAATCCCATTTTTTTTTTTTTTTTTCATTAGAAGTAAAAAAAAAATAATTTTTTAGATGTCGATATTTCTTTCAAATCAAAATTAAAAATAAACCATTGGTATCTTTTCATGCGAAATAATCCATCGCTGATCGATATTTTTTCAATCAAAATACTCGGCTGTTCAAAAAGTCTTAGGTCCGACAAATAGATGATGGATTCCATATCATCCAATCCAATATATTGACAATATTATAGGGTTGTCCAATAAGAGGTGTTATTGTGAATCACCCGCTATTGTAAATCGCTCAGTTTTAAAGCTTTTATTCTTTGACATTTGACAAGTAGAAACTACGCCATTACTAAAAATGGAACGATACACGCTTCAACAACGCATTGAAATTATTAAAATTCACTTCAAAAAAAAAATCTAAAAATCATCCTGACTGATGAGGCCCATTTCCACCTCGGTGGCTACGTCAACAAGCAAAATTGTCGCATCTGGAGCTCAGAAAACCCAAGAGTTATTGTTGAGAAGCCTCTCCATCCTCAACGTGTGACTGTTTGGTGCGGTTTATGGACCGGCAGGGTCATTGGACCTTACTTTTTCAAAAATGAGGTTGGATCAGCAGTTACGGTGAATGGATTGCGCTATCGCTATTTTTATGGTCCGAGTTGGATGGTACTGATCTGGACAACGTTTACTTTCAACAAGACGGCGCTACGTGCCACACAAGCAACGAAACCATTGATCATTTACGGGAAAATACCAAAATAACACCTCTTGTTGGAAAACCCTTTATTTCTAAGATCTAGCTCCTTACAAACAAAAACTGTGAATTTGAGTCAGTTTGCAGCAGTTGTTTGTGAGTAACAGTTAAAACAAACAACTTTTGTTATTTTTGTAGATAACAATAAAAAGAAGTGAATTTCGAGTTTTAATAAATCGTTATTTTTAATGGGTGAAAAAAACTGAAATATTATGGTGAATTTGCTTCACTGAAATCAACTATAACTAATTGGGAAAAAATTGATCGTACAAGCACTTCTGATGAAAAATGATGAACTTAAGGTCGCCGAAAAGAAGTATCAACTGCAGAAATAAGCAACAGAATCCATGATATCGTATTAGAAAATCTGAAAGTTAAAAAGCGTTAGATAGTTAAGTCTACAGCAGGGCTGGGCATTCTAACACACTCACGTTTTATTTTGTCTTGTTAGTATTGGTGCGCTCTCCAATCGCACACACTGACCGAAAAAGTTGTCACAATTGTCAAGATTTGTAATGTTTTTATTTTTAGTCATTGGTATTATTCATTATTTCTTCTATGTCAACATCGAAACTCCAGCATTTTTTATAAGTAAATCTCCTAAATGTTGATCGCTAAGTAAGTTACGTTGCTTGCTTAAAATAAGCTTTCACGATTTAGAAGGCAGTTGCGCACCAATATGTTGATCCAAACATTGAAATATGTTTAAAAATTTCGTTTTTTGTTTTTTTTTAAAAATTCTTAGTTCTTAAAAAAGTATTAAAAATTTATTAAGGAACGTGAATGAACAATGTAAAAAATCTTAATATCTAATATGTATTTATTATATGAAAACTTAATATATACGAATATGAAATTCTACAAAATCAAAAATATGTGCATAAGAATTATGAGTCTACAAATCAATAAGTTGGTTTTTCACGAGTGTACATAAAATTTGCAGCGCGAAGCGACATAGATCCTCACAGCACCATCGTCAGCAAACGACTGAATTATATTCTCTTCTGTTTTGAGCTTTGTGTACATGAGAAAAGTTACGCTCACAGAGAGCTCAGTGAGCTATGGAGTGCCCTGCGCTGGTCTACAGAGATATCAACTGCCTCGGTGGTTTCCCTTTTGCATGAAAATTTGGGCGTGAAAAAGCTGATTGATTGATGGATTGCAAGATGCGGTGGTTGTGCTGCGTGTGTTCACAATCGATCAAAAAAGACAACAAGTTCGTGTTAACGAGTAATGTGTAGCCATGTTGAATCGTGATTCGAGTTCTTGTGCATCGATTAAAGACGTGTAATGAAACATGGAATTACCATTATCCACTTGAATCAGCGCAACACTCAAAACAATTGGTTGTGCCAAGTGGAAGTGTCCCGAGTTGGAAAGACACACAGCAATCGGCCAAAAAAATTTTGGGCAGAAATTCTAACGGCATATTAATAATAGACTCTCTTAAGAGAAAAATAATAACAGGCGAGTATTGGACTACATTTTATACCCTCGTACGATTTTTCGTACACCAACTTTGACGATTTATTTAAGATAATTAATAATTTACAATAAGATGTTAATGAGTACCAATTAAAAGTTTGTTTTTTTGACAAAAAAAAAATTGCAAGGACATCCCCCACCCCCTACATTTTTAGGGCGCATGCCAATAAACTCTTACTGGCAAACCAATTTTGGAATATATTGTTAAAATAGAAAATAATTCAATTTCTCGAAAAATACATTTGTGCCTAGTAGAGGATAGATTAAAGTGCACATAGCATAAAGTGCATAACATTTGGTTTTTTGTAGATTTTTCGTCATAAAGGTAATTTTTTAGTAGTTTCATACAAAATATGTGAATGTTGTGGAAAATTCAGGAAAAATTAGTCAGCATCACTATTTGAATGCTCATGAAAAGGTTTGGGTACCACTACATTCAGTGTTGTTTCTGTGTTTGTCTTTGTTTTGTTGTTGCGTTTTGTGTTGCTACATAAGCGTTTTATCTCAATTGCTCTCAGCTGGCTTCGAAGCTTGCTCCGTGCCCATAGCTGCTCATGAGCTACAAGCAGTCATGGACGGATAGTCGGATGATGAAGCAATTGAACATATCTTAAGTCTTAAAATATACTTCTTATATTTTGAAATTTTGTTATTTGGATGGAACAGCTCCGTTATTTTTTGAACGACCCTCTCAATTATATTACCAACGATAACGATAGCTTTTTATTTTCAGCTGACGCACAAAAATTCTTTTATAACAACCAGCGGCTACCTTTTTTTTTCTTCGTCTACTTTGACATGACATTCAAAAACAACAACAACAACAACAACAACAACAACAACAACAACAACAACAACAACAAATTTATGAAGATTGATATTTTATCTATTCAATAAAAAAAAACCGTTTGTCAATATCTCTTATAATTTTTGTGCAATTTAATATTTAGTGAGGCATTAAATTTTGGGTCGTCAATGTAAAGGGGTTCAAGGTGCTGGCGGCCTAACAAAGAAAACACATGATTTTTGTCAAAATTATTGTTTATTCTTCTACATAATCACCTTTCAGCTCGATACAATTATTCCAACGATTTCCTAACATTGCAATGCCCTTTGCATAGTAAGATTTATCAAGATCTCCGAAATACGCTTCAGTTTACAATTTGATATTTCAATTCATTCGTCGCAAATTTCCTGATTTCCTGAAATTTACTGAAGCCACCTTTTCCAATTTGGCAACATATAATAGTCACTAGGGGTCAAATCTGAAGAATATGGGGGATGAGGAAGCAGTTCGAAACGAAACTCGTACAATTCGGCTACTGTTTCGATTGATTTGTGAGCTGGAGCCTTGTCTTGCAGAAAGCCGATTTTTTTCTTCGATAAATGGGACCGTTTTTTTTGCAATTTCGTTCTTCAATCGGTCTAATAATTTACAGTTATAGTACCTATTGATAGCTTTTCCTATTCTCAAATAGTCGATGAATGAAATGCTACTTGAATCCCAAAAACAAACGCCAACACCTTTCCGGTCGTTTGTTGAGTCTTTAACAAACAAAAATATTATGAAAAAACAAAATATTTATCATTTTGTATTACACGTACCTTATCCATTTTCTATTAGGGTACTGGAGTGGCTCATACGTGTTTTTTTTTTTTAATAAAATTTTCAAGTTAAAATATTTTTCAAATTATTTTGAATGCAAATTTCGATAAAAAATCGGTAAAACAATGGGGATCCAAAAATGTTTTTGCCCTTCTTTTTTTTTTACAAAAAAAAACAATTTTCTGCAAAAATTTATCCCGATGGGTACCCGAGTACTTGGAGAGCCACACAAGGGTTCAAAAGACAAAGTATGGCTATTTGTCAGCTAGAAACTTGTTATTCAGAATTGTCGTGGTCTCGTCAGACCACGCAGTTTACTTAGTAAGGATCAAGCGGAATGTTTTTTTAATCTCAACGTATTAAAGGAAATGATAAATTAAGTTTATGTCCGTTAAAATTAAAAATTTATGTAAGGAAAGACATTTTGACATTTTTCTCTAATTAGAATTAAGTATTTAAAAAAGTTTTTTCAAGTGTTTTCCTACAATTGGAAGTATTCACGCTAACTATTGTGGGCATTTTTTTTTTAATAAATTTTATTTTATATTAATTATTTTTCTCTCTATGTCCGTTCGAATTTTCATCACACCTCTGTTCCTACCACAGTCCACGAAATAGAAATAATGCCAATTTGCTTAAATAGAACAATTTGTTCAAAAAGTAACTCTGAACTATAAGCATTGTGTTTTCTCTCAAGAACCATTCTATTGCAAAACTATTGCATTTGTTAGCGTTTTGCAAGTATGATTGAAAAACACAAACTTTTTGTATTTATACGCAAGCGTGCTTAAAAAAGGCTTGTTTTCGGCGCCAGCAAACAGAGAATAAAACACGCGTAAGCACATGAAAACAATGTCCACCAATTTATGCTAAATACAACTTATTCCCGAAAAGCTTTTACCAAAGTAATCTGAAAGCTTTAATTAATTGTCTCTTCGGCTTCTTGGTAAATATTTGAAAAGCTAACCTTAAAGCTGATGAGCATTAAATAGAAGCTTGCAAAAATTTCCTTGAAAGCGTTAACATTTTCAACAGTTTTATTATTATTTTTATAATAATTTTTTTTAAGACTTTAAGCTTTTGAGCTTTTTTTCCTATAAAATATTCCACTGATTTAAAGCTTTCATTGCCTAGGGCTGAAACCTTAATTTCCCTATAATAACATCTGAAAATACTTACTGTAACCATGAGGCATGCGCACAGATGTTTTATCTCAGAGCACCTTTTGCAACTGCTTGGAGCTTTCTACCACAGTACGACATCCTTGTTATAGCAACCTGTAGCAACATCTACTTCAAGTAACATAGCATTTCAATCTATTTATAGCAATTGTGCTTTTGAGCAAAATATTATGTCTTTTTATAGCATCCTTTAGTATATTTACAGAACAAAAATGTTAATGTGTACTGAGAAGCTGCTATAATTTCACAGCGCTTTTATAACTTTAAAACAGTTGTTTAAAGTGTCTGTTAAAAAGTGATGTCCTTTTAAGAACAAAATTGTTGCTTACAATATTTATATTTGCTATAATTATGCCATAATTATGTTATAATAATGAAATTTTATAGAAGTATCAGTGCTGCCAGAATATGTGAAGTTTTTTCTATAATTTCCATAATATTAAAGTTTTAAAAATACTGTAGGAATAAAATGCCGCAAATCTAGTGTCCTGAACAGGACCTAGTAGACGTCTGCGGTTTCTTAGAACATATCACTCATCTTGTACAAAACAGTCAAATCTCCAAATTAAGGTTAATATACGTGTAAATTTTGCGAAAAAAAATTTTTTTGTTTAATGTGTTCTTTATATATAAACTATAGTTTTAAGAATATACATACACATTTTTAAATCGATATTTTATAAAAAACAGAAGTTATAACGGTTTTCGTTAACCTATATCTACGCTCCATACAACAAATAAAACACTTTAAACGCAATTTCCTCGAAACTAGTTTTTTTAAAACGGTTCGATAGATAACTCGAAATCTATTGGTTTAATTTCAATGATTTTTTGCATTTTGTTCGTTATTTTGTCCTTTAAGCATCCCCACTAAATTCAAGCATCTATTTTTTTTTTGTTTTTTTTTATATAAACAAAAAAGCGCGTGAAAATATATCTATTTTTCCGATACATGGGAAAGGCCATATCCATCGAACCGTTTTGGATGTCTTTTTTTCAATGCAATTTCAATGCATTTTCAGCGCCCTCTATATAAAAGCCAGAACTGTATTTAAAAAAAAAAATATTTTTATAAAGTATTTTTTGTGTACAATCACCTGTATAAATTTAAAAAAAAAAATAAAAACTTCTTATATCTAAAATAAATTTTTGAAAACAGCTCCTGGTTTTGGTTGTTACACTTAAGAAATTAAGAGTTGAACATTTCTACGTTTAGTGTTCCAAAATCCAATAGCATAGTTTTTTTAATAAAACCAAACTAAATAACCATTTAGCATTTAAGTTTATAGCATAAATCGACTTTCTTTACATGGGATATGAACTACATAAAATGATTGACGCTGTATATTGAAAATAGTAGTTCAAGGAAATATCGTCGCCAACAAGCACCGTGTAACAACACTATTCGTCGGTTCGTAATAAATTTTGCTGAGCACGGGACAATGGAAGATCGTTCACATGCCGGTCATCAACGCACAAACCGTTCCAATGTACTGGTTGAAGCGTTAAAAGAGAGTGTTGCCGAGAACTCACATGTGTCGTATCGTCACCGCGCTCAGGTTTTTTGGGGTCAGTGAATAAGAATATTATCGAAAGACCGTCCACGTTGTTTGGAATACGGTGAAACATTCGCTCGAATGGTTGACAGTGAACCTGATTTTTTAAAGCAAATTTGATGACCTGCGAGGCCCAGTTCACACTCTCTGGCTTGTATGTAAACAAGCAAGATTGCCGCTTTTGGGGAACGGCGAATCCATGCAACATCATTGCATGACCAAAAAGTGACTAATTGGACCGGCTTTAGCGCCAAAACCATCATTGGGCAATTTTTCTTCAAAGAAGGTGAAACAGTCGATGAGAATCGAAATCGGTGGATGTTGGCTCATTATGTCTACCAACAAATGTCTAAAAAAGGTCTGGACTAGCCCTGGTTTCAACAAGACGGTTCGCCATGCATTTCGAACAATGCACCCAGTGAACCAAAACTGCCGTTTTCGAATTCAATTTCGGTACTCATTAATGAATATTTTTTGTATCATTCGTCGAACTAAAATGCAACTTATTTTTTTCGAAAATAAGTCGAACGAAAATGTCTTTCAGAAATTAATCTTTTTTCTTTCAGAAAAGAGTAAAAAAAATTAACCATAGAAAAATACTTTTTCGGCACTCGAAAATTAACCCTTTTTGTATCAATCGCCTTTCGAAAACGAACCTTTTTTGTTATGAAATTACTTAAAAAAAATCATTTTTGTTTTTTTAATTATATATTTTATTGTTGCATAATATTTATTATTACATATCGATAAAATGAACAAAAAATGGTTTGTATATGAAAAATTGCTTCTACTGATATGATAAAAAAAATGATTATTTTTTTAACTCATTTAAGAATGCAAAAAAGCAACATTTATGATTCGTTTCTGAACTCATTTATGAACAAAAATGGTTCATTTAGTAGGAATTTTTACCTACTAAAATGATAAAAAAAATATTCTTGTTCGACTCTTGTTCGATTAAAAATAAGTTTTTTATGAATGTCGCAAAAGAACTACAGTTTTTATTCACGGGAAAAGTTTCCACGAATCTAATTTTCTATAGCAAGCACTTTTAAGCGAAAAAATAAAAAATTTTTAAAAAAATTCTGCCCAAAAACGTTCGCAAAACTCTCACCTTATGCAAATCCTTCGCATATGGTTCAGTCGGCAGTTTCGGCAACGAAAATTCCTTGACGGTGTGATATTAAAAATGGCAACATTGACTGGCTACCCAGATATCCAGGTTTGACTCCTCCGGACTTCCTTTTTGTGTGATTACTTGAAAACCAAAGTGTACACCAGCTAGACTCAGACCATTGACGAATTAAAGGCAAACATACGTGCCGAATTCATCGCTATACCGCCCGAGATCCTCGAAAAAGCAATGGAAAACGCAGCAAAAAGGGCACATTTTTCTTTGGCCAATAGAATTAAATAAAAATAACTCATGTGTTGAAATTGGTTTTTTTAAACTTTATGATATTCACATACCGACATGAAACAATGCGCACCCTGTATATTCTTGATCAGCACGAAAGCTTAAGTCGATTTTGTCATGATAATGGGTCTCATGCATAAAAGTGAGAAATTACTTTTTACTCGATATTTTGAGAATTTACTTGTTGTCGTAAGCATAAAAAGTGACTTACTCGTTAGAAAAATCTCGCTAATTGAGATGGATCTCAAGACCTGAGAAACTTCTTAAAACGAAAGCTCTTTATGAGAAATTTCTCAAAATGGTATGCATAATCATGAGATGAAGCTGACATGTCTGAGAACTTTCTCGGTAAATGTTGAGTCTCCTATCAAGTGATCTCACAGTTTATTTCAAGCAACTGAAATGGCATAATACTTTCGCGTTTATAGTATTAAAAAAATGTATCAGCTGCGTAGACATCTTGAAGAATCTAGCAGTAAATTTATATTTCGTTTTAATAAAGAAAACATCGATTGGTTAGCAGAGCATTTCCTAGGGCCAACATTGGAATCGCTTGGTGGAGCTCTTACTAATTCTGAAAAAATGAGAGTATATTTAAGATTTTTGGCTGATCTTGGATTTCAAAATGGAATTGGTGAGGACATAGGAATTCATCAGTCTCTAGGACAATTCGAAACCTTTCAAGTGCTTCCTTTTTTAAGTTGTGCACGGGCAGATTAGATTTCTGTAGTAAAATTTAAGTTTCTTATTATTTTAGCCAGCTTATTATTTTTATTATTTTATAAACTACAGTTTTGTTCACTTCCAGATTCGCTTTCGGACTTTTTTTTTAAATTTTAAGAAGCAATTTTAACGATTAATTACTTTAGCTTGCTTTAAATAAACTAAAGCTCAACTGAAGCTTTAAGATCGATCTCACTTATGTTGAGTTGTTTGTCATGAGCTTGATCTCCTTTTTATGCATACAATTTTGAGACTGAGACTGAGAATGTTCTTATGACTCACTTCTTGAGATTGATCTCACACGAATGATCTCTGAGAAACATCTCATTTTTATGCATTATACCCAATGTGCCGCCTGTTCGTCTATCGACCTTATTACAGCCGATATTTTGAAACTTTTATAATGAAATTCAATACATCAGTTTTAAAAAAAAAAAAAACCAAGATCTTATTTGAAAATGAGCCAAATTGGTTGAAAACCACACCTATTTCTCATATAAAACGAGTTGCAGTTAACTGTTTTGAGTCAAATCCCCTTCAATTTCGCAAAAACAGATTCCGATTTCTTTAGCGAAATCGAATTAAAACTTCACTTACCTGCCATACAAAGTGACGTTATAAAAAAAATATGTGTGTGGCCACCACGCACGGTAGAAGTGAAACTTTAACCCAAAAAAGTTGATTTTTTAAGTGGTTAACTGATTTACTCTTTAATATAGTCTTACTAAAAAAGTCCCATTTCATTTAATGATAAGAGTAAATTAACAGCCCGATTGTGCGTACTTGATAAATTCACCTTATTGAATATTTATCAAGTATTGACTATTTATAAAGATTTGGTATTCTGTAATAGAAAAAAAAGCTATTTAATTGATAAATTTGTCAATATCTCATTTGCTATTGATAAATTTCTCAAGAGAGTTGTGGTTGATCGTAGCAGGCATAATAATGATTATTTTCTACAAATTAATACACTTTTGTGGAACATAAGGAGAATTAAAGCAGAAATCGTTTTAATTGTTACTGCTGTTGTTGTTCGTATATAGAGTGTTGCTGCTTTTCACACTCCTCTCTTTGCTTTTCATGCACCTCAAGCTGCTTCTCACGCTCTGCTCTCTGTGTTATGCTATTATTGAGAACAATTAGCTGTTAACAGGAATTCACCTTTTCTGATGAATTACGAAAACTTTTTATTTATCAAGGTTGCTGTAGAATACTAAAAAACCTTTCGCTTGATAAAATTCTTTACAAATTTTATTGATAAATTACTTATCAAGAAAACGCAGAATAGGGCGGTAAATCTGTTTTAATACAATTTCAAAAAGTTTAATGTTAATAAGATGAATAAGAATAACTTCAGAGTTATACAATCACACCAAACCCGTCATACTATAACATACCATACCATACCGTCATTCCATGATCATACCAACATACCACCATTATACCATACTATCATCCTATGCCGTCATACTGTATCATAAAACTATGTGATATGTAGAATTTTATATCAAAACCATAAAGATATAAGGAAAATAAATGCAATACAGAAATATACTGCACAAAGTTTGAAATATACTTAAAAATGTTGTACAATACAACTCTGTTACTTAACAGCAATCAGTGTTTGTATAATTACTATACAATTACTTAATTATAATTACTCAATGTATGAACCATGCATTCGAAAAGCTACTGTGTCCATACTATATTATAATTACTTAATTCTGCGTAACACTATGTCAAAAACCCGCCGAAGCGCTACACGTCGAATTGTTTCATCGGCGAATTGATTCATTGGTTTTACTCCATATCGCGGCTAAAGAAGTTTCATTTCAAAAACTTCATTAATTCCACAAAACTTAATATTAACTTCATATTTTAGGCATAACATTTGATTTTAAATATGCACTCTGAGTATGAAATTTGAAAACAAAATCGAATGAAAACCTCGAATACATCCCATATAAAGTGATGTCACCCAGCTACGAATTTACATACGAGGTGTATTCAGAGAGTAACGGCAATTCTGAAATGTCGCTATCTGTGTTGGTCTGATTGACACAATTTTTTGCTGCGTTGGCAAGCTTACCTTCCCAACGGTAAAGCATGTCAGCAGCTTCCTCCGAGAGCACAACGTCAGCACTAATTTTTATTGTTGCGCAAGCGAACGGTTCATGTAAATCACTCAAAAGCGCAAGAAAGACGAAAACGAACAAAAGAAAAGAATGCGTGGCATTCAAATGATCAGTTGTGTGACACAAGAGCGCAGGTCAGTAATTGAATTTAATTGGAAGTGTCTTTTCAGTGACCAAATAAAATATTAATAAAAAAATTTGTGGTATCAGCAAACGGCGCATGAATCCTCTAGTGAAAAAAACTAAAAAAAAAGTCATCTCGTGGAACGAAATAAATAATAAAATAGATTTTTCCTTCAATAGATTTTTCCTGCAGAAACAGATGTTTTCATTGAAAATCCAAATATTTCTAATTTAATAAAAGATTGGACTGTACTCTCTCTCTCTCTCTGCAGCTGTCTTTTTGAGGAAACAAAACCAAGAAGAATGAAACAATTTGCTGACCCAAAGCTTTCCAAGAAAGGCCTTTTGAAGTAATCCTAAATAAGCGAAATCAAAGTGCTTTTATCCTATGACATGCAATGTTAAAATGACAATGGTGTGTCATACGTGGAGTCAGCGTTTTCATATGACATTCAAGCACTCAAAAAGGCCTTTCGAAGTGCTTTTTTTCCCGCTGGGTAGTAAGTATATATACATTTGCAGACACATTTCAGCCATTCCAAATAAAACGCATCAAAAAAACGTAAATTACGGGTTGATCACCTCCGATTTTGCTCAAACTTTCAGAATTGATTCGTCTCATGAATTAAAAACACTAATTTGATTAAAAAATTTTTACATTCTTTTTCAAGTTTTTACGTAACATTAAAATTTCGCCAAAATGGGAGAAAAAGTGAAATTTCCTTACTCTTGAAAAATCATTCAACAAACCTAACTCGATTTTCACGTTTGAGGTATTTTCGAAGAGACAATAAATAATTGTTTTTTATGAAAATATAAGAAAACAAAATTATTTTTTTAAGTTTCTTAACTTTAAGGTTAAATTTTGCAAGTCATAAAAATAGAGTTTTTCCCCACTTTAAAAATTTAAAAATAATATTTTCAGAAAGTTCATTTTATTACCTTTCCAACTGCCATAAATAATGAGGGTGTTATTTTTCTTTCTATTTTAATAATTTATTTAATATTTTTTAAACGGCGACCTACCATACTACTTCAATACAACCATACTATGAACATTAGACTGTACCTCAAAAAAAGTGCGCCGTATACCAGCGAATATGACACATTTTGCAAGACAATTACGAAAAAGAGGTCAATAACTTCTATAGATGTCATATTGGTCTCCTTAAGACAAAAACATTGATATACCAAACTTTAAAATTTGACTGTAAACACCAGAGATATGAAGAAATATGTCAATGCGCGACCCCTACGTTCGGTCAAAAAAGAATTTTTTTTTCGTAATTGTCTTGCAAAAATGCGTCATATTCGCTGTTATACGGCGCACTTTTTTTTTGTGGTACAGTCTAATGTACATAGTATGGTTGCATGGAAGTAAAATTATTAAAATAGAAAGAAAAATAACACCCTCATGATTTTTGGCAGATGGAAAGGTAATAAAATGGACTTTATGAAAATGTTTTTTATAAATTTTTAAAGTTGGGAAAAACCTTATTTTTATGACCTTATTTGACCTTGAAGTTAAGAAACTTAAAAAAATAATTTTGTTTTTTTATATTTTTATAAAAAACAACTGTTTATTGTCTTTTCGAAAACACCACAAACGTGAAAAACAAGTTAGTTTTGTTGAATATATGATTTTTCAAGAGTAAGGCAATTTCACTTTTTCTCCCATTTTGGTGAAATTTAAATGTTACGTAAAAAGTAAAAAAAAAATGTAAAAATTTTGTTACTCAAATAAGTGTTTTTAATTCATGAGAAGATTCGATTCTGAAAGTTTGAGCAACATCGGAGGTGGTCAACCCGTATAAGTGATACGTTCAAAATGGAATGGCTGATTTCTTATTTACTTTTTTGGCTAAACAAAGACCGCTACATTACAAAACTGAAAACCAGAGAAAAATTTTTGAGAATTCAAAGATAAAAATAGGCTATTTAACGAATGAAGTTTGCTTTCTAGTTTTCGAGTCTAACAGGTGAAATATAGAAAGGATATTCTTTTGTGTTGTGCTCTTAAGAGAACTATCTTCTTAATTACGATAATTTAATAAAAATTCTATGCAAATCATTGTTGTGTTCTAAGAAAAGTCCTCTGTGGCTCTTTCCAACACTTTGTATCCATTTGATTAACCTCTAGTATTTGCAAGCCATTGACCAGGCCTTGCTGACAGCTTTCTCTGAAAGCCGCCTGTCAAAAACAACCGCTCCTCACAAACCTTTAATTTCCTTACTTCCTTACCTATTTCGCAAAAAAACTTGGCAACTTGTTGCAAACGACATAGGCGAACCAAATCCATTCGTCCAACCAACCAACCAGTTCCCAACCAAATGTTAAATCATAATACACCAACCATTTCTACTTAAGGGATCACAAGTACTTACTTCATCTTAAAATCATCTTTTGTAGTTTTTTATAGTTCGTAATATTTCATAGTTTGCAAGTGAGAGTGATTGATGTAGCAAAAATAATTTACAAACTATTTTAGTAGTTTTCAAAGAAATTTAACACAGACAGTCACAGACCAATTCTGCATTTCTACCTAATAAATTTTATAGAGAACATTTTGTAACTGATATACATATATTCTTGTTAACATTGCAGCACCTTTCACAAAATATCTTCTAGAACATTGTTAAAGTTTCTGACTTGGCTGTCACCGCCACTTTCTCTGGTGTTCACTAAAAACTGCTAACATATAATCGTTGAAGAAGTGGAAATACAAAACAAAAAAAAAAAATAGAATTCATATATGTCAACATACTGTCTGTGCAACCTCAAACAGGTGATGTGTTATCATATTGTCAATGAGATTGATATCTTGTGTTGAACCATCTATAAAGTTGGTTAGACACACATCATTGGCAACGGTGGAAAGATTATTTTTACAAGAAAGCATTTTCTGATGGAGGTAAAACTCTGCTTTTGACATATCTGTTGACAAGCGAGGCTGAGAAAAAATTGTGTTAGTGAGTAGTTGATAAAAGATGAGCTGAGTTTTGATGCTCAAACATTAGTAGTAGAGGCTACATGCTACATTGAAGTGGAGTTTTTTGACATTTTAACTTCAAACAGGGTTCAATTTCGTTGATGGCTTGTAAAACTACACAGAAGTTCTTCCTGTGAAATATCAAGGGAATTCTTTACAAACTTTAAACTCCTCCTAAGATGGAAATACCAAAGTTTGAGAAGGAGATTTGTGAAAAATTAAGATAGTCTTAGCTCTGCAATATGAAAGAAATGCCCAAGACTTTATTAAAAAAAGGTACCTTAATCTTTCAATTTTGTTTTATTCAAATATCTATTATACTTTATTCAAAATCTATGAAGCTTTAGAAATTTTGAGCAATTTTCTTTGTTTACCTTCTGTTGTTGATTTTTTTTATATTCCTGTGTGAAAATACTTTTGATTATAATTTATGAAGTTTTTGTTTATTTAACTGGCAACGCTGTTTGTTTACTTTCTAAATTGGCGGCTTCTCTTCCTTAGAATAAATAATTTTTTGTTTGCGCTCTCAAATAGCTGTTGCCATGTTTAAAACACTGCTTGAAGCATAGATATTAAGTCTATTCGAGCGCGTTTTTACACTCATGCAAAATTGTTTGCATCTGTGTTTATATTTTACACCAATAATTTGCACAATATTTTTGCGTGTTAGTACTTAAATTTTTAATCCTTTCATCATTGAAGCTGCCTTAATACATTTTCGTTCTTATCAGTGTTGTCCACATGTTTTAAATTCTTTTGAAGCGCAATTCTTTAACAGCGTAAATAATGACAAGCTCACAATGATAAATAGGTCAGTTGTTTTGACGTGACAACGTAACGTTTTACATCGCAGGTTTCCATAAAAATTAAGAAAGGTACTTTTCCAAAATGCATCAACGTTACATGGAATTGTTGTTCGCTGAGTATAGATCCTAGGATAAAAGTTTAATATACGACAGTAAAGATAAACTCTTTGAACTCATGACAAAAATAAAAAACTAATTTATCAAGTAAATTGACTTACTTAAATAAATATTTACAATTTAGAAAATTTTCGAATTGACTTTTCGTGACAAAATTGAAAGTTATCGTACTTTGGTGACTAATCTCAGAAGCGAATAAAATTGGTGTTTAAAATTGGGAAAAAGTAAAAAACCATCCAAGTTTTCGAATTAATTCTTACAGAATAATTTTTTAATACATAGTTTTTTTTTAAATTTATTGCTTAAGGGGACATATAGGTTACAAATTTAAGAAAAAAAAATCTTTTTCGAGAATTTTTTTTCATAGAAGGAAAAAAGGTATCGTTTCAAATTTTGCACATATATTTATTAACATTTAAAGAATACAAAAAATTTTTTTCCGAATTTCAGAAGCGGTTTTTGACGTTATTTGATTTTTTTTAAAAAAATTCAAAAAAACTGACGGTGTGCAGGATATCACCAGTCTGGAACATCTGAGGAAAAAATAAAAAAAAATAAATTAATCCTTGTTTTGGTGGCCACCGCCTGAACTACGATAATTTTTATCCGCCCAAGAAAAACAAAATACTCAGCACTAAATACTCTAATAGTAGCTCATACAAAAACCAATATAATTTCAAGCGCTCGATTATGTTTTACGTCTTACGTTGCCGTCTTGCGTTAGATATAAGCACTTAATAGGCAACTAATGGTGTTTTCGTTTTTACCAAAAAAATGTTGCCTTTTCATTGCCCATTTCTTTTTTAGTGTTCGATTGTAAAATAAGTGCAAACGGATGAAAAAAATCTGTGTTCGTTTCTTAAAATGTAACATTTATACATCGCAAAAAAGGCACATTTCTTGCCCTGCAAAACTTTATGAGGGGACTATGTTGCCCTGAAAATAAGCTGATTGCTTTAAACGAAAATATTATGAAATGCGTGTGTTAGACAAGGATAAGTATATGCATTCATAATTTGACACATTATAATATTTTTAATTTAGAAAACTTTTTGTTTTTGGCGCACACAAATATATCAGTTGATTGAGTAAGTAGGGCTGTGTTTTGTGGTCAGGGTTGAAAAATGTTGCACTGTGGTAGGGCAACATTTTTTTGTAGAAACGAAAACACCATAAGTTATAAAAAAACTATGCGAATAGCAAATAGAAACATACAATTTTGGGACTGTGCCAATGATACAACAACGGTTGTCATAAAGCTAATGATTTTCCTTTTTATTTTTTTTTTTTCTGGTAAGACTGTTATAGGCTTGGGTGTTAATTTTTTTTTTTTTTTTGGATTCGCCCGGAGTTAAGAAATCTTCATAGATACGTATGACCCGCGCCATACGCATGCACGATTTACACTCTAAGAAGTTCCTGGATCAGCCGGGCTGGATAGAATGCACCTACGTGCTAAAACTTACCACCAATTGGCAAATAAAAGCCTCCACTAAGCACAATTGCTTGGCCTTTCAGCGGAAATAAAAATTAAGTAAAGAAACATTTGAAATTTGATTATTTTTTGCGCTTATGTAAACATCATAAACATCATCGAATACATCATCGATACACCGAATTTTAGCGAAATCTGTCACGTAGTTTCTTTCTTATTGCTTTGTAAAGAAGTTCACATCGAGTCTCACCTACGAATTTCATAATAGAAAAAAATGTGAACAAAGAGTGTGTTTGAAATTGTGTTTTACCAACGGAATATCTTGTCTGGATGCATTGAAAATGTTTCAGAAAACCTATGGGGAGTCTGATCTATCACATACACAGTCATTTACGTGGTGAAATTGTTTAAAGAAGGACTCATATCAGTTGACAACTTCACCCTCATAAACGATGGAAATGTCAAAAAATTAAAGGAAATTGTGCTCGAAAATCCCGTGAAAGATATATGTATCTGCCGAGCTTGATATATCGTCTGGATTGGCACACATCATTCTACATCAGACATGAGCTCAAAGAAGCACAATTGGCTCAGTTGGCCCACCTACAAATATGTTTTATTTTAACAAATTTGTGTTTGCACATTTGTAAAAACAACAACACGTACAAAAAATAACAACAAAAAGAAAGACGATTACCAACTTTTTAATTCACTTTAACAACAACAATTGCATGCAAAGACAACAAAAACAAACTTGCTTCACTCGATGAGGCTGCCCTTAAGATGATTGTCCCGTTACCAGTGTCGCCAGATGAAATTACCACCAAAATTCTCTTTTTCTCACACTTAATTCTCACAAATTACCAAATTCGCAAAATACCTCAAAATACCACAAAATACCTCAAATTACCACAAAATACCTCAACACCTCAAATTACAAATTTTCTTTTGAGGTATTTTGAAGTATTGTGGTATTTTTTGGTAATTTGAGGTATTTTGTGGTATTTTGAGGTATTTTGTGGTATTTTGAGGTATTTTTTCCCCACTCATGGTAAATATCGCGCATGTGGTATTTTTTCCCACGTGAGAAATTTTTACCACAAAATACCTTGGGAATTACCACATCCCACAATCGTTGAAAACCGTTACTTGTGTAACACAAAAACACATGTGATTTGTTTTTGTTTTGCACATCAATGCAGTGGCGTTCCTAGGCTTGGTGACACCCGGGGTGGATACTCATGGTGTCACCCCTATAAAAAATTTCTAAATGCAAAAAGAAACCAATTCGAATGTTTTACGAAAAAAAACAAACACCATATGACAAACAATAAGAATTTGTAAAAAACAGAACAATAATATTACATTTTCAGGTGTCTACATATTTAGATATGTAGGCATAAGGTAAAAAAGAAAACTTATTAACTTCGCAGTCTTAAAAAGTGACGGAACAAAAACATTACATTTTCAGGTACATATTTGTATATGTAGGTATAAGGTTAAACAAAGAAATCTTATTAATGACGTTGTCTAAAAAACTAACTTTTCTTACTTTAAGAGCTCCAAAATTTGAAATAACCTTATCGAAATCAATATTGGGTCAATTGCAAAAAAAACGTACACAAAGAGGTTTTCATGTTTTGTTTTTAATGATTTTTAAATTTTCCCGTTGAGTAGTAAAATTAAGTGAAAGTTAATGTAGAATTCAAAGTTGTTTTTAGGCCCTGCAAAAAATCATTTTTTCTATGGTTTTTATACGAATTTTGTATTGATCGTCACACAGCAGATATACGGGAAAAATCATTAAAAATTTTAAAAATGTTGTAAATTAAAGCTTACTGTAATGTTTATTAAGTTATTTAATCAGTTAAATTTCAGTTACAGAAAGAATAATTTTTTATCAAAAATCCCTACATATTTTACAATTTTAACGGAAAAAAATTAAAATTTTTCTCCAAAAAGACATCAACATAGAAGTTATTTTCAAAGTAGTAGACTTGCAGCAATAAAAAATAAAAATCTGTTAAATAATAAGCAATTTCAGAAAAAACAACACAGTGACGTTCAATACATTTTGTTGCGCTTAACCAAATAATTTAAATCAAATTGGGAGTTTAACAAAAAACAGGTTTATTCTTTTTTAAAAAAAAAAAGTAAATATAAAGTATATAATTCAGCTATACATAAACTTTTCATCCAATTTTTTTTTCTTTTTTTTTTAACAAAAAATTAAAAAATTCAATAGCTAATTGAATTTGTATTGAAAATTTATTAAGACTTCACGTTTTACAATAAAACTTCTAAACCCGTTTAAACCACATCTTCATTTTATATCATTGGAAAGGTATAACCTAACGTAGAAACGTAAAAAAAATTAAAATTATAAACAAAAAAAAAATTATAGCTCGTGTTGCTGGCATGGTATTGAACTTAAACAAATTAAGAATGAGTCAACTTATTGCAATATTTTCAAAAATTTTGTACTTTTCCTCAAAATAGATGAAATAACTTTTCCAATGATACTATATTACCGGTTATAGCGGTCTTAAGTTGATTGAGCTATGTTGTCTCAAAATAGACCCTATTTTGGCCGCGAACAATTATTCTAAAAATGTATAACTTCAAATTTGGTTTTCAAATCAATAAACCAATGCAAAAAAAATATTTGAGAGAAATCGGAGATGGTCAGAGCAACTGATCACTTCAATGTGAAATGGGCGATATCAGTTAGTAAACACAAAAAGACAAAATGAGGTCAAAGTCGTACATAGGTACCATTATTTTTGCTTTCGTTTATATTCTTCATTTCGTTCCTTATCTAGCTTTATTTTTTCCCGATATCTTCGTGCTCTTTCAGCAGGCGTTAACTTTGCTATTTTACTCTCGGAGGAGGATTTTGTATGCAATTGACCCTATTACTTGCAAGCTCGTTTTCAATGGATAAAATAGCAAGATCGGAAAGCCTTGCCTGTCCCATGGAAGACCTTAAATAAGTCTTAATTAATTTTAGCTTTGAAAAACTCTTTTCGCATGAAGCTACTGATACACAAATTGTTGAAATAATTTCAATGCGACAAAATGGGACACAAATTTTTTAACGTAATGTATTTGTACCTTTTTCTTTCTGTTTGAGAAATAAAAAAAAAAACGAAATAGTGTCACCCCTAAAATGGTGGTACCCGGGGCGGGCCGCCCCCCCCCCCGCCCCCCCCTAGGAACGCCACTGCATCAATGTATTAATTTTTTTTCTTTTTTTTTTGCAACGGTAAGCAAAAGCAATAATGAAGTTAATTTTGTGTTTGTTACAAAAAAAAAACTAAAAATTAGCCCACCAATTTATTTTCCTGCTCATGACTGTTCTACATGATGTTTAACGCATGCGATATGTTGCAGCGCGCCTTGTGCCAAAATTGCTTAATTTCCTTCAAAAAGAGTTTCGCAAAATGTCGCTCAGGATATGCTTTTAATGGATACGGACATTCAGCTCATCATTACTGGTGACGGGACTTGGGTGTACGAGTGTGACGTTTAAACAGCTCAACAATAGGCAGAGTGGCGCTATCCAGATGAGACGAAACCAAAACTCACGACAAAGTCGTTCAACAATTAAGGTAATGTTCGATTCTCAAGTTGTCGTGCACTCGGAATTCCTTCCGCAAGGTCAATCGGTCAATATTATTTAAGTGTTTTTTTAAGCGTTTGTACGAGAATATTCAAAGAAAGAGGTTAGAATTATGAAAGGACAATTCATTGTTTTTGTACCATTATAATGCATCAGCTCACATATCACGCATTGAACGCAATTATTTGAGCAAAACAATGTTAATATCATTCAGCAAGTACCATATTCGCCAGATATGCCCCCTTGTGATTTTTTTCCTAGTCCCTTAATTCAAATTGTCGCTTCGTTGGAAACATTTTGAAACTATTGAAGTCATCAAAAAGAATTCGCAGAGGGAGCTAAAGGCCATTTCGAAATCGGTCTACCAAATATGCTTTCAAGAATGGGAAAAACGTTGGCATATATTGTAACAACTAAATTTTTATTAGTATAAAATTTAGTTATACACCCTGTATTTTTATAAGTAAGATACATGCAACATTGTAATAAGAGAGATTAAGAGAAGGCATACCAAACAACCTAAAGAAGTCAGCTAATAAAACCGTTTGAACATCAGAGAGCCGCATGCAGCCACAACCGAATGTATTTTTATGTATAATATAATACATAAGAGAAGCAGAGAAAGCATACCAAGCAACATAAAGAAGTCAGCTTATAAAACCGGTTTGAACATCAAAGTACAGCATGCAGCTACAAGCGAAGGCATAAAACGCCAGTCACAGTATTGAAGCGGTTTCTTGTTCATAGTACAGTCAAAGTGACCGGACGTTCGGAAGCGCAAAAGTGGTGAGTGTAACCTTGTGGAGTCAGAGTTCTTTTGATTATTTATGTAGACATATTTCCGGTGGTTAAGTTTCATTTCCCCGGTTATATTTAGTTTCCACTCACAGGGTCGCGATTACGTATTGGTGGTTAAGTTTCATTCCCCAATATCGTAATCAAACTTCTTTGGCAGGATTTAGAAAAGTTTTCCTCGATTTTTGTAGACATATTTCCGGTGGTTAAGTTTCATTCCCCGGTTATATTTTGTTTCCCCTCACAGGGTCGCGATTACGTATTGGTGGTTAAGTTTCATTCCCCAATATCGTAATCAAAATTCTTAGTCAGGATTTAGAATAGTTTCGCTTGATTTATGTAGACATATTTCCGGTGGTTAAGTTTCCTTCCCCGGTTATATTTTGTTTCCACTCACAGGGTCGCGATTACGTATTGGTGGTTAAGTTTCATTCCTCAATATTGTAATCAAAACTTCTTCTGCCGCAGCGATAGTCATTTAGTCACACTTTTTAGGTCGCAGGGATAGCTAAAAGTTTCAAACAAGGTCACACAAAACCCAGAAAAGCACTTCCGACAAGCAGTTTCCAAGAAATCACCTACTATCACCAGTGAAGGTCATCAGACTCCAAGACCTCATATACTACCGCAAGTCAAGGTCATCGTGTGTATACGCATTAACACCAAAGCGGCCTTAATCTACGCTTAAACTTCGCCACAGAGACTCCAAGACATCACCTACTACCGCACGTCAAGGTCATCGTTCGCATACTCAATAACCTCAATATTGACCGTAATCTACACTTCAGTTTCGCCACAGAGACTCCAAGACATCATTTACTGCCGCACGTTAAGGTCATCGTGCGTATACGCTTCAACTTCGCCACAGAGACTCCAAGACATCACCTACTACCGCACGTCAAGGTCATTGTGCGTATACGCATTAACCTCAAAAGCGACCGTAATCTACGCTTCAACGTCGCCAAAGTGCCTCCAAGACATCTCTTATTACCATCAGTCAAGGCCATCGTACGTATACCCATAGGAATGTATATAAGACACTAGGATTAAGCCGTATCTTGAATTGTCAATAAATTATCAGCATCTTACAAGCGAAAGGGTTTCTTTTAATATAAATTTTCTGCAACGAACGCTGGACACCGGCGAGTATATCCCAGCTCTAAATCCGGAAAACGGAACTTCGTTACAATATGTATCGCTTCCGATGGTGATTATTTTGAAGCTGATATAATAAATATTGAAGAATAATTAACCGTTGTTGTTTTATTTGCACAGTCCGGTTCGGTTTTGAGCAGATGGTATGTTTCATGTTATTATGTAGAATTTATATAAGTTAGAGAATTCTAACATATATTTTTCTCCCAGTGAAAATCAAATAGACCGAAGGGTGCTTAAATCAGCATTATACGATATGAATAAACAGTATGATATAAACATCATATGCTGATCGCAATCAACCACCCTACTTACCTCCGAGAATGACGAAATTCTACGTCATAAACGAAATCAATTGATTATGTATGTATGTATACAGGTAAATTTAACATACATAATAACAACAACTACACGTGCAGTTACTGAGAAATATTCGTAAAACGATTCGCTTCAACAAACAACTTCGCAACTTCGGCACGAACAAACGCAACAACCAGAACAACAACATAAGTTTCTATTAAAGCATTTTATACATTAATTTTCATACAAAAATGAGAGATTTTTAAGTGACACTTCTTTAGCACCGCTGTGATTTGAAACTCGATGAAACGAAAAAATCACAGGAAAAAGAGAATTTGATACGTTTTTGTATGGGAGCCCCCGTAAGAAGTGCTCGGAGAGAATAGGTGTGAAATGCAAAAATGTTTCTTTTGCGAAAGTAATGCGGGTTGGTCATACATATTAGCTCTCTACGGCACACCCTTAAAGCCCCCTGTTCAGGTGTTGGGAATAAATATACAAAAAAATCATATAATTTGTATGGGAGCCCACACAAGGAGTGGTCGGAGGGAATAGTTCCCAAAGGAGAAAAATGTTCCTTTTGCATATGGGGGTTGGTCATACATATTAACTCTCTCCTGCCCTTCTTTAAAGCTCCCCTGTTCACGTGTACGGAATAAAAAAACAACAATGCAAAAATCAAACAAACACTTCAATTCAATGCCTTAAAGTTAAACTGATTTCTCAACTCGAGAAACAAAGTTGGCACTGACGACACGATTTTAATTCCACGAACTTCGTTAACAGACTTGAAAATAAACGATTTGTAGGCAAAATAATTGCTTTTCCCTACTTTTCAAGTTTCTACATTTCAAGTTTTCTTCATTTGGCGACTTGATTTTTTCTGACTATGATTCGCGCAAACTTGTTGTTTGCCTGCCTCAACTTGAAGGGAATTGAAAAATTAAAGGAACTTGAAACAGCAAATGAATCCATTCATGCAGATCTCTGGCACACACCAGAAGTATTGCGGATACTCAAAAAATATTACGATAAAATTACAATGATTTAAAAAGGGGATTTTAATGTAAATTTTGCATTGGATACAGCGCTTCCTTTGATTGAGTTTCTCAACACCAAATTAAATTTAAAAATGTGCAGCAGTCGCGCTGAACCGACTATAAGATCAAAAACAGTGATACACGCTGTATTTCAAAAATACATTGATCAAATCGAAGCCAAAGTATTTATTTCATATTTTAGTTATTATAAGCCACTCGTGTCATTTGTTGAAATTATAAACATGGAGTTTGTATAATAAAATGTAAAATAAAATTACTTTTAAACTTGGTTAATATTGATTATAATTTAATTAATCAATAAACCCTATAATTATCTCACTCTTAATACAGCATTCGTCTCATTCTCTTACAGGTTAGTTTTTCTGAAGGTTTCACTTCTACCGTGCGTGGCAGCCACACACATTTTTTTTTTTTTTTATATCCCACGTTTAAAAAACGTAAAAGGCGTATCTTAATTTTGTCACTCCGTCTTAACGCACATATGGAGGCGTGGTATTTATAGAAAACTTTATATACATTTTTGATCTGCATCACCATCCGAATCCATTTACCCATGTCCGTCTCTCCGTTTGTTTTTTAGCGTATTTCTTAAACATACTAATGAAACTTCTTGCCTCTTAAGGTTAAAAATTGTCGATTTTATTACATTTTAATCTAATTAAATAAATCTCTCCATATTGTCATTACCATAAACTTCACCCCAAACAAATAAAATTCAATTATATTGTGAAAGTTTTTCATCCTAACATCTTAGCTTTGTAAGATTGTACCAATCGATTTCATCTGGTGTAGTCTGCCAGCTAAGATGGGAAATGAATTTATTAGGGCATTTGTAAGCGAGTTATGCACGGATCAAGCTATGGCAATAGCGCACGAGGGGACTGTTCATGCCTACTTAAAATATTACTGCAGCCATGCAGAAAATTACTTCTTCATCTAATTGTGAGAAGTGCCGTTGCAGCACATTTGATTTCGGCATTTTAGATATAATTTTTTTCTTTTTTTGTGGTTATACGCTACTTTGCCGCCAACATTCACCACATACCCATCTCCACCCCCACCACACGCCACCTCATCAACGACTTAATTTAATGATGCATTCGAAGTAAATGAGTTGATGCTGTTGATGATAAGGATTTCATCCATTTAAATGCGTTTCGAAGCTAACGATAATGAGCAAGGTCATTTACAGTTCTACAATGACTTTAGAAAAGAGATTATTCTCATAATATTATTATAATTTTCAAGAGAGTAGCATTTTTTGTAAAGTTAGTTGGCGCAGCTTGAGTTGTATCAGCATCAGAATTTATTGTAGCCATACGTTTGTTTGAAAATAAGTTATAAGATTGACTGTTTTTTATGGGTGGCATTCTTTTTTTATTTTAATTGGATTATTTTTGCGGCAACAGCTTTGCTGTCTGCATGTAGCTCATGTGATCCACGTGACACTAGTTAGTATTCTGTACAATGCCTTTCAAAAATAATGGGAATTCCGTTTGCCTGTAGTTATTCACTGGATAAAGCACCTCCCGTTGACACGCCATGAGCTGCTGCTGTTGCAATGGAGTTACTTAATATTCATGTCATCGCGCGGTGTAGGCATCCTGGTGGCGCCTTGCCTTTGACCGCGGCTAACAACCAACATGCTTACATCGTTGAACGCGTGGCATCGCGTTGCACTTCATAGAAGCCGATAGACAATTTATTGCAGTGTGCCCCTAGCAGATACCGCTTGAGCGGAGTGAAAGCCTGCAGCACTTAAGGCGCACCCAACAAAATTACATTCTTTTGTAAAAAATATGGAAAGAAAAAATGTTTATCTTTGTTATTTGCTTCTTTTTTTTTTTTTGTATTGCTTTTATTTTTCTCTGTGAAAATAACTCGGACTGTTTCAAAAATAATTAAAATGTTTAAAAACTTTCTGTGATATTTGAGAATTCAGAAACAAAACAAAAATATTTTTTGTAATGTGAGTAAAATAAGAAAATCTGCTTTGACTCTGATAAGAGCTCAGCTATACCCTGATAACTTATGAGTTCTTAAACAAAGTTGTTTGAATCACTTTTGGCTGGCAGTAAATCATTTGTTTTTCTTCTTTATCTTTATCTCTTCTATTTCTCCTTCTGTCACAGAAAAATAAACGCACTAATTTATGAGGAATCAAATCCATCATCGAGCATGGAATAAAAAAAAAAAAATCCCCGAGGCTTTCTTCGTACTTTATAAAGCAGTAAATGTAGAAATAAAGTATAGTTATTATATGTAAACAACAATTTACAGGAAAAGTATCAACCAAAAATTCAAAAGTACACAGAAGCAACAAAGCAATAGTGACTAGTAGAGATGGGTCGTTCCGAACCTGTATAGTTCCTGGAACTATGTTCACAGTCGGACATATAGCCCGAACACAATACGCGCGACGAGCGGCAGCGCCAATTGTCACTTTTTTTTACATATATTTCTTATGGGACGTATTTTGGAGACTTGTCGCTCAACATTGTTTCTATTTAATTTTAATTTGACAGGCAGCAAAAGCAAGTTTCCGCCATTGTTTACATTGGTTATTGCTGGTCGCATGCAGCAAACTAAACTGTTGTGAAATTTATGGTAGCGATGGTAGTGAGGGATGTTTTGTTTGAACTCTATTCAGAGTTGTTAAGTCTGCATTCATATTCAGAATAAGTACAACTGAATAACGACATAAAAATCCATAAATGAATGCAAAATTGACTCATAAATAAAATTTTAATTCACATTTAATTTTAAAAACTTGATTAATTATTCATTTCAATAAATCATTTCTGTTGTCAATTTTTTTTAATTTTTTATTCATATGAAAACTATACACAAAGAATGCAATTCACAAAGAATGTTAGAATTTGCAATTGTTTTTTAATATAATTATATTTTAATCGTTATTAATTTTTTATTCATTGTTCATTTGTTATTCATTATTCATTTGTTATTCATTACTAATTTCTTAGTTATTATTGATTTCTTATTCATTAATTGATAGTACATTTAAAAAAGTAGGTGATATTGAATAAAAGGGCGTGGCACCGCTATATATACACTTTAACTTGGCAAATATTGATACTAGGGTGTTGAAATTTTGCACATGAGTTTGCGTGGTCTTTTGTAAACAGGTTGCAAAAAGTGGGCGTGAATTTTAAAAGGGGCGTGGCTTTACATAAAACTCTATACGCCTTGCAATATCACCGCAATTGTAATGAATATAAGATACATCGACAAAAATGTGTAATGTTCAAGCTATCAACAATAAAATTATTAAATTCATATATAAGAAATTTCACTTAACTTAAGAAATTTTTCTAAAACGCCCCTGAATGCTTATTAATGTCTCCAAACAAATTCATACCAACTGTGAAAATTAAAAAAACTTATTTTGTTCGCAAGCTATGCTGATGTTGGTTAGAACAAAAAAGTAAATCCAACTTCCTTTTTCGTTGAACCATCAAGCAGGAAAGATTATCAGCTCAACGCCCATATTTTTCTACTTGGATCTGATTGCAAAAAACCGAACCGCATCCTAAAATATTTGGTCAATTTAAACAATTTTTAAGTGTATTGATGACATCCTTTTTATACCTCGGTCAAAAGGGCTACACTTTTGCCAGGAAAGAATTTTTTTTTCCTGATCATCAAAATCAACCGGCGTAAGTTAATTTATCAGACCTTAGTCCAAACCTACCAAAACAATAAATTGTAGGGTGTCCGTCTTCCATGCTGGCCAGCAGACGCATGTTTGAACGCATCAAAAGTCTCCAGAGAAAAAAGCTCTACGCTTTGTGCAGAGAGTAAAATTCTGATCCATCAACTTTACTTTGGAAACACTGAAGCACTTAGTCTAAAAATCAGCACATGCAGTTTGTTCAGAAAACTACGAAACTCTTTCCGCGCAGCTAAGCTAAGGCTTAACATTCAAAATAATATAATTTTTCATAAAAAATTACAAAAGAAACAATCATCAAATAAATATTAGTTTAAATACTGAAGAAAAAAAAAAAAGAAAAAAAAAAGAAAACTAAACGGGTGTTAAAGTCACCTTGAAAGTAGTGAATAGTTAAAAACCAAATGTTAAAAGAAAAAGAAAAAAAAAAAACTGAGTTTTCAAGCAAAATAAAATTTACATTCTTTAAAAATTCCCAAGTCTAAAAACAAACTGAAAAATAAAAAAAAAAAAAAAAAAAAAAAAAACGTTAGTGCTTAAAATGCTAAAAAAAAATTTTTTTTAAAGTGAATATTGAATTTTTTTCGTAAAAACCACAGAGAATAAAAATTAGTTCCAGTTCGATTAAATATTAACAAAAAAATAAACTAGTATATTAGGTTGCATAAAGGGTTAAAAGATAGCTTATAAAATAACAACAAACAATGGAAGGCCTTGCATCGTAGTTGGAGGTAAAAATGTAAGTTTTTGTTTTCTTTATTCTTGATTATTGTTTTGTTTAAAAGCTAAGCTTCTTTTGTTTCATTTTTACCGTAAACTAAAACAAACAAATTAAAAAAAAAAGAAAAAAAAAAAACATAATAAAAATTAAATTCGCGGAGCGTGAAGCAATACTTAGGCGTTAATAAAATTAAATAAAATACTAAATCGCTCACTTAGCTTTGCTCTGGTTTGAATCCTCGCTTAAAATTTGAGCGCGGCTTCGACTAGATCAGAGCTCTCTTAACTTCAAAATGATTTACAACGAATGTAACTAAAATTTTTGCTTCTCTCTTTCTCATAACAAAACGTCATTTGCTTACTTCGATTTATACTCATATGAAAGTTTAATAGCCTTTGCCAGTACGTTGTAATAATGTTACAACAAAACTACTAGAGAATGTGAATTTTTTTTTTTGCTCTTTCTTTTCAATTCCTATCAACCAATTTACAAACCTGAATACAGAGTAAAAATAAAAATGTTATAAAATAAAATATCTTAGCATTTTTAATAAATTTATCTTCCAAATTATATACATATATTTATTTTTTCTCTTTGGTACACTACATATGTAACTAAACAATATGATTGCTATTTGTTTTAACTTCAACTATAAAACTAAAAGTATGCTAATAAAATTTAATGATTTTTTCTGAAATAAAAACGAACTTAATTGACTAAAAAAAAAAAAAAACAAAAAAACATGAACACTTAAATTTTAGTGAATTCCTTGTGGTATAGAAAAATTTAAAAGACAATGATGTTTGGGATCTTTTATAAAATAAAACAAAAGATCATGGAGGGTGGGATATGAGCGTTTATCTGAACATCATCATAAGATATCGCTTAGGTTATTAGTACAGAGAAACCACCTTTTTTTTTTTCACTTATAAGAATTAGATTATCCAGCGCCTTTTCATTTTTGTGTATTAAGGGACTCTGTAATATTATATGTGTATGTGAGCGCTAAGGTTGGACAGCCAAGAACCTCCCCACAGGCTGATAGCTAGCTGCTAGAAGGGTCCCGACCGGCTTTCTTAACCTTGCAAACTTTAAACTTTTTTTTATTTTTGAACAACACGTTACATATTTTTGGCGCCCAACGTGGGGCAGGCAGATCATCATCATATGATTATTTACTGTTGTTTCTAGAGGAATAGCAGGCATATCGACATTATTTGTCTGCTCTGAACAAATATCCGGTATTTAAGATTTCACATTTCCATAGCTTCAAGTTTGAAGGAATGCTTTTGGAAATCAATTTTGTGTTAAAATAAAGGCAATAAACATCCAGGAAATTCGTTAATTTGGCTAAGGTTCCGAATTATCTCGACCGTGTGTCAATGCTGTCTTCCTTTTAATTCATTAGGAGTTTTCAACTAATTTTCTCAAACTTTTGTAAATGTTTCATCAATTGTCCTCAATTTAAATTAGAGCTAAAAAAACAAAAAAATAAATACATTCCTAGAGTTCTATATATAACTACGAATACAAAACTCGCAGTCCAGCTTGGTATACATGCAAACTTTTGTCTAGTTATTATATGGAGCGACATAATCTTCCGTAACCTCTATATATTGCTTTGATGTAAATAATTTTGGCTTATTGTTCAATAGACTATATCTTTGTACTCTTTCTCTCAACTAATAACTTCAAAAATTTCATTGAGTCTTTTAATTTCTCTAATAAAATACCACTTATAAGGAATTTATTCATAACAAATCTTTTAAATCTTTGTTTTTAAAAAAAAAAAAAAAATAATGGCGGTTCAACACAGTGCAGAAAATATTCCTGCATTATCTGCTGAGTGCAATTGCGCAATCTGTCAGCAGATTATGGCCGAGTCGCAACATTGTTTAATAACAAAATGTAACCATGCCTTTCATAAGGATTGCATAATAAATTGGGTTAAGGATCAAAACGAATGTCCTTGCTGTCGAAAGCTTTGTCACGTCTCAGAGCTTAAGCCAATTGCTATCGCAAATTTGAAAAATCATAATAAAACCATTCTTACCCGATCATCGCATAAGCCCCGCGGTCGCGGAAGGTATAATACACGAAGTTTTCGAAACAGACCGCATAATGATTCAGTAGCAAATTCATTACCTGATTTGAATACTGCAAATAAGGCATTTGGTGATAAAAATGAATCTTTGCCACTTATATGTATTAATAATACTCCTCTACGTATTAGCGAAGTTCATGACAATCATTCGCACCATAGTAATGAGTTCCTTCCGGCAAATCAAAACGGAGATAATGTTGATTATGATCGATTGTCTCAAATGGTTGAAAATAGTGTTCAACGAATGTTTGCTTCCCTAAATTTAAACAATAGATCAACTCAACATCCTACTAATTCACAAGATAATGATTTTGCAGACATTCGTCATGCAGTTCCTACTCATTCTCTTATTCATCCAGGCAAACTAACAAATATCATCCAAAATTGGAATATAAAATTTGATGGATCTAAGGAAGGTTTGAACGTCGAAGAATTTATTTACAGAATTAAGTCGTTGACAGCTGCCAGTTTGAATAATAATTTTAGTTTTCTTTGCAAGAATTTGCATATTATTCTTAACGGAAAAGCGAGAGATTGGTATTGGAGGTACCATAAACAAGTCCCTGAAATAGAATGGAATGATTTTTGCTCAGCTCTGCGACAGCAATATAAAGATTTTCGTACTAATTATGACATTCGAGAACAATTGCGTAGCCGAAAGCAAAAATCTGGGGAAACATTTCAAGATTTTTACGATGCTATTACCACTATTTCAGACCGTTTGTCTGAGCCCCTTGAGCAAGAAGAGCTCATTGAAATCATCCTTCGCAATCTTAAAGCATTCGACATGAATTACTTTATGTACGAATCCATTCCATCGCTCATTTGCGAAAACTTTGCCATATGAGAGAAAATCTTTTGGCAGAAGAAAATTTTCGACGTGTGCAAGTGCCACGAACTTTTCAGAACGTGAATGTTCGTCGTAACATTTCCGCTCTTGAAGCAGATCCGCTCTGTTTTGGAAAAGATATCGAGCAGGATGTTGACGTTACGATTGCGGCAGTTCAGCAAACATTTCCAAAAGTTTTTAAATGCTGGAACTGTAGCATTGACGGTCATCATTGGGAAGACTGTTTGGATGAACGAAAAATATTTTGTTATGGTTGTGGTACACCGAATATTTATAAGCCACAGTGTCCGAAGTGTTCTCAAAGAAAGACGGAAAACTTAAAAGCGGGAGTACTCAATTCCACCCGAATGCTCCCGAAATAAATGTAAATTTTTTAAATAAAAATCTTTCCAATTTAGATAACAAGCATTCTTCCCATAGCAATTATTTATCTTTACCGGCTAGCTCACATGATATGAAAAATGATGTTGTAAGTGATATCAAACCAAATATTGAATTACCAAAAATAAAACCAGAAATAAAAATTCTTAAACGCGATCCACCGCCTAATATAGATAAAATAAATCTTTTTCCTATTCGTCCCTATCATGAAAGGCTACGAAATTATATTGAAGTCAAGAACCGAATTTTTAATGAAGAGCCAAAACGTAAAATTAAACGAAATACCTTGAGAATACGAAG
The DNA here is from genome assembly GCA_943735915.1 of Pherbina coryleti. Classification (NCBI taxonomy): domain Eukaryota; kingdom Metazoa; phylum Arthropoda; class Insecta; order Diptera; family Sciomyzidae; genus Pherbina; species Pherbina coryleti. The sequence goes on from OX030949.1 coordinate 133,781,386, forward strand.
ATATTTTCAAAACATTAGGAAAACCCGTAAACTTTTAGTTTCATCAATATTTAATAATAATATTGATATGCGTTTCTATGCGGAAGTACAATTTTTAAAATTTTGTGAACTAGGACTCCTAGATACAGGAGCCAATGTTAGTTGCATTGGATCATCTTTGGCAAAAGAAAACTTTGCTTCGAGTCCATATTTTCATAAAATTAAATCTCAAGTAAAAACTGCGGATGGTAGCTTACACGAAGTTATTGGATATTTAGACATAGATATTAAATACAAGCTTGAAAAGAAGAAAATTAAACTTTACGTGATTCCCTCAATCGCCCAAAAACTTATTCTTGGTGTAGATTTTTGGAAACTTTTTAATTTAGCTCCAGGAGTAATAGATTCATTTTCGTTGGTAGAACCTTCACTCGAATCAGCGTCGTCTGAACAGAGATTTCCGTTGTCTTGTTTACAACAACAACAATTAGAAACGGTAAAGTCCATGTTTCCAAGTTTTGAAACTAAAGGCTTAGGTAGAACCAGCCTTATAAAACATCAAATCGCAATTAATGATGCTAAACTAATTAAACAACGTTATTATCCTGTTAGTCCGGCAGTTGAAAAGCTTATGTTCGAAGAAATCGATCGTATGCTTAGTCTTGGTGTCATTGAAAGATCATATAGTCCATGGAGTTCGCCCATGCGCTTAGTAGTTAAACCCGGAAAGGTTAGACTTTGTCTCGATGCCAGAAAAGTGAATAATGTTACTAAAAAGGATGCGTATCCCCTGCAAAGCATAGAAGGTATATTCGCAAGATTGCCCAAAGCAAATATTATAACCAAATTAGACCTAAAAGATGCATATTGGCAAATTGAATTAACTGACGAGTCGAAACCGTTGACTGCATTTACAATACCTGGTAGGCCATTATACCAGTTCGTTGTAATGCCATTCGGCTTGTGTAATGCCCCGTCAACAATGTGTAGGTTAATGGACGATATAATTCCGCCAGATCTTTGCCAATGTGTCTTTGGTTACTTGGATGACTTGTGTATTGTGTCCGAGGATTTCGATTCACATTTAGCCATATTAGTTCGCATTGCAGAACAATTTAAAAAGGCAAATCTCACTTTGAACATCAGCAAAAGTCAATTTTGCGTCACATCGGTTAAATATTTAGGTTTCATCATTGGAAATGGAGGTATTGCGACAGATCCTGCCAAAATTGAGTCAATTGTCTCGTGGCCGATACCCAAAAATTTAAAGCAAGTTAGAGGTTTTCTGGGAATTTGCGGTTGGTACTGAGGTTCTTTCCACAAAAAAGAAATTTAACTGGACTCCTCAAGCCCAATCTGCTTTTGAAAAGTTAAAAGTTTTGTTGACTACTGCTCCCTTGTTAAAAAATCCAAATTTTTCAAAAAAATTTTACTTACACTGTGACGCCAGCGATTTTGGAATCGGTGCCGTTCTTGTGCAATTGTCTGACGAAGGCGATGAATATTCTATAGCCTTTATATCAAAAAAATTAAATTCCGCCCAAAGAAATTATAGCGTGACTGAGCGTGAGTGCCTCGCGGCTATAGAAGCTATAGAAAGGTTTCGATGTTATCTTGAATTACAAGAGTTTGAGGTAATCACCGACCATTCCAGTTTAGTGTGGCTTATGCGACAGCCAAACTTAAGCGGTAGACTTGCACGCTGGGTACTTAAGCTGCAAGGATACAAATTTTCTATTTCACATCGCAAAGGTTCTGATAATGTCGTCCCGGACGCATTATCCCGAATTCCAATTGAAGGAGTCGAGTCAATAGAAATTGTTGGCCCGGAAATTGATCTCGATTCTCCATTCTTTTTTGATCCAGATTATGAAAACCTTAAAGCTAAAATTGCCGTCGAGCAAACCAAGCTACCGGATCTACAAGTTGTAGACAAGTATATTTATATCCGTACCGAACATGCTTCCGGTGATAAGGATCAAAATTCGTGGAAGTTATGGGTTCCCGAAAGACTTCGAAAAGATGTTATGAGTCGAGCCCACAATTGTGTGTTAGCAGCACATGGAGGTATGGCAAAAACCATAGATAGAATCCGCAGATGTTTGTTTTGGCCTGGTCTTGTAAAAGATGTGAGAAATTATTTTCGTAATTGTGAAATTTGTAAGGAAACAAAGGCCCCAAATACCACGCTACGTCCACCGATGGGAACACAATCAGTATCCGTTCGTCCATTTCAGCGTATATACGTTGATTTACTGGGTCCTTATCCAAGGAGCAAAAAAGGTCACATTGGCTTACTGATAGTTGTAGACCATTTTAGCAAATATCACTGGCTATGTCCCTTGCGGAAATTTACTTCTGTGGCTGTACAAAATTTTCTTTTGAATCAAATTTTTCATTCTTTTGGAGTGCCAGAAACTTTAATTAGTGACAACGGTTCATAATTCAAAGCAAACGAATTCAATGCTTTTTTGACAAAACTAGGTATAAATCACGTATACACGGCCCTGTATTCTCCTCAGAGTAATGCCTCGGAACGGGTAAATAGATCCCCTTTAGCAGCCATACGAGCTTATATTAAAAATGATCACAAAGAGTGGGATGAATTACTCAGTAGCATATCTTGTGCCTTAAGATCTTCCATTCATCAGTCGATAAACTGCTCACCATTTCAAGCTTTATTTGGTTTCAATATGGTTACGCATGCTGCTGATTATAAATTGCTGAAAGAATTGTCATTGTTAGAGGAATCCAATTTTTGTCTTAAAACCGAGGATAAATTAGCTTTGTTAAGGAAAGATATCCAAGAAAACATTAAGAAAGCATACAACCGAAACGTTGAGCAATATAACCTTCGTAGTAAACCAGTAAATTTCAAAGTTGGTCAAGAGGTCTTCAGACGCAATTTTGAGCAAAGTAGTTTCGCTAAAAATTTCAATGCTAAATTGAGCCCGAAATTTCTAAAAGCCCGAATACGAGAAAAGGTAGGAAACCATTACTTCGTCTTAGAGGATTTCCAAGGTCGCTTACAAGGCACATATCATGCCAAGGATATCCGCCAATGAATTTATTTCCAGCTAACCTTCTGCCTGTTAGTTAACAGCTTATCTGGTTTTGTAATGTTCAAGCTATCAACAATAAAATTATTAAATTCATATATAAGAAATTTCACTTAACTTAAGAAATTTTTCTAAAACGCCCCTGAATGCTTATTAATGTCTCCAAACAAATTCATACCAACTGTGAAAATTAAAAAAACTTATTTTGTTCGCAAGCTATGCTGATGTTGGTTAGAACAAAAAAGTAAATCCAACTTCCTTTTTCGTTGAACCATCAAGCAGGAAAGATTATCAGCTCAACGCCCATATTTTTCTACTTGGATCTGATTGCAAAAAACCGAACCGCATCCTAAAATATTTGGTCAATTTAAACAATTTTTAAGTGTATTGATGACATCCTTTTTATACCTCGGTCAAAAGGGCTACACTTTTGCCAGGAAAGAATTTTTTTTTCCTGATCATCAAAATCAACCGGCGTAAGTTAATTTATCAGACCTTAGTCCAAACCTACCAAAACAATAAATTGTAGGGTGTCCGTCTTCCATGCTGGCCAGCAGACGCATGTTTGAACGCATCAAAAGTCTCCAGAGAAAAAAGCTCTACGCTTTGTGCAGAGAGTAAAATTCTGATCCATCAACTTTACTTTGGAAACACTGAAGCACTTAGTCTAAAAATCAGCACATGCAGTTTGTTCAGAAAACTACGAAACTCTTTCCGCGCAGCTAAGCTAAGGCTTAACATTCAAAATAATATAATTTTTCATAAAAAATTACAAAAGAAACAATCATCAAATAAATATTAGTTTAAATACTGAAGAAAAAAAAAAAGAAAAAAAAAAGAAAACTAAACGGGTGTTAAAGTCACCTTGAAAGTAGTGAATAGTTAAAAACCAAATGTTAAAAGAAAAAGAAAAAAAAAAAAACTGAGTTTTCAAGCAAAATAAAATTTACATTCTTTAAAAATTCCCAAGTCTAAAAACAAACTGAAAAATAAAAAAAAAAAAAAAAAAAAAAAACGTTAGTGCTTAAAATGCTAAAAAAAAATTTTTTTTAAAGTGAATATTGAATTTTTTTCGTAAAAACCACAGAGAATAAAAATTAGTTCCAGTTCGATTAAATATTAACAAAAAAATAAACTAGTATATTAGGTTGCATAAAGGGTTAAAAGATAGCTTATAAAATAACAACAAACAATGGAAGGCCTTGCATCGTAGTTGGAGGTAAAAATGTAAGTTTTTGTTTTCTTTATTCTTGATTATTGTTTTGTTTAAAAGCTAAGCTTCTTTTGTTTCATTTTTACCGTAAACTAAAACAAACAAATTAAAAAAAAAAGAAAAAAAAAAAACATAATAAAAATTAAATTCGCGGAGCGTGAAGCAATACTTAGGCGTTAATAAAATTAAATAAAATACTAAATCGCTCACTTAGCTTTGCTCTGGTTTGAATCCTCGCTTAAAATTTGAGCGCGGCTTCGACTAGATCAGAGCTCTCTTAACTTCAAAATGATTTACAACGAATGTAACTAAAATTTTTGCTTCTCTCTTTCTCATAACAAAACGTCATTTGCTTACTTTGATTTATACTCATATGAAAGTTTAATAGCCTTTGCCAGTACGTTGTAATAATGTTACAACAAAACTACTAGAGAATGTGAATTTTTTTTTTTGCTCTTTCTTTTCAATTCCTATCAACCAATTTACAAACCTGAATACAGAGTAAAAATAAAAATGTTATAAAATAAAATATCTTAGCATTTTTAATAAATTTATCTTCCAAATTATATACATATATTTATTTTTTCTCTTTGGTACACTACATATGTAACTAAACAATATGATTGCTATTTGTTTTAACTTCAACTATAAAACTAAAAGTATGCTAATAAAATTTAATGATTTTTTCTGAAATAAAAACGAACTTAATTGACTAAAAAAAAAAAAAAACAAAAAAACATGAACACTTAAATTTTAGTGAATTCCTTGTGGTATAGAAAAATTTAAAAGACAATGATGTTTGGGATCTTTTATAAAATAAAACAAAAGATCATGGAGGGTGGGATATGAGCGTTTATCTGAACATCATCATAAGATATCGCTTAGGTTATTAGTACAGAGAAACCACCTTTTTTTTTTTCACTTATAAGAATTAGATTATCCAGCGCCTTTTCATTTTTGTGTACTATTTTCCTATAGTGGGTGTATTAAGGGACTGTGTAATATTATATGTGTATGTGAGCGCTAAGGTTGGACAGCCAAGAACCTCCCCACAGGCTGATAGCTAGCTGCTAGAAGGGTCCCGACCGGCTTTCTTAACCTTGCAAACTTTAAACTTTTTTTTATTTTTGAACAACACGTTACAAATGGTGTTTACGCATTTTCAGCAGTAAGGACACCATGTATACTTAGTATGGCCAGATATGACTACAAATTGCATTAAAGGAATCAAAAATAAGCACAGAATAAAAATCATGAAGAGCACCAAAAAAGTATACAAATTTAATATAATAATTACACAAAATTTTTTAAAAGAATCAAAACATTGAATGTTTTATTAAAAACTCATAAAAAATTAAAGTAGTAAGTAGTTAATTTAACATATTGGCACAAGTAAACTTCTTTGAATGATAATTATTTAATGTCACTACATTTGCTAATTGATGTATCTGGTTCTTCTAATAAAGTAAGTACCTCATGTGTCAATGACGATGTTTTTTTTTTTGGTGGTAGAGGCCTAATGCTAGATATAAGAAGGTCAGATTTTGATTCGGACTAACTTTTCTTGTTTTATGCTCTCGATAGAATTTATATTCTTTATACCTGGAAAAACCTCTTCATATGTTGTAATTACACATTTACGCGCATATCTTTAAAACGGTAACTCTTTCGGTTTAAATGTTAAGGACAGTTTTGAAGAAAATTGTTGGGTCTATAAGTTTTATTTGAATGATTTTACGCTAGGGCTTACATTAACGAAGTTACCACCGTTGGTAATCTTTGAATCCGAATATCTTTGGATGCACACATGTAATGGCTGTGATCTTTTCACAAGTGGGTTATTTTATTTTACTTAAGGTGTATGCAAAAATTCAACAAAATTTGATTGTTTTTGAAGACAAATACATAGTAACTGAACTATTGAAAATTTAATTTTTTTTTAAAAAAGTCCTGTTTTCGAATGAAATATTAAACCCCTTACGTAACTTTTTGAGCAAAAAATGGTCTTAAAATGTAAAGAATCATCTATTGCAAATATTTAGATGCAGTTACTACATAGAATTTGAATTTAGTTTAAGAGTTATAAGAAAAAGTTTGTGACTTAAAGGTGAAGTTTGACCTTGAATTTCTCTCTTATTTGACCTAATCCGATAAAACTGAGTATGAGGGCATAATATATAGACCATCCATTATTAGAAACCATTTAGATATTTGAGGTTATTCCAATTAACCCTTAAATTGTCGCACAGTGTTATCAAATATGGACTCCGTTTTTCTCCATCAGCTCGAGTTTTTGAGTTATAGGCAAAAACATGAAAATCAGTTCTTATTCTGATAATTTTGCTATATCTATTACACTGATTTACCGATTTGTATAACGATGACGAATTTAAATTAAGAAATATTAGACCTTTCAATTTTTGCACATAAAATTACAATATCTTTGACAGTTTTGAAGATATCGACGTTCAAAATGGTAAAAATGTCACAATTTTATGAAGGCTGCGCTTTTGAAACCTTGTATCTTTAATACTTTTCAACGGGTTTGCAAAAACTTTTTTTTACTTGATAGAAAATCTCGAATTTTAATAAACATTTTAGTTTTTTTTTTATTATCTTACATTTTTTTCAAAAAAATTTAAAAAAAGAAAAATTTTTTAAAATTAATTTTATTAAAATTCAAGTACAGTTGATAAGGTTTTTTGATAAGCAATTGATAAAGAAGGACCATGTTTTGCTTACATAAGTAGAAAAATGCCGGGAATAAGTTTAGAAAAGCTTAAAGCTGGTGTAATGGATGGTCCGCAGATAAGGCAGCTAATGAAAGACCCTAATTTTAAAACCTCGATGACTAACCTTGAGCGAAAGGCATGGGTGTCATTTGAATAAATTGTCAAAAACATTTTAGGCAATTGCAAAGCAAGTAATTTTGAGCAACTAGTGACCAACATGCTAGACAGTTTTAGGGATCTTGTATGTGATATGAGCATCAAGATTCACTATCTACATAGCCATTTATCCCACTTCCCTGAGAATTTAGGAAACACTATTTATATATTAGGAAAATTGGAAAGATCTTCTATCAAGTAAAAAAAAGTATTTGCAAATGCGTTAAAAAATATTAAAGATACAGGGTTTCAAAAGAGCAGCCTACGTAAAATTGTGACATTTTTTCCACTTTGAACGTCGATATCTTCAAAACTGTCAAAGATATTGTAATTTTATGTGCAAAAATTGAAAGGTCTAATATTTCCTCATTGAAATTCGTCATCGTAATACAAATCGGTAGATCAATGTAATAGATATAGCAAAATGATCAGAAAAAGAACTGATTTTCATGTTTTTGCCTATAACTCAAAAACTCGAGCTGATGGAGAAAAACGGAGTCCATACTTGAAATCAAGAAACCAAACTAGTCTATAATCAGCTGAAAAATCTCCGGCACCAAAATGTCTGTCGGGCTGCGTTATGAGTGTCAATTTCAATTTTTTGAAGTGAAACTTCTTAGGCGGCGCTTCGAAATTTGAATGAGAATATTGAGGAGTGAAATTTCAAGGTCAATTTACTTCATTTCGTTACACGATAGAGAAGAAAGATATGTTTTACAGTAGAGAGAATGAGAGAGATATACATTGTATAAAAGACTGAACAAAATTTCTTTGTCATCGCTGAGTATCGAACCTGCAATCTCAGTTTTAAAAATTCAACGTGCTATATACATGGCTAAAGTCTTCATGTATAAATGTTGTCTACATACCAATTAATCAAACTACTTTTGCTGTAGATGCCCAGCGGGAAAATAAACAGCGCTCCTAGCGGGAAAATATAACAGCCTTATTCATAAACACATTTTAGAGGCAGTGTAACTTTAAACAAGAAAACGCTATTCATAAACATTTTCGCAACCATGTTTTTTGTTTGTCTTTTCGTTTAATATCAAAGACATGCTCCATATGCGCCCTTTGCAGCATTTTTTTTATGTGGCGGCCATTGCAAATCCATTCGAATTCTTAATTTTTGTAGAGATTTTCTTTAGTTCAGACACAAACCTTATAAACATGAGCAGCGAATGAAAAAATGTTTATGAATAAAGCCCAAGAATGATAGAAAAATAGATTGCGCAGATAGTATAAATAATTTTCTACGATCTGCGTATCTACGTTGCGATAGACTAACGATATGAGCTTACGATATGGCTTTCTGCCAAGTCTTGTTAAAAATGTGAACAAATATGAAACAATGGCAAAAGATTCAAGAATCAAACTTGGTCTAGCGTGACGTCATGATCGTAAAAAATACTTTGTTCGTAGCTAGAAATGTCAAAATGAAAAGTAAACAACATAACGGACCTGCGAAATGCGTAATCTTTTTTTCTATTATTCTTGAATAAAGCGTAGTATGCTGTAGAAACGAAAATTTCTTAGCATTTAATTCTACACCCGAAATATTAGTGTAGAGTCAAAAATGTTTGTATGGAGAAAAAAGTAACTACAGTACGACCTTGCTCAATGCAACTAAAAGAAATTCGGGCAATTGACATAGTTAACGTTGAAGAAACGCAATTTAACTTCTAAACATAAAGCTTTATGTCTCTGAATCTTAGATATTGTGGGTTAATGCACTTTGTATCCTTAAATATTGTTTTCATAGATTTTTCATTAAAAATGTATTTTACAAGCAAAGAAGAACTGAAAAAATATAAGATAAAAGTTTATGCAAGTTTACGCAAACGCAAGTTGCGATAATTGTGCAATTATTTTTGTTCCTACGGACTTCCTAACGTAAAGTAACGATTTTCGACAAAAATTCGTCATTATTTTGCCTCCCACAAACAAAGTAAACAATAAGCTACGAAATGAAGCAATGAAGCTACGAAAAATAAATCCTATGACAAGTACGAGATTATTGTGAATAAAATAAGGTTTCAAAAAAATCAAAACGATCGGTTCACTGAGTTTCGAGAAATCTTAGCCTAATAGCCTTATTATATAATATAAGATTATATAAAATCTTAACTAATATTTTATTAGAATAGTAACGTTGGTATGTATATCCTTAATTCAATATATGAATATAACCTCTATGAATTTTGCTCATATTACACATATTAAATTATTATTCATAATATTGCGATATAAAATTATATAGAAACCCAAATTCATGAAGTATATGCTATCGCCCATGACACCAACTTGACATTGTGCGCAAGAAAAGTTGGAATAAGTTCTTTCAATAGATAACTATTTTATACATATCTTAATTATATAATTTTATATCGAACTATTTACTATTAATAATAGTAAGTATAATGTGTGTGTGAAAGTTTTAGTTATCTTTTCACATTTAAAGTTTTGAACAAAAAAGTATTTATAAGGCTTAATTTTTTTAAAGCAAAAATAATAACTAAAATTTGTCCCATAGTTTTTGAGTACAAAATAACCGGTAATTTTTGATTTTTAGTTTTTAAGGCAGAAATAAAAATGAAAGTTAAGATCAAGTTTACAGTTGAGGTAGATTTATTGTTGTGACATTGTTCTGTGAAACTCCTTATTAATATGCCAAAAAAAATTTTTGAAAAACAAATTTATAAATGCACCTGAAGCTCCCATTGGCAAAAAAATCGCTCATAGTAGTTATGTAAAATAAAAAAAATCCCTTTTTAAGAAATTATTCTCTTAATATGCGGAATATGCAACACTTGATTTTCTCGCGATCATACTCTCGCTCTCAAACTTTCTATAAAGCTACGCTCTGAGTTTTCTCCCTAGTGCAGCGATGGGTTCTATTCCAGATAGAACTCTACGCCACGTTACGTTGCGTAGCTTTACGATTGCATAATCGAGCCTTTACACTAAAATCGTTCTTATTCTAGAAAAGAAAGAGTGTATACAAAGAAGAAGTTTCACTTCTTTGCTGTATACACGGTATACTGTATCTTTTTTGTATAAAATGGATAAGAAAACTAAACTAAACTGTCCAGATAGACAGTAAAAAAAGATTCCATGGCAATCGACATACTGATGAAGAGGAGACAAGTTTCACTAGTTCATCAGTATCAAATTGAAAAAAGTCGGGAGACGAAGAAGTTATAATTGAAAATAATTTCTGCTATTGTATATTGGAATTTTTCTTATGAAAGTCAATTGAATCACAATGGTCCAGAAGCCATGTATTCGCTGCCAGTCGGGATGAAACTCGGATACGTCGCTGAGAAGGACGAGCTTCTAATGCTTCTAAGGAAGCTAGAACTGATCGTCTAGCGGAAAATAATTATTTTGAAAAAGAAGGCCCAATTATAAAACAGGAAAGCCGATTAATTAACAGGAAAGTAAGTAAGTAAGTAAGTAAATACAGCGCCAGTTTATATGACTTTGACGGCTCGTAACTTTGCTCAAATTTTTCAACTCATATTTCCCGAAATTATTGTTTCCAACACATTTGATGATATCCATGATATCTCAAGTTCTAATAGATTGATTATTTTTGAATAGATCGTTAAAATTTGGTGTGGGCCTTTTTATATATCCCTCTATGACTAGAATTATGTAAAAAATTTTCTTTTTAATACTTTTAAAAAATTCAAAACTTAGTTTTGTTGGTCGAGAGAAAGCTCTCCTTCTCATTTATCAACTCAGCCCTAAGTAACACCTGCTGGCGAGAATTATCCTTCATTTAATCTTTATACTGACTTCGATGGAGAGTTTATGGTGGATCTCAGGCTATTCTTGGATGAGGCGGATGAGCTTTGCAAGAATACCAAGTTCAGATATGGTGAAGTAGACGAATATAGGTTTCATTCGATTATCATTTTGATAGTCGCTTTGTAGGAGGTAGAGAGATAAGCGTGGTTTCCAAAGACAATTACAAAGCTTATGTGTAGGTGTTTAAAGACAAAGCTTATGTGTAAAATTTCAAGATTTTATATGAATTTTTGCGGAAAATTTTACCATTTGGATATAGTTCTTCTTCTGTATTGGAACGCGTGGTTTTCAAACGATTGGGCTCATTTTCGAATTCGAATTCGAATTATTCCTTAACAGTACCTAAGCTTCAATATAAAATTGCATTATTTTAGTTTCAAAATTACGGCTACAAGCACTACGACGGGCAGATGGAAAGATATTCTTCGGTTTTTAACGTAGTCCCCTGCCATGTGAGCTTAATGCAACCTTTTTTTAGTACCATAATCCAACTCCTTTGAAACTGTAATCATTATGTTGGTTGTTTATATAATCCGATGTCACTTCCATGATTTCAGGTGAGACTGCCATGATATTTTTGAAATTAACAATTCTGAGCTCATCCCTCATATGGGTCAATATTTACAAACCGAACTGATTTCGAAGAAAAAAAATTGACTTCTTCAAATGAGACAAAAATTTTTTTCTGGATCTTTGAACAAATTTAATAATAATAATAAACTGACCATTTCAGTCCTTGAAAGGACTTTGACCGAACTTCTTATGATCAAATTGTGTTGTGCGTGTTATTAAATGTTTAGACACAATTGATCGAGAATTGGACCTACTAGTTTTATGTCGACTCCGAATGGCTAATGTGAATGTTTCCAAGAAGCGTTCATGGCATTATTAACTCTCTGGGGCTTGCCATTGTCTGCAGAAAGGTGATGGTCGAATAGAAAAATGAATTCAATTGAAAAAACTTTCTGGCACAGGTAGAAATTGAACCAGGGTTCTCTGGCGTATAGGCCACGCACTTTAACCACTGCGCCACGGCCGTCACAAATTTAGTTTACACGTATTTCAGGATTTTGGAGAAAAATTTGTTTTTTTTAGAATATTTGACAATTTGCTGGATTTTCTCCGATCCTCTTATAATTAAAATTAATTATCTCCACTTGTACTGATCCGATTGATGTCATTTTTCCAGAGATCTCAGACGCCTTCACCTTTTTTTACAACAAGTTTCGACTCGTTGCACTCTATACCGTAAATGCGATTTTCGTAAAAAGGGTATCAATAGAAAGGTCTTGCTCTGCAGATGTGCAATAAGCTCTAACTTTTACTTAAATATTCTATATTCAAACAAAAAAAGCAAAACAATCCTCTGCAACAAAAGTGATTTTTCTATGTGGTGCCTAAAACTATGTGATATTTTATTTCTAAAATTTTCTAAAATCATTCTATTGTAAAAGTTAGAGCAGTAGAGCAAATCGAAAAAGGTACAAATATATTTTATAGGATATGGATTAGGACAAAGATTTAGACACACTTAAAACACGTCTTTCCAAATTAGGAAAGGGATTCGGACAAGGATTAAGTTAAGAACTTGAACAGGGATTAAATTAAGAGTTTGGGCTTGAAGTAGGAAAATTATAAGGACAAATAAAAGAATAAAGGAAGGATGAGGATAAGTTCGGAAAAAAGGAAAGGAAAGGACAAGAATAAGGACAAAGCTTAAAAACACTGTCACGTTAAATCCTACTGGTGAGTTCACGACAAAGCCAGCTCTTTTTTCATTTAAAAAGTAATCCTTTCAATTTCCGGTGTCTTTGTGTGAAACAGCTTAGTGTGAAAACTAGGATGCGACAGACACACTCAAGTCCCAAGGTGGGCCTTTTTCCAAATCACCCAAAAAAGGAGCACTTCCCTTATTTTAATCATTTTTACTATCCTAAATTTATAAAGTGTTTTTAATTTGCACTAGGTTTAAAATAATTTTTTTTTTTTTTTTTGGTTTTCAAAATTATCGCCTTTAGCACACTTTACTTACCTTCCTGCCTGAAACAAATTGCGATTCGCTGCTGACTAAGTTCACTAATCAGTTGACGTTATAAAATGCTTGTAATTAAATGACAAGCCAAGCTCTGTCAGCCTCATTGAATAGTGAAACAACGCTACACACGCAACGAAGCCAACACACCCACATAATTTAATTTGGTGCATTCAAGTTTATAATTTTTTTTTTAGTTTTAAATCTAATTTGCTTCAAAATTTATCGGTTGCAGCAACAGCCTGCAGCATAAAGCGCATCATCGCGGTGCAGCTTTGCGAAGCACTAAAGCGGAAGTGCCGCACCTTTATGCCACACCAACATGGTGTTGGCACATTAAGTGTGTCCTTTGAGTGCCTTGGGCAGGCAGCACATTTATAAATGCATGCATGGATATTTTATCAGGAGTATTTTTAGTCGTAGTTGTTGTTGTTGTTGTTGTTTTTGTTGTTGTTATTGTTGTTACTTGTTATCTATGTATCGTAATATTTTCTAATGAACATAGTGCAGCATTTTTGTTGTCGGTAAAAATTTATAGTTTTCCTTGTTGTGGTAACGCGCACCATTAATTAAATCATATTTAGTAGTTAAAATTAATTCCCTCAGGACTCTTGCATAGTGTGTAATGCATATAAATATCAAGCACGAAGGATGTTATTAATGAAACGTGAAATACGTGGTTGTCATTGAGTGTGCGTGCCTGTGTGCGTGTGTGTTTTATGAGGTCAGAGCTCGAGTATGCGGGTGACTCTTATGCGGCTGCTACGATGGAGTTTAGTGGTTAAGTGGCTCTGTCATTGCGGTGAAAACAAATCTGTCAACGATTGTGTAGCTTAAATAAATGTTTTAAGCAGCCTTCCCTAAAACGTCTAATTATGTGAGCAAAGGGTATTTAAGGCAATTGCCACAATTTTTTCCAGCCAGTTTTCCATCTGGCTTTTTTGCTTATTTTTTTTAATTCTTTTTTTTTTTTTGTTTTTTTGTTTTTTTAGTTTTGTTAACAAAGGGAGAAACCTAAATAAATGTTTCAGAAATGTTAGCATCAAAGGATATCTCTAGGCAATTGTTAACGTTATATGCTTTATGCTATTAGTTATATGCTAATCGTTGAAATATTCATACCCATGAGATACATAACATATGTTATGATATCTGTGAAAGAACTCTTTATATTTTTGTATTTATCTATCTCTAACAACTAAATAAAAACAACATTATTTTATTATCATACATGTTTCACCAGTTTTATGCAAATAAGTTGTTTAAACAAACTACACAGGGAATGTTTTTTTTTTTTTGATGTGATGAGTTCAATTGCAGAATATGTTGTAAAAACAATCTGAAAATTCTTCTTTCATGCAAAAATGCTGATGTCAAACAGTTTTATGCCGAACAAACAAAAACAAAGTTATTGAAAAATATCGCTTAACAAGAACATCTAAAATAACGCACTTAAAAATATGCTCTAGGGAAATATGAGTTACAAACATTGAAATTTACCATTTTTTACATTTTAATTACACTGTTGTAAAACGAAATTACACTGTTGTAAAACGAAATTTATAAAATAATGTTCAAATAATATTTTTTACTTAACAACGTTCTAGAGAAGGCAAGGTTAGATTTAGAGATACTTTAAAAAAAAATAAAAAACTTAATGTATAAAAAACATATGTATAAAAAACTTATTTTATACATTTTGAATTTTGATTGTCATTTTATTTATGATATCTTGATTATCATACAAATGAAACACTTACACATTTGTATGATAACAACATTACAACGTTACATTTATATTTTAGAGATTATTTCTTTCAAATGAAGCCCGTAACTGAGGCTAACAGGGTCTATGATCTATTCAGAAACTCCAATTTCGATGACGTATTCGAGCATTTCGAGTGGTATTTGGGGAATGGAGGGGTATTATGTTGACTTTAAATTCCGTACTCTCATCCAGCTTATCCATATTTGTAATCGGACCTAAGACTTTATGTGGACTCCAACCCCATACAAAAAAGTTAGATATCACATGATCTAGGCAGCCAATTCAACGATCCGATCCGATCCAATCGTTCCGAAGCACGAAATTAATTATTTACCGAATTGTTGTTGGAACAAAGACATAGTTTCACGGACTGTGTGGGAAGTAGCAATGTCTTGTTGGAAACAAATATCATCGAGATACATTCTGTTCAGCCTAGTTCTTAAAGAAATATGGACTGATGGTTCCACCAGCCCATAAGCCACTATTTTGAATGGTATTAAAACCACCCGGTAAGCAACATGGCGATAATGAAAATTAGGTTTGAAATTTTTCGATAGTGCGCTCGGTAGACCAATAATGTGACCGATAAGTTGGTCAAAGCGCACAAAACACATTCTTCTAGATGAGTTGCCGGGCTAAATATTGCTCTATGATGAAATGTCAAACAAGCCTGTAACAAAATACTCCTACTATGACTGTTTAACATTTTCATGCCCAATATTGCCTACAGTTCTATACTTCTAGACTTCTAAGTCCCGATATTTAAATTTTGTTTTTTTTTTTTTTTTTGACCTGCGGTTTTTTTGCATTATGTAGCCTTATGAGTTGTGCAAACTAACAGCTATTTGCGCTTTTGTAACTGTGCGCGTGTTCATTTAGTAGCTGTTCTACGTAGAGTGAAATTGTCAAAATCAAGATCAGGATTGTTTCGCTCACGCGTTATCTCTCATAACATTCCTGCTGAGAAAAGAATCTAAAATAAAAGAATTTTTAATAGATAGTTTACAAAAAATAGTTGGTATAAACTATGTTTATTTAAAGTTTAAAAAAGTGTATTTTTTTCGAAAAACTTCCGGAGGCGCTTCACCCTTTGACGACCGCTCATCAACCGCTGGAAAATTCGTTAATCCGACAACGGATTCGTGTTAAGCGACTCCATATTACTAAACAAAAGTGTCGCAAAAAGCAATTTTTTTTACCTGCAAAAGTGTGAAAAATCATGGGACCTATATGTGCCAATGGTCGTTAACGTTAAAAATGTATGCCACTATTTTCTCTCGTTAACAGTATGCGAACGAAAAGTTTGAGGTTGAATTTTGATTTACTTCATGAGAACTCGTTGTTTTAATCTGTTTTAAACGTTTACAAATGAAAGTTTAAAAAAATAGCCCTTGCAATGATGGTAATTTGACCTCTATATCACTATTGTTTTTGGAGATATTCCGAAAATATTTAAAAAGATTGTTAAAAAACTCCAAAAATTCTATCATTCTGGCCTTCTATATTTGCTACGATGTAATGTTTGATATCCAATGAAAGGTTGAAAAATAACCTTTCCAATGGTGGTACCTTGACCTCCTTACGACTATTCAAAATATCACACAATAGGTTCAATTTTCCAAAAAATCGGATCTTTCATTTGATGCAAAACAAAACTCCGTAACAAAAAATTGTTGGGTTTTTTTAACGAATTTTTGACCTATTTTGAAAATATCTTTTTTACCACCATTAGAAAGAAAATTACACTTTTGATTTTGTGTTTTTATTTCAGTATTACTATGAGCACGATCGCAAATCAAAGACCAAATTCTACTTGCGTCTTTTTTGCGATCGCTTTGATTTGAGTGTGCATAATCAGTGGCGGATCTAGAATTCACCAGAGGGGGGAAGGGGCTGAAACGGCTTTTAGCGCTTTTTTCAATTTTTTTTTCCACACAAAAAATTCTAAAAGGGAGATGGCGGCTAAAGCCTTATCAACCCGTATATAAATCCTCCGCTGTGCACTGTGGTTACAACAAAATTTCTACTTCGAATAATGATCCATTTTCTATATCTGCATTGGAAGTCCGCGGGCAACTGGCTACTCAAATGATCAATACGGTCACCAACCGCTGTTGGTTGTTGTAAGACAGGTACCTAAGAGATTTAAACTTGCGGATATCACTTCCCTGTCCGATAATTCTGCAAAAGTGAAATGGGACGTAAGGATGTATTTTCTGCTCAAAACAACACAAAGGCCAACGAATAATTAATATATGTGCCTGTTGCAACAAACCATTTTGCTTCGTTAATGATCGAAATAACTTCAAATTTCTTCATAAGAAAATGAAAATTCAATGCGTTGATCAAAAATGCAAACTAATTTATTTTTATTTCAAATAAATCAACTTTTCAACAAAATTAAATATGTCTTAGATTTTTACCGTTGACGACCATTGGAACATATAAGTCCCGTCAGATTTGGTGGTCGCGTGGATAGCCCGAGTGCACTATCTTTTTTTGCTATTTTTTATTAAAAATTTAAGGTTGCCCGCAACTTCGCCAAAACTTTTACCTATAGCTCCTCCTACCCCCAAAATATTGCAGCAAGAAGAAGGGGGAAAAAAGTAAAGATTTTTCGACTTTGGGGTGGTCTGGGAGGCAAATGGATCTACCCTTGAAATTTAGTACTTTCTGGAAGCCACATTTATTCTCTGTTGAATGATGCCTTGTTAAGAAAAATCGTAAGCATAGTTTTTCCAGGAAAAATTCGAAAGTAAAAGGGGTCACCGGTGTCCCAATGGTCGTCAAAGGGTTAAAAGACATAGAATGTCACTTCGAGGGTACAAATGCACTAAAGAGCAAATTAATTAGGTACCGTTAAGCCCTTTTCAACGACATATTCTTTTTTTTAAGATCAGACATGTTTATGTACCTTAGTTATGCGAAAAAATACCATTTCAAAGCAGTTGTTTTTGCGTTGGTCCAAAAAAAATTTTTTGTTTTTGAAAACCTCTCAAGGTCAGCTTTAAAATACAGGAGGTTTTTTAAACTTGTTTTTTGTATGGAGGGCGACCCACTCTAATGTACACTATCATATGCAATATATGTAGAAATTTGGATTTAATATATGTAGAAGGAGACCAGAAATACAGAGATACTTACCAACCAAAAATATATTACCTCTAAAGATTTGACTTTATGGCCTCAAATTTAAATATTTTTAAACATGTTCTTTGAGTGTTCTGAGGAACGGGAATTCTTTCTTGTTGTAAGCCTGGGCATGTAAGGTGTTGTTGAAGCTTAACTTCTGTATAGTTTGAACATTTCAATATTAACTCTGATACAGTGATTCCAAGTACATATGTGGGAAGATTTAAAGGGTGTTAAGATTTGACACACACGAGTGTTCAAAAAACACACCGTATCTCCAAGCGCGCAACGACTTGGAGTGATAGCTGTATGCAAGTTGGTCGCATTAACAGCATCATCGGCTCCATTGCCATTGCCAGTACACTAATAGATTCAGATTGTGGCTTACTCATAAGAAGCTTACCGTCAGGAATTCAACAATACAAAGGATAATGGAAGGCAGATTGCGGCGAAATAATTGATAGTTTCATTAGTGATAAGTTCCATTAATTTTCCTTTGTTATAAGCCACTTGGCAATTCATCTATGTGTGGCATCATGACACAATGGGTGCCACAATTGAAGCTAAACTTCAAAATACTTAAAAATATTGTATTGGGTAAGTCTTTGACTTTCTTTTTCTGACTAGTTTTTTCTTTTTTTTTTTTTGCATAGTCCTGTCTTATTTTTTTGGAAACGTAATTAAGTAAAAATTTTTGCCTAGTTTTATTTTATTAAAAATTATTTGTCATTTGTGAATTATTTAATGCATATCTTAAATAAAAAAAAAAAAGCAATTGCATTCAGAGTTAGTTAGCTTGACTGCCAAACCTACTTTTGTTTGGTAAATTTAATCAAATTGCTGTTAGTTGACATTAATTTGTTGAACGCATTTCAGATATATATGCACCAGTGTAGCCAGTGACATCAGAATGTGTCAAAATATTTTGTAGCTGTCAATAATACACAATAGATACATTTTAGGTACAAGTTAATTTGTTAACGATATAGTGCAATCTTCTAGATTCTAGATCTTATTTAAAAAAAGAAAGTAGCTTCAGACAAAAAAAAAAAAACAAAAACCAAAGTAAAGGTTTCCTTTGGTAGTTTTATTTAGTGCATTAGTTAGTTTCTCGTAAGGCTGCCTCTATAGTCGATTAGATAGTCCACTTGACTGCCACACCAGGAGTCCCGGTTTCGACTACTGGCCAGGCCATTGTCCTAAGTTTTAACCTTCTTGCGTTTCTTTCCTCATTTCTATTTAAAAATTTATCAATTCTTACGATTGAAAAAGTCTACTGCTGGCAGAGAAGTTTTTGGAGAGGATCGCTTAGTAACTTGAATTGGCTGAGTTAAAGGCATAAAACTTGCCTCAGATCCTAATTCACATGTTTCTACGGCTTCCCGCCGGGCTTATACATTTTTTACTTGATTGTACCTTCTTTTCCACCAGGGCCGTGCGCAGAATAGTTCTGGGGGAGGGGTGTTTTGATTAAAAAAAATAGGATTGGATGGGAAAACTATCAAAAAATGGATATACAAAAAAACGAGGGCCGTTGATAATTCCGGGAAAAATGAAACAAGGAATAATTTATACAGCAAAAAAACATTTTAATTCTCAATATAGACTCTTTTTAGCTCGATACACTTCGTCTACCGTTCCTCCAATTTTTTTTATCCCATCCGAAAAATACGTTTTCGGAAGGTCCTTAAAATAGGCATCTGTTTCGGTGATGAGCTCCTCTCCGGCGCTGAATCTCTTTCAGCCGAGCCATTTCTTCAGGTTTGGAAACAGAAAATGGTTCTAGGGGTAAACTTTGGAGAATATGCTGGATAAGGAAGATATTCGTACTTCAATTCATGGAATTTTGCCATGGGTGGTAGGCATGTGTGAACATGCGCATTGTCTTGATGGAAGAGCACTTCTTTCCTCGCCAAATGGGGACGTTTCTCTTTCAAAGCGTCGTTGAAACGATCCAATTTGGCTGGTGGAAGTTAATCGATGCATATTATAACTCATTTATCCCATAACCTTTCCGGCCGATAGCACCGTCTTCGCCTTCTTGAGAGCACGTTCGGTCGGTGAAGTAAATTGTTTCGACTGTCCCTTGTCTCTGGTGTATAGTCATGGATCCATGTTTCATCCACAGTTACTAATCGATAGAAAGAATTCTTCTTATCTTTGTTCAACATCGCCAAACACGCTTTTGAATCAGTCACACGATCGCGTTTATGGTCGAGAGTGAGCAACGAGGCACCCATCATGCACAGAAATTTTTACCTACGGCCTCAACAACCTCGCGCACTTTAACTCTTTGTGAATAAATTCTTGAATCGTAAGTTTTAGTGAACGTTTCTGGTGTGGTGACCTCATTTGGGTGTCCAGAACGTTCAGCGTAACTTGTGCTTGTACGACCGCATCGGAATTCAGTAAACCACTTGTGAATCATTCCAATTGATGGTGCAGAGTCCCCTTAGTTTTTATCAATCCTTTCCTTGGTTTCGGTGATCAACATCAACATCAACATCAACATTAACATCAACATCAACATCAACATCAACATCAACATCAACATCAACATCAACAACAGCAACAACAACATCAACATCAACATCAACATAAACATCAACATCAACATCAACATCAACATAAACATCAACATCATTATCAACATTAACATCAACATCAACATCAACATCAACATCAACATCAACATCAACATCAACATCAACATCAACATCAACGTCAACATCAACATCAACATCAACATCAACATCAACATCAACAACAACAACAACAACAACATCAACATCAACATCAACATCAACATCAACATCAACATCAACATCAACATCAACAACAACAACAACAACAACAACAACATCAACATCAACATCAACATCAACATCAACATCAACATCAACATCAACACCAACATCAACATCAACATCAACATCAACATCAACACCAACATCAACATCAACATCAACATCAACATCAACATCAACATCAACATCAACATCAACACCAACATCAACATCAACATCAACATCAACATCAACATCAACATCAACATCAACATCATCATCAACATCAACATCAACATCAACATCAACATCAACAACAACAAAAATCTACTTAGTTATGGACAGTTTTTTTTCGTGGCAATCAACACTGCTCGGAAACAACAATATAACATTATGAAACCTGACTATGACATTAATTAGAATATGGATTAGGACAAAAATTAAGACACATATAAAACACACTTTTCCAAACTAGGAAAGGAATTCGGTATATTTTATTAAGTCAAGAATTTGGTCATGGATTAGAACAAGAGTTTGGACATGATATAGGAGTATAAAGAAGCACCGTCACGTCAAAACATACGAGTGTGTCCAAAAGAAAACACATCAAGACATTTTAAAACCACAAAATTGATAAGCCAGTATAATTAACAAATTTCTTATCTATAGTCTTAGAGAAAATACACTGTGATACTATGATTGGACATAAAAGTAATGGCGTCTATTGTAATTTTAATTAGATTTTAAATTTTTAGTCTCACGTGTACTTGAACTTGCCACTAAGACCCTTTCCCTCCCTCCAAAAAGTCCTCATTGAAGCCCATAACACTGATGTGCACTAATCACTATTAATTAAACTAAAATCCTTAGCAGAATCAACTGACCGAATAATTGTATTTAAAATAATTTTCAAAGTCAAAATCAATTTTTCATGCTTTTATGCCGAAATCGTGGTAATCAAATAAATTTAACTCATTCAAATTCAACAATGAACTTTTAATAGAATTTTCAATATTATTTGCAGTCACAAATAATAATTTATTCATTTATAATAAATTATTTGGTCGGCTAAATTTGTCAAATATTAAACAAAGTTTCTGGCTAAAAACAAAAACACAAACATTGTTTTATTCAATGCCAGCCAGTATACGTGCTACATTATAGAGTGTTTTGAGGAAAGAGGGTGGTGCATGGTACACCCAATGCATAAAATTGCCATAAATCACTTTTATATTTGAAATTATAAACTAATAAGCGAGAAAACCAATTAGGTTGTATTAAAAATTTAATTAATTTTATTGTTTTTATTGATCGCCTAAAATACAATAGCTTCAATAAAGTCCTAACAGCTGACAGAGCAACTCCACACACCATTTAAAATGACTTAAAATAGAACGTGTGAATGTGAGGCCACACGTGGAAATTTCTGAAAAACTTTACTTATGACAAAATTTATTTTGATTTTCATTTTCCTTTCTTTTTTTTTCTTTTTCTTTTTGTGGCTGAAATTAAGTCATTACCTCAGAGTATTGGAAATAGTCTGATGCTGTTGCTGTGACATAAAATCCAATGTTTATCATTAAACTTTACAATCAAGCTGCTTCTTCGTTATATGTTTATTTATATAAGAACCCCAGAATTTCGAAAGTGGCCTTAAATTCTTCCATTTAATCTTCTCCCCCAAAAGAAGACAAATCGTTTGTGAAAGCTTTTAAATATTTTGTTATATTTAAGTTTGCCTCTAGTGAAATTATTGCTGTCAAAAAAATTCTAACTTCCCTTCTGCAGGATTAGACAAGAGTCACACCGCAGCTCCCTCATATGCTGTGTCATTTTTAATGACATCCCGCTGCAAGTTGGCTGAACTCGTCAAAAACTCTTAAAATTTAATTCAATTCTGTTGCTTCATTTCTGACAGCAGCCAACTAAGACTGTTTTGTTCTCTCCCCTGTACCTTGAGGCCACATCTAACAAAACGCAGTCATTTGTCTGCCAACACGTGCGTTCGTATCTCATTGCGTCTGCCATGTCGACATTTTATGGGCCACATAAATGTATGTGCGCTGCATCAGGTGCAACATACATAAAATACATACATAAAAATTGGGAAGAGGGGCGCAGAGATTGTTTGAAACATACATACAAACGTAATGTGTTCATACGTTGCTGGAAGTTCATATCAGCTCTTCGTATGACACTGGAGAAAGGCAGCCCAGATGTGCAAGTTGCGCCCTAGTGATGAAATATTTGCATTTGTAACGATTAGTCATTGAGATGTTGACTTATTTACTGTATCAGGAGTAAGTTTAAGAGTGATTCACACAGTTAAATAAAATTTGTTTTCGTCAAGAAATAAAAACAAAAAATTAAATTTTAATTTAGAGGTACACGGTTTTCGAATTAACACCCTATATTGTATGGTATCAAAATAATATTAATAAAAAACCTCCGAAAAGTCATCCAACGTCAAAAGAAATTTTAATTTGGGTTCATTTTGTTTTATTGGACTATCACGTAAAAAGTATGTCGTTGAGAGATACTTTTTCAGTAGGGACTTTATCAGACAGATCAAGAGTGACTTATGTCAAACTGTCACGGTATTTTTGTTCAGCATTGTTTGACATTTAATCATGGAAAGACTAAGGCCACACATTGTTCTGTTTGGGTTCCTGAAAAGCTTGGAGAATATCCACAATTTTCGACCAAAATTTCGTTCTGTGATAGGTCCATATCTGACATATGGCTTCACCAATAAGCAAAATAGCCGAATTCGGACATAGGTAAGACTTAAACATAGGTTTACCTTAAAGAAAAAAAGAAACACTGTTTGAAGTCGTAAAAATATTGTATTTTTCTTATGAGTGCAATTTGAGAAGTCAGTGAATTTTTTCATTTCCCGCGTAGTGAATTTAAATGCAACACTGGTTCAATCAACTACCGTCTGTAACGCTGCGAACACACGTGACAAATTGGCATAACAATATTAATATGACAAAAAGTGATATTTCTTTCAGTTTCAGGGTGTTTTTTTTACTCTTTTTCAAATAAAAGTCAAATTTCTTGCAAGCCGACTTGCAATGTGATTGTTGCAAGCAATTGAGCTGGCAACTAAAAAGTTATGAGTGTGTTGGTAACAAAAGTTGAAATGTGTTGAAATTGCTATGACAAATTGTCTCATGTGCTCGCTGGGTTAAGAGACTACTGTCAAATTTTTAGCAAGCTGCTCATTTACTTTGAAAGCAGCAATTTTTTTTTTTTTTTTAAACTTTTATTGTTATTTATTGAATCTTTCTCTTAGAAACTAACAATAATTTATCAAATCTTAACCTAAATATATATATACAATTTCATAACCAGAACTAAGAAATATATGTATGTAAGCAAGTATATGACAAGAACAATGATGATATTCATTTTTATAATTTTTAGCAATATTATAAAAGTTTCAGTTTCATTTCTTTCTCCAGTTTCGCAGTTTCTCCAGTTTCTCAACCATGTTTCCAGGGTTTCCAAATATTCATTTAGGTCTTTGGATGCAACTAAAGGGTTTGAATGGGTGCTCAAAATAGAGGTATCATCAGCAAATGTTAAAGTGACCAATCGATTGCTGGTTGGTAGATCACATGTAAATATTAAATACAAAACTGGACCGAGGACGCTCCCTTGAGGAACTCCTGCTTGAAATTGGAAAATTAGATGTAATAAAGTTTTTATATTTTATTCTAAATTTTCTATCACTTAGATATGACTCTAGAATCTTTTGGCAGTGAACTGGTAATACAAGTTTTATTTTGTATATTAAACCCTCGTGCCACACCCTATCAAATGCCTAAGCAACATCTAAACAAATCGCAGAACAGTATTTTTTTTTTCTTCATACGCTTTTCTTATTTCGATTGTTATACGATGCACTTGCTCTATAGTACCATGTTTTTTTCGAACGCCAAATTGGTGGTTTGGGATAATTCCTGTTTGTTCCATATGTGGCTCTAACTTAGTGAGCAGTAATTTTTCAAAAAGTTTTGAGT
The DNA here is from genome assembly GCA_943735915.1 of Pherbina coryleti. NCBI lineage: Eukaryota > Metazoa > Arthropoda > Insecta > Diptera > Sciomyzidae > Pherbina > Pherbina coryleti. The sequence goes on from OX030949.1 coordinate 133,806,084, forward strand.
ATATAGGTAGTAAACTTTTTGGTCTGTAGGAAGATGTTTGGCTTGAGTCTTTTCCAGGTTTGGGAATCATGGTTATCTGTGAAATTCTCCAAGACATTGGGAAATAACCAATCCTCAATATTGCGTTAAGTATATGTGTTAATATTTTAATAGCAATACTTGGAGACTCCTTTATCATTTTTGGAGTAATAAGGTCGTACCCTAGTGCTTTCTTAGTATTAAGTGTTGTTTTAATAATTGTGTCAATATCCTCGACTTTCACTTTTAATGGACTTTCCCTCGGTTGAGTAGGTAAGAGTAGAGTAACTATGAGAGTTCTGAAGCAAAAACGCGTGTATTTTCTTATGGGCCTCAAAATTCACAAAATTGTGCCCGACTGCGCAGTCGGCGTCGCTGCCCGGCCGATACGATTGTAGGGTGACGAGCAGAAAGTAGAGTGACTGAAGCATGTAGTTGTTGTTGCAAATTGAAGATAAGCGTGGTGACCGCAGCGTGTGTTGAGTACTGTGCAGTCGGCGCCTCTGCCCGGCCGATACGATTGTAGGGGACCGAGTTTATGCCGGTCGACACCGAAACATGTTGTTGTTATTGCAATTCACATGTGCGCGGAGACCGCAGCTTGTGATGGCTGATAAGACCGATAGTAGGGTGATTGAAGCATGTAGTTGCTGTTGCTAATTGAAGATAAGCGTGGTGACCGCAGCGTGTGTTGAGTACTATGGAGTCGGCATCTCTGCCCACCGATAGGATTGTAAGGCGCCGAGTTTATACCGGGCTACTCTGAAACATGTTGTTGTTGTTGTTATTGCAATTCACATGTTTCTTTATTAACGCATATAATTTTTAGGTATTTTATAAATGAAAAATATAAAAATGATATTATCACAGCCCCGGGATTGAACTCGGGCCGCAAGCATTAGAGTCGAACGCCTTAACACTGTGCTATTTCATCGTATGCTTCTTAACGAACAAAATGTGTATAAAAACATGTGTGTAGATAAAAACATGTGCTCAACATGAAGATAAGCGTGCACCGCTGCTGCTTGGGCTGGACGGACGGGCAAACCGCAAGCTCAGCACAATCACCATAAAGTTCTGCGCTCACGCCTGAGCTCAGAGCTTTATGGTGATTGTGCTGAGCGCGATATGGGTCGGGGGTGGTGCGGGCGGTGGGGGTAAGTGTTTACATCGGTCGACACCGAAACATGTTGTTGTTATTGCAATTCACATGTGCGCGGAGACCTCAGCTTGTGTTGCTTGATGAGGCCGATAGTAGGGTGACGAAAAATATAATTGTTGCCAAAAATGTAGATAAGCGTAGCAATAGCAGCAGTAGCTTGGGTTGACTAATGGAAAGTCAAAGTATGAAAGCGGCAAAGGCGAAGCGTCACCGTAACCTCGAACTTGAGAATACAAACCATGACCATACTCAACTATGTCGATATAAATAAAACAAAAACAGATTGATTTATTCATTTTTATTTTTTATTTATTAAAAATTGAGAAAAAGAAGTAATTGTTTATTTTAAATTATTCTTCGGATTTCGTTGGTTAGGGGTGAGTATTCAATTAAACGATCATGAATTACTAAACAGTAGGCCGATGTTTTAGATGGAATTGAATTGTGTGCGGTTAGATAAAGATTACGTTTTCATTTTTGAGGGTGCTTGTATTATTTTTATTTGAGCATCGAAAATAAGAATCTTAAGCATAAATGACCACAATTTACAGTATTAAAATTTTGATATCTAGTATAATTATAACTAATGTTTTTCCCTAAATATTCAATTAATTGCTTCGGTGGATGCAAATTTCCGAAGCTGTCGAAATATTCGATTTGATTGTTGTTTTTCCAGTATGCTACCCAATGTGTGCCAGGTCCCTTTGAAGTATCCAGATTGATTATTCCACATTCTTTTTTAAAGGGTTTCTTTGGAAGAGTGTCACACATAAACACACCTCTAAAATTTGGGATATCTTTCGCAAATTTTCTCAAGTCTACATCGGAAAGGGCTCTTTTGGGTAGCTTTATGAAAAATTTTGATTTTGATAAGGTTTTAAAAACAAACCAAAACCCTTTTTATATGGTTTTAGAAACATGCCTTTTCCCATTGCAATAGACTCCATTTTACTGTTATGTCGTTTTGCTTCATTTAACTGCTCTTTTCCGTCTTTAACTGCATTGATTGCTTTTGTTATACCAGCTGCTCCACCAGCTAGACCACCAAGTGCACCCAGTGCAGCGAATATTGGTGCAAGAGGAAGAAAACCTCCAGATTTAGGTAGTGGTATTATTCGAGGTGTTTTGATTAGAGATTTTTTTCCTTTGAAAATATTATTTGCAACTTTTCTTGAAATTTTAACGGCATCATCCAAATTTTTAGTTTTCTTAATTTTCATTTTAGCACTTTTTAAGGCGTCTCTAAATAGTTGATGCCCATTTACTTGAGGAGATCTCTTAGTTTTACTGTTAACGTTGCCCATACCAAATTTTGCTTTCGCCTTCATAGCGTTAGTGACAAACCAAGCGTTTGATTTTTCACCAATACTGCTATCACTTGCGTTAACCCGTTGCCAAGCCTTTTCAGCTAAGATTCTATCAGCAATATGTCTTTTTTCCAAATCTTTGTTGTTTGCGTATACTATATCATGTTGTCTGCAAGCGGAATCCAAAAGATTGATTCCTTGATCACCTCTAGCTAATCGCTTCTTTAATTTTGTACCAGGCCCACAAAATTGATAACCAGGTAAATGGAGTTCAATCGGAAGTTTGTCTATTAAATTATTCAGAATACCTTTTCCCATGAAGGATGGGGGAAGACTGATTTCCTTTTTATAAATAATTGGCATTAATATTTAGACTTTTTCGATCAGAGGTTGTAATCAAAGTGATGTAAAATCAATAAAATGACCCGATTATATATGACATAATTTAGTAGTTGACATAATGCGATTCTTAAAGCAACGTAAAACGCTTGATGTAAAGAATATTGATGGCAAATTAAATACATCAAATATATTAAGACATAGCTCATTACTACCAAACTCTATTCGGGGTCTTATTGTGGGACCGTCAAATTGTGGAAAAACAAATGTGATGATAAGTCTTATTGAAAGCCCCAACGGATTGAAATTTAAAAATATTTACTTATACTCAAAGTCAGCACAGCAACCAAAGTATCAATACTTGGAGCGTCTAATTAAACCTATTAAGGAGATAAATTTTTCAATATTTTCCCATAATGATGACGTCATAGACCCAGATGAAGTACAACCGCACTCAATATTTATATTCGATGATGTAACTTGCGAGAAACAAAATCATATACGATCTTACTTCTGTATGGGTCGTCATAAAGATGTTGATAGCTTTTACTTATGTCAAACTTATACACGTATACCAAAACATTTGATTCGTGATAATGCCAATATGATTATAATGTTTAAACAGGATGAAATGAATGCAAGACACATCTACAACGATCATGTTGGTTCTGATATGTCTTTTAAGACTTTCTATGAGCTATGTTCAAAGTGTTGGAGAGAAAAATATGGATTTTTAGTTATTAATAAAGATGATGATATGAATAATGGTCGCTATAGAAAAGGATTCGATGTTTTTATTGGATTATAAAAGAAACAGAATAGATATCTAAAAATCAGTACAACAACAGCTGCGCAACTGATCACACAGACGGCTAAACTGATCTGTTCGATAAAACAGCTAACTACTAAACTGATCTGTTCTATAAAACGGCAACTGCTAAACTGATCTGTTCGATAAAACAGCTGTTAAACTGACCTGTTTATCTGTATACCCTGTTTATATATACACCTATCAATATGAATGAAAAACTAGTCAAGAATCTTATTAAAACACGAAATATTTTGAAAAAGAAATTTTAGAGTATTCAACTGGGAGAAGCGGCAAGTGATGATATGAATAATGGCCGCTATAGAAAGGATTCGATGTTTTTATTGGCGTATAAAAGAAACAGAATAGATAGCACACTGACTGCTAAACTGATCTGTTCGATAAAACAGCTAACTACTAAACTGATCTGTTCTATAAAACGGCAACTGCTAAACTGATCTGTTCGATAAAACAGCTGTTAAACTGACCTGTTTATCTGTTTACCCTGTTTATATATACACCTATCAATATGAGTGAAAAACTAGTCAAGAATCTTATTAAAACACAAAATATTTTGAAAAAGAAATTTAAAAGTATTCAACTGGGTGAAGTTGCAAGTGATAAGCTTTTGGAAAAAACATTTCGTTCATCGCAGTTCGGAGTCGGCATTAAGCTTGTAGGTCCATTTCTCGGTCAATTGTGTACAAACTTAACGAAATATTTTCAATTATTGAAGAATTGAGAGAAGCAAAAATTAATATATAAATAGTCTGCAAATGTTTCATCATCAATATTCATAAAATGCCTGTCGACAAGTTTGGACATTATATGAGTAGCTCTGAAAGATATCAAAACCCGCACACCAAGATTCATTTAGATAGTGATCGCCATTTCAACTTCAACTCACGTAGAATAAAAAATATTGCTAATCCTGTATTGGAAAACGATGCTGTGAATAAAGTTTATTTAAAAAGTTATTTTGAGGAAACAAAGAAGCAATTGAATGTATTATATGAGGGGGGAATTAAGGAGATGGAAGATCGTTTTAACAAATTAATACAGCAGCAAACCGTATCGCATACAACAAAACTTGTGGACTTAGAAGCAGTTCTATCTAATTTAACACAAGATCAAAGTAATCTCGACAAATCATTAGAGGAGATAAAATCGGCGTTTACACATAAAATTGATGAAGTTGAAGAACGTCTTTTAAGGAAAATACAAGATCATTATGAGTTTTTGGAGGATAAAATAAATCGTGCTGAAAGGAATTCACCAACAGAAGCTCTGAAACGAGTGTGGGCTAAGGTAGCATCTAGAGACGGGGAGGTGACAGCTCTTAAACGAATAACAGCCACTGAAGACACTGGGAATGGCCAGACAAGCAGTGGTGCAGGAGCTTCATAAGCAAGCACGCAGAAATTTCGCACGGCGACGAGTGGTGACCAATGGTATAGATGATCTTTGGCAAGCAGATCTCGTTGAGATGGGTGCTTATTCAAAATACAACAAAGGCTACCGATTTATTTTAACGGTAATAGATACATTTTCAAAGTTTGCTTGGGCTGTTCCTGTAAAATCTAAAGGTAGTGAAGATATTACCAATGCTATGAAATCTATTTTTTCACAAAAGAGAATACCTAAAAACTTGCAAACAGATAATGGCAAAGAGTTTTATAATAAAACATTTCAAAACCTAATGAAAAAACGTAGTATCAATCACTATTCTACATACAGCATCATGAAAGCATCTATTGTAGAACGATTTAATAGAACTCTAAAAGGAATGATGTGGAAAAAGTTTAGCTTACAAGGAAATTATCAGTGGATAAATATATGCAAGGATTTAATAAGCCAATACAATAGTAAAAAGCATAGAACCATTGGAATGATGCCAAAGTCTGTTAACACAGGAAATGAACGTTCCATTCTAAAACAAGTTTATAATCATCCAAAAGTTTTTAAATATGGTAAACTTAAGGTTGGAGACTACGTTCGCATAAGCAAATATAAACATATTTTCGAAAAAGGATATACCCCCAATTGGACAACAGAAATTTTTAAAATTCATATTATACAGAATACAAATCCTGTAACTTATTTACTGGAAGACTATCAAGGAAACCCGGTTATTGGTGGATTCTATGAACATGAAGTTATGAAGACCCATTTTCCGAATACGTATTTGATTGAAAAGGCTATTAAAACAAGGGGGCAGCAAGTTTACGTTAAATGGTTGGGATTTTCCGATCTACATAATTCTTGGATAAATAAAGATACAGTTCAACAACAACAACAATATACCTAATTACTTTTGATTGTAATACATACAAATTATACATATATCTGAATACACATACTCAATAAAGCGAAAAAATTAAAACATTTTTTTAATTATAATCATTTTTATTTTCATATTAATTTACAAAATTTTAAATAAATTAGTTGTTTAATTCTGTTTTTCTACACCATCATCATCATCATCATCGTCTTCTGAGCTTTCATGCAAGTTTTTGTAGAATATATTTCCATTTTCCCTCTTCTTCTTTTTAATGGCTAGGGAAAATGCGCCATCCATGTCTATGGTTTTCATTAGAATGTGTAATGTCTCATTTAAATAATCCATCTGATTCTTAGTGATAATCAGAAATCTTTTCGGTAAATAAATATGAAATTCTTTATTTACAAGACATCTTATGCTTTCCCCATATTTTGTATCTACTCTCGCGATTCTGTTTACTTCATATGGAACGTTTACTTCCATATCCTTTAAGGGTAAGTATTTAATGCTAGGATTTTGAAAAAGATTTTTTAAACTTGTTTTCATATTTTCTTTTTTCTTTAAACTATTCACCGTGACAGATATATTTAGACTGACTCTCGATATTTATAAAATTACTTATTGAACATATTGTATTCTATTATTAGACGATTTCTTATCAGTTGCATCCGGTTATTTGGCAATTTTTATAATTTGCTGTTAAATATGAATATATAACTTTGTGATAGATATCTACACGTATGTATATATGCGTGCATATGAAATATTGCAAGATATGGTGAAATATTGCAAGATATGGTGAAATACTATGTTATATCAGGAGAAGTTAGAAAGCATAAGAAGAGTAAATATGTATGTATGTAAATATATATATATATATATATATATATATATGTATATATATATATATATATATATATATATATGTAATTCAAATTTTAGCGAGATGTGTGTAAGGTATAAATAGAAAAACTATGACGAGAGAGATTTAGTTGTAGTATATTCCGGATTAAATATGTATTGGGGTCAACTTTTAAGAAGCCATGATAAATACTGTACTTGTCATGCGCAGTGGAAGACTTTACAAATAATAAATGCTATAGTTTTGGATATTATGTTGCAGGTGTTTCTAACTGCGGAAGGAGGAGTTAGAACACAAATTTTTTATCTTAGTAGAGGCCAACAAATGCCTACAAATCTTCCAATGTTCGAATTCAGCCACAATCAACATATAAAAATTGAGGTCGTTGGCGGTATGATATCTCTAGTTGGAACAGTCTATGAAGGTGGTTATAAAGACATAAATGTATACTCATACAAGCCATCGTGCGTTTTCCGAGAAATAGATGGCTTTTTTGGGGGTTTAGATAAAAAATATATTAGCAAGGTGGGAATCCCTGGAATCCGTTCAACACCCCTACAATCATCAAATACTAGTCGTCAAAACTCACCCGCCTCAAAAAAGAGGGAAAATTTTGATGATAGTGAAGTTGTCAAAGTAGGTGGCGGTGTCGGTGGCGGAGGCGACAGCTCAGTTGAAGAAGAAGAAGAGGAAGAAGAAGAAGAGAATAACTAAATTAGATTATAAATGCTAGTAACAATTCTTATCATATCATTTAAAAATAGATCGTTGACAAAAGAACACATCTGTTGAGAAAAATTAAAATGAAAAAGAATTTCATCATATTAATTACATATTTTTGCATCGTACAAGTTTTTTCAGCTGCTGTTCCTATTGATTTGAGTGAAAACGAATTTAAAAATACAGAGTTTGCTATCAAATTACCTAATAATGATACTGTAAGCATACAATTGAATTTTAAACTCTTAAAGTTTAGTAAAGATTTAAATAATGGAAACGCCGAGTCATCACCAGAAGTACAATTACAGTCAGCTGGTGAGGAAAAGTCCCAGCCGCCAATAGATCAATCGTTTACAGTGGATGAAGCTATTGAAGCATTTAGGCAAGACTTAGTTAAAAAGGAACAAAATATTGCGGGAATTATTGAAAGTTCACAACCATTTTACAGGCATTTTCAACTGCAATATAAAGATAATATTAAATTGAGAATCCGTTGTACATATGACAGCAATTATCTAAAACGTCGATTAAATATCTCGTGTTTTGAATATCGTCAAGTTGAATACGAGAGATTCTTAAGTAACGGTGAAATTGAGGTGGTTACTGAGGATGATATTACTTTCCGCTCAGATATGACATTAATCAGCATTCAAGATTATAAACATGACTTGGAAATGGAAATATCTTAAATTTTACCAATCATTTATAAATTTGCTGTCATCATGTTAAGAAGCCTTAAGCGTCAAAAAATGAATAACGAGTTTCGTGCTAAGATTTTGAACGATTTCTTGAGTGAAAAAATATTTTTGTGGCCTGAGCACAAGGTTATTTTACAAAAATTAAAAGGTCGATTCGATGAATATGCGTTATATAAGATGAAAACGTCGAAATTTGGTGATCATTACACGAATTGCGAATGGTCAAGGGATGAAACAACTTGCGGTCCTGATACTTGTGGATGTTCCTCTATCGATAGAATATGGGATGACGCATTGAATATAATAAACTTTTATTATAATATAAAAACGCAAATTTTAACAAATTTTCTTCACTTAACATCGTAGTCGCCATATGGATAGCGTTAAACAATGTCTAAGGAGAGAATTTTAGTTATAGATGTTCAAGGTTTCTACATCAATAATGAATTTAGTGTAAAAGAACTGAGTATTTCAGTAGATGATGACTCACAAGTTCAAACATTTGTAATTAAACCACCTTTTCAATATGCATCTCTGACGATTAAGGAAAAGGTTTCATATAATTGGCTTTATAAAAATCATCACGGCTTAAAATGGGAGGATGGCGATTCAACTTTAGAAAATATTATAGAATATTATATTAAAAATATCAAAGAGAAAAATTTCATTTATTATATAAAAGGTTTAGAAAAAATTAAGTGGATTCAAAATTTGTTTAAAGATGAAATTTTTTATCATAACCTAGATGACTTAAACTGTCCAAATTTCAAAATTTTGTATAAAAATAACCAATCAATAAATGTTTGTAGCTATCATAAGAAAAATTTTACATGTGCTGAAAAAAATGTAATACTCTTAAGAGAGTTTATAAATAAAGGAAACATAAAATAATAATAAATCAATTTATAGTTGTCATTTAATACTTAAATCAGATTAAATAAATATCAATCGTTAGTTCATAACGAACGTTCGCCATGTCTATAACAATCTCTTTAAGCGGAACCACGTCAACCCTTATTGGAAAATATTTTCCTCCAATTGAATTGACCACAAAATATGTTTGCGGACTTGTAGACTTTGTAACATTTAATTCTATACCCAATGTAGATATCCACAACAATTTATTTCATATCGGATCACATACTATTACAATACCAGTTGGTTCATATGAATTTGAGGATATTGGGTTTTTCTTAGAAACAACCGTAAGAGACATTGATGAGTCAATTTTCCTGGAAATTGAATCGAACAACAACACTCTTAAAACTGAAATTGTATCCTCCGTGGACATAGATTTTTCAAAACCAAACAGTATAGGACAGCTGCTGGGATTTAGTAAGAGAAAGTTGCTAGTAAATGAGTTACAATATAAGGAATTTAGCGAAGAGATTTCAATACAAATATTGCAAGAGAAAGAAACAGAAAATATTTCTACAGAACCGCTACAAGAGATAGAAAAAACAGAATATATTCATATAGATCGGACCGATGAACCTAAGAAATTTGAATCTGATCTACCTTTAAACATTACAAATGTAAACACAATACGTATTGAATGCAACTTAACAGCCGGATCATATATTAATAACGCATCAGTTCATACCATTCATGAATTTCCTCTTGACGTCTCACCGGGGTATAAAATAAATGAGACACCTAGAAATGTCATTTACTTACCCGTCAATTGTCAAGAGATAAACAACATAACGATAAGGATCTTAAATCAAGACGGTGACCTTATAAATTTTCGAGGGGAAAAAATTTCTATGCGCCTTCACTTTAAACCCGAATAAAAACATAATGATTATTTACACCAAGAACAATAAAAACGCGATTCAAAAAGGATTTTGTATTAGTCCTACATCAACACTCGATCGGGAGCATACAAAAAAGGATCTTTTGACTTCAGCTAATATAGATTATTTAAAATCCTTGGGACTTAATCTAAAATCATGAATGAGATATTAAATGTTCTACAAAAACCAATGTATGATGATAGCATTATAAAAAGGCAATACCATAGTTACTCGCCATATTTAAAATCCTTCAACAATAACGATGAAATTCGTATACCGATTCAAAATCAGGACCTCTTTGTCTTACCAAGTGAGAGTATGATTTACATTCATGGCTCTATAGTAAAACAGGAAGGAGGAAATGATGTAGTAGCAACAGGTGTTAAATTTAAAAATAACTTTGTTTCATATCTGTTTGATGAAATTCGATATGAAATTAATGGCTTTGAAATTGATCGTACACGCAATCTTGGTATTTCATCCACCATGAAAAATTTCGTATCATTGAATAAAGCTGAAAGCGGTGCATTAAAAAACGCTGGTTGGGCTCCTGATGAAAATTTCACATTGGAAAAATCTCATTTTAGTTGCTGTGTGCCGTTGAAAATGTTACTGGGTTTTGCTGAAGATTATACCAAAATAATATTAAACTCGAAGCATGAGCTTATCCTTCAACGTTCTTCATCTAATGAGAGATCATTCCATTCTATAAATGGAGCTCATCAATTAAAATTTACAATATCAGATATAATATGGAAAATGTCGCATATACAATTGTCAGATTTTGCAAAATTGGAGATGTATAAGATAATTAACAACAAAAATCCTATTTTAGTACCCTTTAGAAGTTGGGACTGTCATATAAATCCAATGCTGCCAAATACTACAAAAGTTTTATGGAATGTAAAACTATCGCCTCAAAATGAAAGACCTAGATTTCTTATCATCGGTCTGCAAAAAGAAAAAAGTAAAGAGCAAGGAAATATATTTGACCATTGCAATATATCTAATTTAAAAGTTTATCTAAACTCTGAATCGTATCCCTATGATGATTTAAATAGTCGCTTTGAAATGGGGCAGTATGCTGTTCTATATGATATGTATGCAAAATTTCAACAAAGTTATTATATGCGGGAACCTCAACCATTGCTTGACGTCGTTGGATACAAGGCTTTTGCACCACTTATTGTTGTTGATGTAACACATCAAAATGAAGCAGTTAAAGTTGGACCTATTGATATACGGATTGAATTTGACACCGAAGCAAACAATTCAATTCCATCTAAAACATCGGCCTACTGTTTAGTAATTCATGATCGTTTAATTGAATACTCACCCCTAACCAACGAAATCCGAAGAATAATTTAAAATAAACAATTACTTCTTTTTCTCAATTTTTAATAAATAAAAAATAAAAATGAATAAATCAATCTGTTTTTGTTTTATTTATATCGACATAGTTGAGTATGGTCATGGTTTGTATTCTCAAGTTCGAGGTTACGGTGACGCTTCGCCTTTGCCGCTTTCATACTTTGACTTTCCATTAGTCAACCCAAGCTACTGCTGCTATTGCTACGCTTATCTACATTTTTGGCAACAATTATATTTTTCGTCACCCTACTATCGGCCTCATCAAGCAACACAAGCTGAGGTCTCCGCGCACATGTGAATTGCAATAACAACAACATGTTTCGGTGTCGACCGATGTAAACACTTACCCCCACCGCCCGCACCACCCCCGACCCATATCGCGCTCAGCACAATCACCATAAAGCTCTGAGCTCAGGCGTGAGCGCAGAACTTTATGGTGATTGTGCTGAGCTTGCGGTTTGCCCGTCCGTCCAGCCCAAGCAGCAGCGGTGCACGCTTATCTTCATGTTGAGCACATGTTTTTATCTACACACATGTTTTTATACACATTTTGTTCGTTAAGAAGCATACGATGAAATAGCACAGTGTTAAGGCGTTCGACTCTAATGCTTGCGGCCCGAGTTCAATCCCGGGGCTGTGATAATATCATTTTTATATTTTTCATTTATAAAATACCTAAAAATTATATGCGTTAATAAAGAAACATGTGAATTGCAATAACAACAACAACAACATGTTTCAGAGTAGCCCGGTATAAACTCGGCGCCTTACAATCCTATCGGTGGGCAGAGATGCCGACTCCATAGTACTCAACACACGCTGCGGTCACCACGCTTATCTTCAATTAGCAACAGCAACTACATGCTTCAATCACCCTACTATCGGTCTTATCAGCCATCACAAGCTGCGGTCTCCGCGCACATGTGAATTGCAATAACAACAACATGTTTCGGTGTCGACCGGCATAAACTCGGTCCCCTACAATCGTATCGGCCGGGCAGAGGCGCCGACTGCACAGTACTCAACACACGCTGCGGTCACCACGCTTATCTTCAATTTGCAACAACAACTACATGCTTCAGTCACTCTACTTTCTGCTCGTCACCCTACAATCGTATCGGCCGGGCAGCGACGCCGACTGCGCAGTCGGGCACAATTTTGTGAATTTTGAGGCCCATAAGAAAATACACGCGTTTTTGCTTCAGAACTCTCATAGTTACTCTACTGGTAAGTTAGGAATCTCAAAACTGTTACACGGTGTATTTGATTGAAACACACATTTTAAGTGCTCAGCAAAAACAAGGGCTTTTTCTTCATCACTTCTCGCCCATCTTCCATTTTTTTCCTCTCAAAGGCGCTTCGCATTCTTTTGGAATCTTTGTATTTTTATTTGCCTTCTATAGGGAATAATTGGTTGCTTCTGTTGGACTTAACTTTTGCGTATATACCATTAAATTTTTTTCTAATTCAGTATTTAGTAGTTCTTTTAGCCTTTTGACAGCTGAAAGGAACTTTTGTTTAGATTGTGGCGATCTTCTTTGCTGCCAATTGAAAGCAGAAAACTTCGTTAATCGACGAAAATGGAAAAAAGTTAAATTCATTCGTCAAGCATTATTTTATGCGTAAAAAAACCATCACCGAAACCAAGGAAAGGATTTATAAAAACTATGGGGACTCTGCACCATCAATTTCAATGGTTAAGAAGTGGTTTACTGAATTCCGTTGTGATCGTACCGGTACAAGTGACGCTGAACGTTAAGATCTGCCGAAAGAGGTCATCACGCCAGAAATCGTCGATAAAATTCATGAAATTAGGTACATTGGACGATCGGAAAATGAAATTGCGTGAGATGGCTGAAGCTGTAGAAATTTGGTGGGTTCATCGCATTCGAAATGAATATTCTAAATTTGGCATGAAAAAGTTATCCAACCGCAGCCGTGTAGTGTGTGAGGGCAAGTCGTACGCCCAGGGGCCTGTTTCTCAAAAAATACAAGTCTTATAATACAAGTGAAATACTTGTAGAACGGAGTAATTGAACAAGCGTCTGTTTCTCGAAAATATACTTGCAGAATACAAGCTACAAGTCTATTTGCCTTTTTTACAAGTCTCAAAAATAATTAAAAATTAAATTCTGTTTCTCAAAACTTACTTTAACACATGATACAATTATAAGGTAGGCTCAGATTGGAGAGCAGGGATTGCTAGTTGTCAAAATCAGCTGTTCAAAGTGAATTATTTCACTTTGACGTTTTGCGATTAATTTCAGATTGTCAGAAAACAAACTTGTTTTATTATAACGTGGGGAGAAAATTTGTGAATTTATAATTTTTGGTATTTGTTGGAATACATTTCAATTTTTGAGCCGATGTTAGTTACAAAATATTTTAAATAATTTCAAATATATCTTTAGAGCTTCGTGTAACAAAAAGAATTCCAAGGAAGACAAGAATACCGTGGCACGTAAGCTGATCGAAAGTGGACGCATTTAAGAGAACGGAATGCAAAACCTCTAAATAGCGATGTTCCGGACATTGAAGATGCAGCTGGAGCGCCATGTGCACCCGTAAATTTCAGTATTTTTCATCCGTGCAAACGCGCCATCAGCGAAAAGCAGGCGTTGATCCACCAAAAAAGTGTCTGCTAAACGAAAAAAAACCCGAATGCGAAAGGACGCTGGAGTAGACTTAGTGGATGAAGTAAAACTGCTCTCTAACAGGCCGCCTCCACGAGACATAGCACATGCCATCATATACATAAGGCATCGAAAAATCTAGTGGAGACGAGGCGTATGCCATGGCATATCTTCATAGTAATACTCTGGTCCAGCCAGTAAATTTCTGGAACGGTTTTGCACCAGGCATTAATCGTGAACGTTTATAAACTCCAGGAGTAGCGATAAAATCACTTTGTCGAAAGTGTTTTTCACATATTTTTTTGCCGAAGCGCTGAGGTCAACGCCGCAATGCTCGCTCCATCTTTTCCTCTTATGCTCGTTAATTGGAGCTTTATAAAAGGAAATATTTTCCTTTTTCCAACTCTTCTTATATATAGAACACGTTTTTGGCATTTTATCACAATTTATTTTCACAAAAATTAATTTAAATTATATTGTTTATATTTCGCAAAACAAATAATATTGTCAAATTATTTGACGTTTCTATGAACTTTGTAATTTTGACAACTGTAGCTCCCTTTTTGTTGTTGTTTTTTCTGACGCGTGAGAGAGCTGAAAAATCTGAGCCTACCTTATAATTGTATCATGCTTTAACACTTGTAGCTTGTGGAAATCTGTCAAAAATTATGACACTCTCGCAAGTCTCTTCAAATATTTACAAGAAACATAAATAATCAAAAATAAAAATAATTTTTATCCAAAAATAAAAGCTGTCAGAGAAATGTGGTCAAGTGATTCAAGTAGTGATGAGGAATTCATAGTTATCAGAAGACCAAGGATTACTAGACCGCGGATAAATTATGGATATTTTAAGATGTCGTATGAATTCAACGAGAGGTTTCGCTTGGCAGCACATAAGCTGGAATATCTTGGCAACCTATAAGGACGCCAATTGAAAAGATGTACGGGAAGAAGCAATGCCATGTCCGTTGAATTACAATTGCAAATTGCTCTCCATTGGATGGGGACAGGAGCGCAGTACCATGCAATTGGAGATATGCATGGTGTTAGCAAAGCCAATGTTTGCAGAGCTATCCAGAATGTTGTAAGTGATGTGAATAATACGTTACCATAACTTTACGTAAAATGGCCAGAAAATGTTCAGGTGATCGTAGAATGCTTCTTTGCCATAAAAGGAATGCCAATGGTCTGCGGATGCATCGATGGAACTCTCATAAAAATAGATGCTCCTACCGAACACGAAGAAGCTTATGTAGACCGACATGGAAACCACTCAATAACGTTATGGTTGTTTGTGGACCGGACTTGCAAATTTATTATTCATACGCTAATTGGCCTGGAAGTACGCATGATGCTCGAGTTTTAAAAAATAGTGGCATGTTTCAACAAATGGAAAATCTACAAGTGTAGAAAAGCAATAAGACTTGTGAAAATGTTTGAGAAACAGGTTTTACAAGCGCTTGTAGAAAATACACTTGTAACTTGTATCTTGTGAGCTTGTCAACTTGTAGTTTTGAGAAACAGGCCCCAGGTCGTATGAAAATCAAAATAGTTTGATTTTTTCTCAAGTTGAAGTAAAAGTCTAAGTGTGTGAGGTCATAGAACTTCATGCTTGTTTTCATAATTCATTCGCATTTTTTATAGCATTTTGTATATTCATTTATATTATCAAAGGATAAGGACTTTTTTGAGGTAAAAACTATACGCAGACTGAAGTCTGACGAAAAGTACTATGAAAAGTCGTAAAGTATGATGAGAATGTACGACTGAGTCATACTACTAGGTAGTATGAAATTTGTAGCGTCTGAGGCCCCTATAATAGTCCGTTTATACACAGTACTTAAGATCAAAGATGGTCTAACAACATATAAATAAGTTCTATTTAAGTGTTTTGTAAATGCTTTGAAATGTATTTTAAGTGAAATCATATAAGTATACTGTGCGGAGACTTTTATGTTTGTTGTTTTTTTTTTTTTTGTATTCGAAGAACCCTACACAAACCTTATGGAAATTAAATTTCGGTCAAATTGGCTGGGGTTAGTTTGTTCAAGTCATGCTTAGCAAAAGTTGTAATTGGCACAAAGTCCCAAATTCCCCCAGATCGGAGATAATCGCGATCAAAACATATTTTTGCAGTCTGAGACACCCGAAATAAAAAATAACAATTATTAACGTTTTTAAATAGGTAAAAAATTATCTTTATAAAATTTTATTTGTGACAAGTTGACACTGACAACTTTTGCTCAGCATGACTTGAACAAGCTATTCCCAAAATTTTAGCCAATTTGACCGAAATTCAATTTCCATAAGATTTGTGCGGGGTTCTTTATTGCTTTTTGATTGATAAAGTGTAATAACATAATTTGTATGTCGTTTTAAAGTTGATTTCTAAAAGGTGTCTTATTATTTGAAATAAACATTTTTCACTTTAAGACTCAAACGAGTTTTATTTTTACTCAAATATTAAATGAATGTAGCTGTACGGATCCCAGCAGCAACAGAAAATTATTTGAATTAAAATAATTTTTCTGTACGGCCGCCACCTCTCTGCAGACAATGGCAAACCTCAGAGAGTAATAAAAAATGCCATGTAAAGCTTCTTGAGAATAAGAACATTTCGTTCATCGCCGTTCGGAGTCGGCGTTAAGCCTGTAGGTCCATTTCTCGGTCAATTGTGTACAAACTTAATAACACGCACAACACAATTGATCCTAAGAAGCTAGGTCAAAGTCCTTTCAAGGGCTGAAATGGCCAGTAATTTATTTTTTTTTTACCTGTACGGAGACTATTTGGAGTCAGTGCATGCAAATACCGAGCTATATTTAAGTAAGATAAGCCTTCAATTATTTGTAACTCTTCTTTACTCTACTTGGTCTACTCTTTTGATACTTCTTCTTTGCTAAAGTAAACAAAGTAAGTAATCTTTTAATGCCCATCACTAACTTGCTGTATTAATTTGTCTTTCTGTGCGTCAATGTGGCAACTCAACGCACTTCGTTTTTCCTAAGCTTGCAATTAATATATACAAAGGAAAAGTTGTATTGTCAGTGTTACAGAGTAAAAGAGTACTTAAGCGCTTGATGTTGTCAGTTGAACTGCAGCTTAAATCAGTTCAAACGTTGTAGCTTACTTACATAAAACGATTGAGTTGGATTTTCTGAGCCAATTCAAGCTGTCAGGTCATATAAATATTATTACTTACTAAAGAAAGTATTTATTGATCAAAGAAATTATCCATTCGTTGAATTGACCTGCTTGATTTGTTTTAAAATTAATAACTTTAATGAGGATATGTATCGAGAAGGAATGAACTCCTTGCTAGATACCCAAATTAAGCTACACACAAAAACTTTTAAGCACAACATTAGCATAGCAGGGCTGCAAGATTTGCAAGAGTTGTTGGGATTTTTCGGTAGAAGTAGTCATGTTATGAATGAATTAAGTCTAGTTTTCAAGTTCATATAAAAATTTAAATTCAAGTTGTATGGCACCACAAATAATTCATAAAATTTTTCATTAGGAACATTTTTCCAAATTACATTTTTTTTTTTTAAATTTGTTCAGTCGTGTATCTCACAAAGTACATACCTATATCAACAACAATCTTAAGCACATCCGGTTTAAATTATCCTGTTTTTAAACTTTTCAATATTTTTTTGTATTGAATTTTAAAACTTATGTTTGAATATAAAAAAATTAAATTATAATTTTTAGTTTAATTTTGTTTTTTTTTTAAATATTTCGATTTCAATAAGAATCCCATTAAGTCCCATAAATGTTTTCTCAAAAATTCTTCTGTTTTTTAAATGATTTTAATAAGACAATAAATGTAGGCTGCTGTTGTTATATCCTAAAAAATAGCCAGTTTAGGCTACTTACACTGCTCAAATAAATTATTTAATAAATTATAATTAAAATAAAAGTTTAATTCCATTATTTTTAAAAATTATAGATTTTGAAATTAAATATGTTAAGAGAGATAGGATGAAATTAAGGTCTTATTCACGAATATTTAGATTCCGATGGTTGAGTGAAGTTTTGGAGAGAGTGTAGGCTGATGTCCTAAAATACCCAGTTTAGACTACTTAGGCTGCTAAAATAAATTATTTATAGCACAGGAGCAAATTTTTCTATAAAAGTTAGGGTCTTATAGATGTGTAATAAATTCAAAAAGAAACAAAACCTAAAGAATTAAAACTGTCCGCTCTACGTGTTATGCTCAAGATGAAAATTTAAATGGTGAAAAATTATATAGCAGGCTTCCAACATATCCTTAATAATAGTAAAAAAATTGGCCATTTCACCACTTGCAAAGACTTCGATCGAGCTTCTTTTGATCAAATTGTGTTGTGCGTGTTATTATGCTTGTACAAAAATGGTCGAAAAAGGAACCTGCTACTTTTATACCGACTCCAAACTGCTAATGTATATGTTCTCAAGAGGCTTTACATTTATTCTCTGAAGTTAACCATTGCTTGCAGAGAGATGGCGACCTATCAGAAAAATTAATTTCAATTGAAAAAACTTTCTGTTGTTTCAGCTGGGGTTCGAACCTGAGCTCGCATTGGCATCAAGTGATACACATAGTGCTTAACGCACTCGGCGACGCACAGAGGGTTGAAATCGAAAAAAGTTGAGATTAATTGAAAAATGTAAATTTGTTTTTTTGAAAATTTTACTGCTCGATTAAAGAGCACAAAATTGTACATCACTACTGAAACTTTCAATGTTATATGTTGCTTACTTTTTCTGCTGCATAGCCTAAAAATTGTGAAATTTTTGGTTTTTTCGTGAACAGTTCAACAAATTGAAATTTGGCATAGTTTAAAAATTAATAAATATTTTTGTCTTGTACGTCAAAAGTGATATTTCTATTATGGAACCTTCAACTTCAGGTATCTAGGCGTGATTTAAAAAAAGAATGGTTGAAAATAATTGTGTAGACAAGTTTAAAAAAAAATTTTTTAATATGTCAAAATTTGCACTATTTTCGAAGTATACGTGGAGTTTTAAATAAGAATACCATAATATCAAGCAAATATGAAAATTTTGTATTAAACTTGAATACTTAAGCTTCCATATTCAGCAATAAAAAGATGCGCGTTTTTGCGCGAATCATTTTTATTGCATAAATCGTGATAATAGTCACTTAAATAATAGACTGGGCCGAAGTTTTGAATTTTTTATTATATTGATGACGTCAGTTTGTATCGACGATAGGCGTGGTTTACTTCTAACCTCTCCCAATTTCCAATTCAGAAAACATTTTAATTATTAAAATTATTTATATATGAATTAAATTTTATTACCTAAGGAATTTATTAAGGTTTTACTAAAGGGTCCGCCAAATAACTTTTTGTTTTTTGAAAATGCTATAAAAAAACTACTAAATATTTTCTCAAATTTCTTTTTTATTTGAATGTACAATCCTTACGGTTAATAATGGAAAATAATTTCATTCAAATGGCTGCCTCGGCTGGCCATGCAGTAGCCTACACGATCGGTCCAATTTTTAAGCACATTATCGATTGTGTGCAGTTGTATTTCACCGATGGCTTCACGAATATAGTCCTTTAAAGCGTCAATTGTCTCTGGCTTGTCGGCGTAACACTTATCTTTGAGGGCACCCCACAAATAATAGTCCAACGGTGTCAAATTGCAGCTCCAAGGTGGCCAAACGACATCAGCTCTGCGGCTGATAATGCGATCTTCAAAAACAGGGCGCAAAACATCGAGTGTAGCTTCGGCTGTGTGGCACGTAGCGCCATTCTATTGAAACCAAATGTTGCCAATATCCTCCTCTTCAATTTTTGTGAACAAAAATTCGTTCAACATGGCCCGATAACGATGGCCATTGACTGTAACGGCCACTCCTTGCTCATTTTCGAAGAAAAATGGCCCAATTATGCCTCTGGACCAAAATCCGCACCAAACAGTGACTCGTTTTGGGTGCATCGGCTTTTCAATGTATGTGTGCGGGTTTTCTGTGCCCCAAATGCGACAATTTTGCTTGTTTACATACCCGCCAAGATCAAAATGAGCTTCATCTGAAAAGATGATTTTTTTTTGGCAAAATCGACATCTTCTGTAAGTCGATCGCAGGCCCACTCAGCGAAGCGAAAACGCATTAGATGGTCAGTTGGCTTCAACTCCTGAACCAATTGGACTTTGTATGGCGTCATACCAAGGTCTTTATTCAAAATTCGTCTCAATGATGTCTCCGAAATGTTCAATTGTTGAGAACGACGGTGAATTGATGTTGATGCCGCTTCACGCACACTTTCTGCCACAGCAGCAATATTCTCGGGTGTACGCACTGTTTTTGGCTTTTCACGCTTTGGTTTATCGATGAGGATGCCAGTTTCTTTCACTTTTTTCACAAGATAACGAACATACGGAGCTGACGGTGCTTCTGTTCTTCCAAAATCCGTAAGCAATGTTCGCACACATTCTGCAACATTACCATGATTTTCAAAGTAATGTCGCAATATTTCCCAGCGTTGTTCAAGCGTATACACAACCATATTCGTTCAGCGGAAGGATAAAACTAATTATCTGTCAAATCAGACATGTGCTAAGTGTTAAGTGTTTAAGAAATAAGCACTAGTTGAAAAAAAACGTTAGATGGCGGACCCTTTATTTAGATGACGTCATTTTGTATGGGAAGTAGGCGTGGTTTTTAACTGATTTTGCCGAATTTCATAGTTAGGATTTATATTGAAGAGAAAAACTTACGTGCAAAATTTCAAAGCATTTCTTTAATTTTTGTAGGTTTTTAAGAGATTTACTTCTAAAATAAAGTCACTTTGTATGGGAGGTAGGTGTGGTTTTCATCCGATTTGTCTCATTTTCGAATTTAATCTTGATATTTTAGATACAAACTTAAATATCGAATTTCATGCCGATTGCTTCAAAATTACGACTTTTATGATGTCGAAAGGCGGACAGACGGACGGACAGAATTTTTTTTTTCATTTGTACCCAATCTAACTAAAGCAAAAATTCCCTCTGACTTCTAGGTAAATTAATCTCCATTTCTTGGGATTTCAACCCACTGTGCGACGTACTGTGCGCTTTTTTCGATTTTAGGATTTTTCGCTTTTTTTGATTTTTATACCCCCACGTTTAAAAAACGTAAATGGGGGTGTATTAATTTTGTCACTCCGTTTGTAACGCCCATAAGGTGGCGTGGTAGGTATAGAAAAGTATATATATTCTTGATCAGCATCACCACCCGAGTTGATTTAGCCATGTCCGTCTGTCTGTCCGTCTGTCCGTCTGTCTGTGATCACGATTACAGCCGTAATTTTAAAGCTATCATCACGAAATTCAATATTTAAGCTTTTTTCTAAAAAATGAAGGTCAAGTTCGTAAATGAGCCAAATCGGATGAAAACCACGCCTACCTCCCATACAAAGTGACTTTATCAAAACGGTAAAATCTCTTAGAATTCAACAAAAATTAATATATGGACTTGCAATTGTGCATCTGAGTTTTGATGTTCAAAATACACTCTAAGTATGAAATTCAACCAAATCGGATGAAAACCACGCCTACCTCCCATACAAAGTGACTTTATCAAAAAGGTAAAATTTCTCTAAAATCCACAAAAATTAATGTATAGACTTGAAATTTTGCATATACACTTTGATATATAACGTGTACTATGTGTATGGAATTCAACCAAATTGAGTGAAAACCACGCCCACCTCCCATACAAAGCGACTTTATCAAAAAACAAAAGCGAATACTTTCTGTTAAAAATATAACGAAAACGTTTTTACAGATAAACATTTTATTGATTGCTTAAGACTTTGAATATACTTTGGTTCGGCCGTGGGGGTATTTTAACTTCGGCCCAGTCGAAGATCATTTCTTACTAGTTTTGTTTTTTTTTAAATACAACAAAAATATATTTTTATTCGACAGATAATTGATGAATTATTATGGAAGTGATATTATGAAATTGATGCTCTCTTCTGATATTTTTATGGAAATTTTAAAAAGTTGAAACATTTTCGATCAAAATGAAGCAAAAATAAGGCAATTTGAAACATTTATTACTTAGAAGAAAAAGCATATATTTAAATGTGTTTTTTTTGTATTTTTTACTGACTCAATTACCATTGAATTTGTAACAAACAAACAAAAAATTTAAAAACCAAAAATTAGAAAAAACGCTGAAGTATGTCTCTAAATTTATTAAACAGTTTTTATTTTACTAAAATTTAGTGGAATAAATCTAAAAAGTTCAACCTAATTACAATAGAATAATTATACTTTCATAAAATATAGTATATTTGCCTTATGCTTCTTTCGCCATTACATGCCTGGATTAGGTTCATGGTATGTTTGCTTCATATAGCTTATAAGATTGAAATAAAAAGCTTAAGTCGCGGATCACGAAGCTAGGGTTCATGCGAAAATAATGACAATACTGTGAAAATTCAAAATTCAAATGGGGCTGTTGTTCGATATGCCAAAGCAAAAAAGTGGAAATTCTAATGATGGAAACACTGCCAGAAAGTTGTTTAGGAACGCAGAAAAGACAGCTTAGAATTAATACAACGTTTTCACACAATTTTAGAGTGCTTAGGGTGTGGCTTATCCATTGATTCCAAAGCGTTTGGAATTTATGCCACTGAAACTAGAAATGTCTACTTAGCTCACTATGCATGGTATTACATGCCAGTCACGGTTCATAAATTAAAGATTACGGCTTATTTCATTACTTTTATAGTGCTTTAATTTATAATTTGTAGGCTCTCTGCCATGGTGAAAGAATAATATCTTCATGTATATTGCCTATTTCAGCTCTCCAAAGAGGCTCAAGAAGCCAGAAGTAAAGACAATAGACGCTTCCGTTAATTTTTTACAAGAAAAACATCAAGAACAAATACAAATTTTAACCTTATTCACGGATTGCTGTTTACATCCGATCCATTTATAAATTCTTTAAGGCAACCACCTTAATATAAAAAATCAAATATAACTGCAAATGTTCTAGGTCTTTTAAAATCCTGAGTGATAGTGCTGATTCAAAATTAACAGAAAATAACACAATATTAAAACCTTTTATAATCTTTTTTTTAAGCATGCATGCATGCACACAGTTAAATTAGCGAACATGTGTGCATGCATGCATGCTTAATCAAAATTGACGGTCTTTTTGTGTGGGAGGAAAATCTAAAATGTGTCCGATCTTAATTATTTTTGACATGGTGTTTATTTTGTTGTTAAAAAAATTAATTTTGTTTTTTAAGTTCACATGAGCAAAATTAGTGGGCTTTTTGCTATTGAAAAAAGTCACTTCGTATGGGAGGTAGACGTTTCAGTTGGCCTAAAATTCTTATTTTTTTTGTCAGAAAGTGTATTTTAACACAAGAAGCATTAGTGCTTCTTTCTCTCAGCGAATTTCATTTCTCTTTAATAGTTTTTGAAAAAAGTCGAAATGTCATCCTAAAATCGAAAAAAGCGCACTGTGCGACCGTCGCCATCATATTCTTACTCACACAAGAAATATATAGTTTAATCAACTTTTACCAAATAGATACAAAATTAATAAATACCTTTTTTCATTGAGGTCGTTACACAAATTTGTGCCCCAAAAAGTACCTCAAATATCATCCATCATGCACTATTTTTCTGCAGTGCAAGTTAAAGTTACTACTGTTGAAAAAAAAAAAACATTGACATAACAAAATTTTAACGTCCGGTTTCTCTATATTTTTCACGGTTAAACTTTTCGCATTTTTGAGCACTTGTCGAGTGACAATTATTTAACATTAAGAGGGTGTAGGCCCAACAATTTCTTTTTTTTAATTTTTTAATCAATTTAGTCTTAAACATTTTTGAAGCAAAGTTTTTGTGAAATGTACCGTTTATCATACTTTATTTATTTATTTTAGTTATTTTTCTTCTTATTCTTCTTCTTCTTCTTCTTCTTCTTCTTCTTCTTCTTCTTCTTCGTCTTCTTCTTCTTCTTCTTCTTCTTCTTCTTCTTCTTCTTCTTCTTCTTCTTCTTCTTTTTCTTCTTCTTCTTCTTCTTCTTCTTCTTCTTCTTCTTCTTCGAATTGTTATATACAAATAATTTAATTACGTATGCACACGACTGCACTCACTCAAGTTCGATTTGCAACTGAAAAAAGCTCAAAAGTGACTTCAAAAAAGCCTTTGAAGCATCATCTGCGAGTCTTATTAAAAATCTTTCCTATAAAAGCCTACACATATTGATAGCCTACAATGAATCCACCACAAATAGCAATATAAGAATCCATATTGAAAAAGAAATCTGAGCTTAATCTTTCAGGATACGCCTTGCGTACAAATGAACTGTAATGGTCAACCCTACATAATACGCACATACATTTAACCCTTTGCGTATAAAAAATGTAGACACATATAAGAACGATTTGACAGTTCAATCAATAACAACTTAAGCAACAAAAATAGTGTTTTTGAAATAAAGTTTCAACGCATAAAACGGATCCTGATAAACCTCCGCCTACCTCCGTCACAGGCATCCATTCCAATGCAACATTTAATGGATTTGCAATAAATTTTCTTTTGCGTTTGATATATTTATTTTTCTTTTTCTCCTAAATAATAGATGTTTCAATCCAACAATTTATGCAAAAACTTAAGCTAATGAAAAAGGTTTTCGCCAGCAACACATGCAAGATTTTCAGCAACCATTTCAACCGCAAACAAACCAACACTGACTGATGCCAAAACGACTTAAAACACAAATACAAGTGAAGTTCTTCAAGCACTACCATAGAGCTGTAACCGAGAGGCAAATGTGTGTGTAAACTGTGTGTGCGTGTGTATATGAGATTGTGTTTGTATTAAGCTCTAACAATGTATGTTCACAATTTCTGTCACTATTGCTCACTTGAGTATTTATTTGATGTCACACCGTATATGCGGGCGTTGAATATCTCCAGAAGCTTTAGATCGTTTTTGCCGCCTCATCAATGTACCAAAATGAACCACCAATAACAACCCACTAGTGAACCGCACAGCTCAACGTCAACTACAACAACACAAACAACTACTCATGGCTTTGTCCAGAAAATCCAACAATTTACTATCTCATAGCACAAATCAAAGATTTCAGTACAACAGCAACTGTTGCCGGAAATCCCAAAAAGCACTGCTGCAACAACTCGTTGCGTTCGAATGCGCTTAAATTGAGAAAATTCCTTAGAGCCGAAATGCTAATATCGTACATTCGTTTAAGAGATGTAAATGGCAAAGCAACAACAATAACAACAAAAGCTCTGCGAATGGTTTCGACTTGGTTTGATTCGCTGCTGTTGGATTTGTGGTAACAATTTTGAAATAGCATGTGTGGATTCAATTTAAAAATTAAACATTATTTTGAATACACTCAGATATGCAAGCATCTCAGATATGCAAATTCAACAAGTGGGCTGGAATCAGCCGATTGCACTTAAATTAATTGATATACAAAATATTTGGCAAATTGGTTTGGGAAATGCCTCATGTTGAATAAGGCATGATTGTAAAATAAGAGATTTGCCAAATGTTTAAGTGGCTGCGGTTCTTGGCATACGATTTGATAATTTTTCACTATGGAGAATGAAAAACAAAAATAAATCTCCTTTAATTTTGGTCGGTTTCATAGAAACGATTAACCTTAAATACGATTAGTTTCTGGGAAAATAAAGAATTGAAAACAAGGTAAAATATTTCTTAAAGTCCCAGAACTTGTTGTAGAAACGCATTTTCAGGCGAAAGAAAGGAGAAGCAGAAAAGCGTGAGTGCAAGAAAATTGAGATGCATGGTGATAGAGGGCAAATGAGGGCACCTACTGATGCTTTTAAGATCGGGGCCTCTTCCTACAAACGGGAATCTAGTGACAGATATTTAGAGTATACTAATGATGTGAAGAGAACTCTAGGCTTATGAATGGCGACGCTGACAACAATCCCGCCAATAGAGACGATGTCCAGGAAACCCCAATTGCAGACGACAGAGTTGAGGCTCAGCTGCCCGACTATAATGAAATCTTGAAAGTTATGCTATGCTAACTCTTTAAAAACACAAAGCCACACGAGCCGACGGATAAACCTTCCGGACTCTTCAAATTTTAAGTGCATTCATGCGCTTCTATGCAGAATATGGCTTGGAACCTCAGTGTGCTCTGCCCAATCCACAAGAAAGGCGACCCCGTCAACTACCGTGGGATAAGCCTTCTTAATATCGCATATAAGGTCCTATAGAGCGTATTATGTGAAAGACTGATGCCCATCGTAAACCAGCTGATTGGACCTTTTTCAGTGTGACTTCAGACCAAGCAAATTCACTATCGACCAGATATTTACGACAAATCTTGGACAGTACCTCAAAACAAAAAATCGATACCTACCATCCTTTTGTCGATAACAAAGCCACTTTCGACAGTCCAATAAGGAGTCACTTATACTCCAATATGTCTGAATTTGGTATTCCCGCAAGGCTCATCCGTCCGTCTTTGCATGATGATATCGATATCGTTGGTCATAATACGCCCAAATTCAGTGTAGCATTCTCCAGATTAGCGAAAGAGTGAGTCGATTGGGTCTTAAAGTGAACGCAGATAGGACGAAATATCTAGTGTCCACAAACAAATCGTTCCAGCGTTTTGGAAGCCATACAACCGTTGACAACACCTCCTTAGAATTTGTTACGGACTTTGTATACCTGAGATCCAGCGTAAACTCCTGCAACCATGTCAGTTTTGAGATAGAACGAAGAATAACTCTTGCCAACAGGTGTTACTTTGGGCTGAGTAG
This sequence comes from Pherbina coryleti, assembly GCA_943735915.1. Taxonomy (NCBI): domain Eukaryota; kingdom Metazoa; phylum Arthropoda; class Insecta; order Diptera; family Sciomyzidae; genus Pherbina; species Pherbina coryleti. Next base: position 133,832,882 of record OX030949.1, read on the forward strand.
GCAATTGAGAAGTAGAACCCTCTCTCGACGAACAAAACTCACGCTCTATAAGTCACTAATCATGCCCGTCCTATTATATGCAGCACAAACCTGGACGTTGAGTAGTTCTGATGAAAAGACTTTGGGAGCCTTCGAGAGAAAGATAAGTAAGTACCTGTTGTTAACTTTTTTTGGTGTTTGGTAAAGTTAAAGCCGTATGATTTGTATGAAAACTAAGAGACAATATCTGCTTTAGTTATATCTTCAGAGCTTATTAACAGTTCAAGGAACTAGGTGCAGTTCAAATCGCAAAGGACCATCAAAAGTAACGCCCATAAGAGCTCGTTCATAAGCTACGTTACCAATTTTTTTGTTTTTTACAAACCCCCTCCTCTGTTACTCTTTCTTAATACATTTCAAGCCTCTCCGTTACTTATCGTAGTGCTTTTCAAAACCTCTCCCCCTCTAAATTTGTAACGTAATTTATAAACGATCCCTTAGGAGGTAGGTTTAGAAAAGTATATATATGATAAGTATAGAAAACTATATATATTTTTGATCAGCATCACCATCCGAGTCGATTTATCCATGTCCGTCTGTTTGTCTATCTGTGATCACGATTACAGCCCTAATTTTCAAGCTATCATCACGAATTTAGAAGTGTTAGCTTATATTTAAAAAATAAAGATTATGTTCGAAAATGAGCCAAATCGGATGAAAACCACGCCAACCTCCCATACAAAGTTACTTTATCAAAAAGGTAAAATATCTTAAAATTCCATAAAAAGTAATATATGGACTTATAATTTTGCAAATAAGCTTTAATATGCACTCTGAGTGTATAATTCAACAAAATCAATTGAAAAACACGCCTACTTCACATACAAAGTGACTTTATTAAAAAACAAAACCGAATATTTTCTGTTAAAACTATGACGAAAATGTTTAAACAATTAAACGCTGGGCGTTGCTTTAAAGCAGAGGTTTCCAAACTTTTTTCTCATGGACCACTTTCAAAATTAAGCCCAATATTATGCCATATATAAATATAGCCCAAATTTACCATATGCCCAAAACTCGACAGAAAATGTGTAGATATACATTGAAATTTGCGTTGCGGCAGAGTTCCAACCACGAATTAACAGTTTTCGAAAAAAAAAGTGAGAATTGATTGGTTAATTATTTAATAGATTGTGCTGTGAGTGGATGTCAAAAAAGTAAAGTTGGCCAATCAAAAAAATGACTCCAACCAACTTTACTGTTTTGACATCTATTCACAGCACAATTCTCACTTATTTTATTTAGAAAACTGCCCATTCGGAGTAGTAAAAATAAAAATAGTATATTTTCTTGTGTTGTATTTTTTCAAATATTTAATTATTACACTATTAATCATTACACGGTGTTACAAAATGAAAACAAATCAAAAAACTTGCCTCAAGACATAGAAGAGGTAGTAGGCCTGTTTGAACATAAGATAGCTGCATACTTAGTTTTTTGAATATACCCTCAAAATCGGGATTTGTGGTAAAAAAACCGATTTTAGGTAGGTGCATGTATAGTTTGTTATGTAACTCCGTTATATCTAGCTCAATTTTAAAAATTTAAACATTGATAAAAAGAAGAAAAATATACCCTTAATATAATATACAGACCGTTTTTTTACAAAAAGAATTGACAAAGTTACAGGTAAAATCATTTGAAAATTTCTCATTTTTTTTTAATTTTTTCAACTTCAACAACGTTTTTTTAACAAATTTTGTTTTGTGGCACTATTAGTTTTAGCAGGATTCTGAAAGCCTGTTAAATTTTGCGTTCAACAAGCTATCATTTACTTTAATTGGCTGAAATACAAAAGCACTATCGAGTTTTTAGTATTCGTAATAGTTAGTAAAAATTTTAGAAAAATTTTTCTAAAAATGTTTTTTTGACCTTTTCCGTTTAAATATATTATCATAAAGCTGGTGTATTGCCCGGATGTTTTCAACCACAAACACGCTCCAAATGAATGGCGTTTGTTTATTGAGGGATCTTGCAAGAGTATGATTTATTTAAAAACTTTTTGTGTGATTCTTGATATGTTAAATTCTGATATATGTATGTCGCCGACTTAAAGGCTCTAACAATACTGTTTGGAATGCAAGGTGGATATACCAAGTATCCTTGAATTTTTTGCGAATGGGATAGTCGTGCGACTAATAAATATAAGGATGTTCCACCATGCTTAGAACATCCTACACGTGTTTCACTTGATTGCCCTTTTCTTCCCACTAATCTATCATCTCACTTTCGAACCAAGGCAGACTAGACTGAAAAGGTATTCCACCTCGAACCAAGGCAGACTTGACTGAATTCCACCTGAAATCCTTGGTTCAAAGCTAAAAAAAAAGATTTTTTTTTGCAGCGTTTCCTAGGTTAAGTGAGGCCAAAATCAAAGAAAGTATCCTGCACGTTCAAATCTTTTATAAAAGTTATTTATTCATTTCGGTTATTCTAAGGTTTATTTGTGGGCCCACAAATTTGGAAAATTTTCTTGGACACTGATTTCGTTTCTAAATTAAATCCAGTTGAAAAAAAGAGCTTGGAATAGTTTTATTTCGTTATGCATTTATTTGCTCGGCAAGAAGAAGAGTCGAAATTACTTAGATGTTGTAAATTAATTTTTAAGTGCCTACGAAGAAATGGGCTGCAATATGTCAATCAAAATACAGTTTTTGCACTCCCATATAATTTTTTTCCCGAATAGCCTTGGGCAGTTTAGTGATGAACAAGGAGAAAGGTTCCACCAGGAGATGGAAGCTATAGAAACCGGCTTTTAGGGAAAAAAATCCATAAACATGCTGGCAGGCTACTGCTGGTCCCTAAAACGTGAAATCGATTATAATATATATAAACGAAAAAGGTCAAATAAACATTTTTAGAAAAAAAAACAAAACAAAATTTTTTGTATTTTTTTACGAATACTAAAAATTCGATAGTGCATTTGTATTTCAGCCAATTGAAGTAAATGATATCTTATTGAACGCAAAATTTAACAGAACAGAACAGAACAAATTTTTTGTTAAAATTTAATTTAACAAAAAACAAAATTTGTTAACAAAACGTTATTAAAGTTGAAAAAATTAAAAAGAAATGCGAAATTTTCAAATGATTTTACCTGTAACTTTGTCAATTCTTTTTGTAAAAAAACGGTCTGTATATTATATTAAGGGTATATTTTTCTTCTCTTTATCAATGTTTAAATTTTTAAAATTGAGCTAGATATACGGAGTTACATAACAAACTATACATGCACCTACCTAAAATCGGTTTTTTTACCACAAATCCCGATTTTGAGGGTATATTCACAAAACTAAGTATGCAGTTATCTTATGTTCAACTAGACCTACAACCTCTACTATATCTCGAGCCGAGTTTATTTTCACTGTTACACCGTGTTATTTTTGTCACATCACATATAATTAAAATTAAACATTAATAACGAAACGTAACTTCTACAATAACAATCACAAAATAGTTATAATTTTAATGGGTGGGATGTACTTGATGGATTGACAGCAAATTACAATAACCAAAAATCTCCCCGTTCTGTGATATTCAATCTACTCCTTTTTTTTTTTTTTTGTTTTGGACAAGATATGACGAGGAAAACGCAGTCAAAATCTTTCTCGCAATTCCCTACACTGAGAAAATTGAACTCCTTATGATGAAATGAAAGATAAAAAGTTGTTAAAAGAATGTAACCAAAATATATTTGCTACAAAGAAAAGATCGTTGCACTAACGATTTATTCTTTAACTAAGCAACTGCTGCATCCTTGAAACAAAAGACTGAAGTTCTTTGACTCTATCAATCAAAAGATATTTGCCGTAAAGATAAATTATTTACTATAACGATTTTATTCTTTGTTAACAAGAATTTGTTAACAAAGAAAAAAGTACGCAAAATCAACAAATTTTCTTTGTTTTCTTGAAACTAAGCATCTTTGTTTCAAAGACAAAGTCTATAACTTTAAAGAATTTTTTCTACAAAATCATATTTTTCTTAAAAATACACACGCTTATTTTTATTTTTTTTTTTTTACATCTTTGTCACATCAGTGGCGTCCGTGGCGTAGTTGGTTAAAGTGCGTGGCCGCTATGTCAAAGAACTTTGGAAACCCAGGTTCGAACCCCAGCAGCGACAGAAAATTATTTGAATTAAAATAATTTTTCTGTACGGCCGCCACCTCTCTGCAGACAATGGCAAACCTCAGAGAGTAATCAAAATGCCATGTAAAGCTTCTTGAGAACAAGAACTTTGTTCATCGCCGTTCGGAGTCGGCGTTAAGCATGTAGGTCCGGTTCTCGGTCAATTGTGTACAAACTTAATAACACGCACAACACAATTGATCATAAGAAGCTAGGTCAAAGTCCTTTCAAGGGCTGAAATGGCCAGTTATTTTTTTTTTTTTTACATCTTTGTCACAAGAGTTTAAGTCTTTGATATAAAGTATATTTTTCATGGGAATTTAACAATCTTTGTGCCTTTGCCGTAAGGATTTTTTATCGTTGGGCACAATCTAACCAATAAAAGTCTTTGTGGCAAAGTGTATTTTCTTTGGTTTTACGATTTTTTTCCCTGAGTGTACAGTCCAGGATATTTTTCGGATATTTCTGCCTGCAACCAAAATGTTTGATACCGTCTATCAAATTTCACCTTCCGCTCCTCATTAATGCTAAGCTTGAGTAGCTACTTTTGTAATATCACATTCTCCACTTCCGTTTCATCAAAAAGATAAGATAGATCCATGGAGGACGATCCTCACAAGGCAACGCGTGAGGGTCAAGGGGGCGATCTTCACATGGCAACGTGTCTGACTGCCTCAACCTGGTGAGGCCAGCATTATCCATGTCGAACTCGTCTCAAGTCGACTCAAACCTCTGCGTGGTGTCCTCTAGAAACGGCAAACTGGCAACCGTTAGTTTAACTGCTAATCTGAGCGGCGGGCTCCCCCTGCCTTTAAAGGGTTGTGCGTTGGGTTTGAAGCCCACCACGTAAAAACAAATTTCAATGAAAACCTTAAGAAAAAAGATAAAAATGATCCCCAAATCTGATGACGACTACCGCAAACGAAAAATTGACAATGATTTACGGATATGCACCTTAAACGTCCCAACCCTTAATTGGAATGGTGCCTCTATCCAACTGATGGATATCTTAGAAAGATACAAAGCTGATATCACTGCAATCCAAGAAATGCGATGGAAGGGACAGGGTTGCTCACGACAAGCATCCTGTGATATCTACTACAGCGGCCATGCGGAGAAGCACGAATTTGGATGCGGATTCGTGGTTGGCAAGAGACTACGACATCATGTTCTGCGATTCACACCTGTGAACGAACGACTTGCCATAATCCGTGTCAAGGCAAGATATTTCAACATAAGCCTGATTTATGCGCACGCTCCGACAGAAGAGAAGGACGATGAGACCAAAAACAGCTTCTACGAGCGCCTTGAAGAGGCCTATGAGCGCAGCCCCCGCCACGACATAAAAATCGTGCTTGGTGACTTCAACGCCAAGGTGGGAAAAAAAAATATCTTTGGTCCAACAGTCGGTAAGTTCAGCCTCCACGACAATACCTCCGATAACGGAATGAGGCTGATTGACTTTGCCGCAGTGCGAAACATGGTCGTTAGTAGCACTAGATTCAAGCATCTCAATATTCATAAAGCAACTTGGATGTCTCCTGATCAAAAGACGCGCAACCAAATTGATCACGTTTTGATTGACGGAAGGCACTCTTCCAGTGTTTTAGATGTACGCACGATCCGTGGTGCCAATATAGACTCGGATCATTATATTGTCGCAGCCAAGATCCGTACACGCCTGTGCGCAACCAAGAATGTGCGCAATCCAGCACAGAGAAAGCTAGACGTCGAAAAGCTGCAATCAAATCAAACAGCCGAATACCTCGCTACTCGACTCTCACTCCTGCTTCAAGAAAGCACTCCTCCAATCGACGATATATGCGCGCAGTGGAATCATATTTCCCACTCTATGCGTACGGCTGCCAAAGAGGTGATTGGCTATCACCGCCCTCGCCGAAACCAGTGGCACGACCAAGAGTGTCGCGACGCCACTGCAGAAAAAGATGCCGCCTACAAAGCCACCCTGCAGTCGGTTGTAACGCGTGCTGCTAAGGAGCGATACAAATAGAAGAGGAGGGAAGAGAGACGCATTTTCAGGCGAAAGAAAGGGAAGCGGAAATGCGTGAGTGCGAGAAAATTGAGATGCATGGTGTCAGGAATGAGGTCCGAAAATTTTTCGAAAAAATAATACGCCTGGCCGATGGTTTCAAGACCGGGGCCTCTTCCTGCAAGGATGAAAATGGGAATCTAGTGACAGATATCCAGAGTACACTGATGATGTGGAGAGAACACTTCTCTAGGCTTCTGAATGGCGACGACGACAACAATCCCGCCAATAGAGATGATATCCCGGAATCCCCAGTTTTGGACGACAGCGTTGAAGTTCCGCTGCCCGACCATAGTGAAGTCTTGAAAGCTATAGCTCGGCTTAAAAACAACAAAGCCGCAGGAGCCGATGGCTTACCTGCTGAGCTCTTCAAGAATGGAGGCGAAGCTCTATTTAAATGCATGCATGAGCTTATATGCAGAATATGGTCGGAAGAATGCATTCTAAACGATTGGAACCTCAGTGTGCTCTGCCCAATCCACAAGAAAGGCGATCCCACAATCTGCGCCAACTACCGTGGGATAAGCCTTCTGAATATCGCATATAAGGGTCTGTCGAGCGTACTATGTGAAAGACTGAAGCCCATCGTAAACCAGCTGATTGGACCTTATAAGTGTGGCTTCAGACCTGACAAATCCACCATAGACCAGATATTTACGCTACGACAAATCTTGGAGAAGACCCTAGAAAAACAAATCGACACATATCATCTTTTTGTCGATTACAAAGCCGCCTTCGACAGTCCAATAAGGAATCATCTATATTCCACCATGTCTAAATTTGGTATTCCTGCAAAGCTCATCCGCCTTTGCAGAATGACACTGAGCAACACCAGCACAGTTAAAATCGGGAAGGACCTCACTCCTCCATTCGATACCAAACGAGGTTTCAGACAAGGTGATTCCTTATCGTGCGACTTTTTCAACCTAATGATGGAGAAGATCATCCGAGCTGCTGATTTGAGACGCAGTGGCACGATATTCTACAAAAGTATTATGCTGCTGGCGTATGCTGATGATATCGATATCATTGGCCATAATACGCGCGAAGTCAGCGCAGCATTCTCCAGTTTAGCGAAAGAGTCGAGTCGAATGGGTCTTGCAGTGAACGCAGACAAGGCGAAATACCTAGTGTCAACAAATAAACAGTCCCAGCGTCTTGGAAACCACGTCACTGTTGACAACATCTCCTTCGAGGTTGTTAAGGACTTCGTCTACCTGGGATCCAGCGTAAACTTTTTCAACGATGTCAGTATTGAGATAAAGCGAAGGATAACTCTTGCCAACAGGTGTTACTTTGGGCTGAGTAGGCAATTGAGAAGCAGAGCCCTCTCTCGACGAACAAAACTCACGCTCTATAAGTCACTAATCATGCCCGTCCTATTATATGCAGCACAAACCTGGACGTTGAGCAGTTCTGATGAAAAGACTTTGGGAGCCTTCGAGAGAAAGATCCTTCGTAAGATCTTCGGTCCAATCTGCGTCAATGGCGAGTACCGAATTCGATGGAACCACGAGCTGTACGCTGACATCGACATAGTTAAGCGTATTAAAATCGAGCGGCTCCGTTGGCTAGGTCATGTTGAGCGAATGGAAAACGACGCTCCAGCGAAAAAAATATTCGATTCGGTGCCCGGTGGTGGTCAACGCAGAAGAGGACGCCCACATCTTCGTTGGAAGGATCAGGTGTTGGATAACCTGACTACACTTGGTGTTTCCAACTGGCGCCAGCAAGCGCAAAACAGAAATGACTGGCTCAATTTCTTATACGAGGCAAAAACCGACCTTCGGTTGTAAGCGCCAGATAAGTAAGTAAGTAAGTAGATCCATGGTTCTATCATATATCCTCATCAATGCATTTTACCTGTGAGAAGTTTGAAAACTGGGAAATAACACCCTTTGTTTTTATCAAATTGAGGCTATCCCCTAGTAATTGTAAGTAAATGTCATTAAATTGATTGATAGGTGAAGTCAAGCCAACATTTTAGTTCTTACTATTGAAACCAGATAAATTTTCGTGGACCCCCGCTTACGAATTGTGAACTACCATTTTTTTTTTTTGCCAACGTAGACCCCCGTTGAGTCTCCCGTAGACTCCTGGGGGTCCACCTGGATGACTTTGTGAATCAATTCTTTAAAGAAACGCTAACATTAAAAAAATCTCCAAAATCAACGCATTGAGCTTTTGATTTGTATTTTTGGGGATCAAAAAAAGAAATTCCTGATTCCTAGAGATCAAAATAAGAAATTCCTGAAAAAATTTATCGACATCGGCCGACAGAATCAACCCTCGGTGTTTAATGGGTTAACATTTTATTGACTGCTTAAGACCTTGAATGTACCTTGGTTCAGCCGTGGCGGTATTTTAACTTCGGCCCAGTCGAAGATCATTTCTTACTAGTTTTATATGATTTTGTATGGAAGAAACATACAAGGATTGACCAATCCAAACAAAACTCAGTCAAAATACAAGAAAAATAGATAAATAGATGTGCACTGAAAATGGTCAAAATGGTTAAAATGGTTAAAAAACAATATAAACTTGGCTTACAAATGTGACAATTGCCTAAAATTCTTAAATGTGAACATTTTGAAAAAAATAAATGACTCGCTGAATAATTTAAATGTAATTAAAGAGGTATTAGTTTCTGCAAATTCTCACATTGTGCCGCCGGCTGAGAAACCGGTTTTAAATTCTCAAATTGCTGTTGAGTGTATTCAAAGAAATGCAGTTTTGACACGCTCAATGGCTAAACTCAACGATCGGGATTTGTTAAAAACTGGTCAAGCTAAATCTTGTAGAGCTGTTTCTCCTGCACTCTCAAAAAAAGTAAGCTTTGTTTCCACTGATGTTGTTGTAACAAGGTCTGCTGTGGCTGCAAATGGTGCTCTTAGTGCTGTTGTTGGTGTTGATGATGGTGTTGTTGCTGTTAATGAGCTTTCTTCAAGAAACTCTTATACTGGTGCCTCTGCTGATGCTACTGAAGCTGATGTTGTTGTAATGGATATTGCTGATGTAAATGATTCCACTCTAGCTACTGAGCATGCTTTAAAAAACTCTATTACTGGCGCTGTTACTGATTATGATGCTGTTGTTGCTAATGATGTTGTTGTTGTAAAAGATGCTTCTCTAGTTGATGTAGGAGGTGAATTTGTAAACGAGCATGTGATTAATAGATCGTTGAATACTGTTTTACCCTCTGACTCGAATTGGACTGCAGTTGAGCACAAGAAGAAGCAGAAGAAGAGTAAAAATAAAACAAAGAAAAATGCAATTACAAATGCTGTTCAAAACGCTAATGCAAATGTTATTGTTGGCGACTGCATAAGCGCTGATCTCGAGGTTGTTGAAGATTTGAAATATGTTCACTTATCCTCTTTTAAACCGACGGTGTCTGTTGATAACATTATTGACTATGTTGTTCGTCATGGGAATATTCCCAAACACTGTTTGACTTGCTCCGTTTTGGTTAAAAGAGGGATAGATGTAAGAAATTTGAGAAATATTTCATTTAAGCTTGGTGTCTCGGCATCGTTATATGAGCAACTGCTTAAGCCCTCTCTCTGGCAAACAAACATAAAGGTTCGCCCTTTTGTGTTTTTTCAAAAACCAGGAGAAAAATCAACAGAAAATTAGTACATTCTCAAGCTAAATCGATTCTCACCACTAGTAAAACGGATGCATCTTTGAAGATTTATTTCCAAAACATATCTGGAATGAGGTCCAAAGCTAATCTGATATGGGCAGAAACATCTCAGTTGCAATATGACGTCATCGTTCTGGTTGAAACATGGCTGAATAGTGACTTCGTAGATGCTGAGTTTTTTGATCCACAACTATACATTGTTTATCGGAAGGATAGAGATGTTGTTAAGACTGGATGCTTGCGTGGTGGTGGAGTTCTAATCGCAGTAAAGTGTGATTTTCGATCATCATTTTTTGCATTGCTTAATATGAACTCTCTGTTGGACCAGTTGTGCGTTAAGATCTCTGGACTTTCTGGCGAGCTTTATTTATGTGTGTCATACATTCCTCCTAATAGTGAGGATGAGTTATATAATGCACATGTGGATAATGTAGTACATCTTTTATCATCAACTGCTCCTGAAAATCAGTTCTGTATTATAGGTGATTTCAATTTGAGTAAAATTGCTTGGTAATTTCTTGGGAATGAAAAAGTCTTTTATCCAATAAATGTAAATCATTCTAATGAAATTTATTTGATTGATAATTTCTTTAGTTTAAATTTAAACCAAATAAATACATTTGCTAATAAGCTTGGTAGATTTTTGGATCTTGTCTTTGTAAGTTCTGAAATAAAATTCGATATTGATGAATGCATGTTTCCCTTGTCGTCAACTGACATGCATCATGTGCCTTTGATTTTAAAATTTGAATTTTTTAACTATATAAAATTTTCCAATGACCGGGCTATTTTAAATATGAATTATAGTTTATGTGATTTTGAATGTCTAAATGTTCACATAGGCAGTATTGACTGGCAGAGTCGTTTAAACTGCAATAATGTTGCTGAATCTTTTACAGTTTTTACTAGGGATTTGTCGGATATTTTAAACTGTCATATTGCGAGATTCCGTAAAAAGGACTTCAAGAAACCGTGGTATACTAAAGGCCTAATGAAGTTGAGAAATTTGCGCAATAAATTTTTAAAAAAATTTAAGGCGACGAAGAATGAGATTTTTGAGGTAAAATATAAACACTATATGAGAGAATTTGACTTTCTACATAAATTTCTATATAAACAATTTGTGATTGGTTTTGAGAACAATATAAAGTCCAACCCAAAAGCTTTTTGGAGTTTTATTGAGTCTAAAAGAGCATGTTCCTCTATTCCAACCTCAATGATCTTCAAAGGTAGGTCATCTAATGCTTTATCTGATATTGTTAACTTAATTGCAGACTATTTTAGTTCGGTGTATGAGTCTTCAAAAAGTTGGTCGGAAACAGAAATTTTAAGTAATATTTTACCATGTACTAATTTCGGTACTCTTGCTATAACGCCACTTGATGTTTTTAATGGGATTATGGCCTTCATCAAAACCTGATATATATGGTTTTTCACCATTTCTGTTTAAAAAATGTGTATCGTCTTTGATGAATCCGCTATCACTTATCTTTAATAAGTCCCTAAGTGCTGGTATCTTCATTGATGATTGGAAATTCGCTTTTGTTACACCTGTTTTCAAATCTGGTTCAAAAAATGATGTCGAAAATTATAGAGCAATTTCTAAGCTTTCAACGTTTTCAAAACTTTTTGAATCTATTGTTAAAGATAAGCTTTATTTTGTAGTGAAGAATGCAATCAGCCCATTCCAGCACGGATTTGTTACTGGACGTTCCACCGTCACAAATTTATCTGTTTTTTCTGAATATTGCATCTCTTCTTTCGAGACTGGCTGTCAAGTTGATGTTATTTATACAGACTTTGCCAAAGCTTTTGACAAAGTGTGCCATAATGCCTTAATTGCTAAATTAAATAAGATGGGTTTCCACTCTACATTCCTCAGTTGGTTAAATTCTTATCTTTTAAACCGCCGTTGTGTGGTTTCTATTGGAAATATCGATTCGTACGCTTTTCTTGCTACCTCTGGAGTACCTCAAGGTAGTATTCTTGGACCACTGCTATTTCTTTTATTTATAAATGATATTGGAAGCTGTTTTAAAAATTGCAATTACTTACTTTTTGCAGATGATCTAAAAATATTTAGGTCGATACGTTCCGTTGTGGATATTAACAGTCTTCAGGCTGATCTGTCGAATCTTGTTTTTTGGTGTGAAAAGAACTTATTTGCACTTAATTTTAAAAAATGTTTCCATGTTACTTTTTCTAAACGATTAAATAACATTGCTTCTTCTTATACTATTCAAAATAATATTATAAAGCTTAAAGATCAAATCTGTGATTTAGGTGTCTTATTTGACTCCAAATTCCTTTTCACTAAGCATTTGGATTATATCATTCCAAAAGCTTTTTCGATGTTAGCTTTTATAAAACGTAATAGTTCTGATTTTAATGATCCGTATACACGATTATATTTGTTCTCTGCCTTTGTAAGGTCTAGGCTAGAATATTGCTCGTTTATTTGGAGTCCTTTTTATGATGTTCACATTAATAGACTTGAGTCTATTCAGAAAAGGTTTTTGAAATTTGCACTTAGACCTTTAAATCTTACCGAGCCTTTATCATATAGTACACGCTGTAAATTATTGCATTTAAACTCACTGAAAGATAGAAGAACAATTCAGGCCTTAGAGTTTATTCGTGGTTTAATAAGTGGTAATATTGATTGCTCATCGCTTCTTGAACGTATAAATTTTAATATTCCTTTAAGAACCTTGCGTTGTTGTGTACCATTTTATCTCAGAGCCCTCAAGTCAAACTATGCGGGATGTGAACCCATAACTAGAGCTCTTAAAACGTACAATAATTTGTATTCAATTACTCTTTTGGATTTTTCCATGCCCAAGGAATTATTTAAGCAAACCTTGCAAGATTATTTTGTTAATTTAAGTTTAGATTTACCTTTGTAATTTATTTACTTTGTATCTATACTTAGTTCTGACTAATATGATTATCTATCATCTGTCAGTAAATAAATAAATAATTTCAACAGTAAATAAAAATCGATTTGACAATAGAGGTACCCCCCTTGGACCTATTAAATAATTTATATAATTTTATATGGGAGGTATTTGATTAGTTTTACACATGAATTTTATATTAATAATAATAATGATAAGCTGGCCATTTTAGCCTTTGAAAGGACTTTGACCGAACTCCTTATGATCAAATTGTGTTGTGCGTGTTATTAAGTTTGTACACAATTGATCGAGAACTCGACCTACTAATTTTATGCCGACTCCGAACGGCTAATGTGCATGTTCTCAAAAAGCTTTATATGGCATTATTTACTTTCTGAGGTTTGTTATTGAGACCTCGCGGCTCAAAATTTGCACCGAGTAGTTCACGCACTTTAACTCACTCGTCCACGGCCGCCACATTAGTTTATATTAAAATTTAAAGAAAATTTGTTAGCTTAGTCAGTGAATATGAACTGTTAATAGTCGGTGTATTTTTTTCAAGTAAATTTAAAGCAATTTTGGATCGTTTTTCAAAATCAGATTTCACAAAGAATATGTAAAATTTGGTCAATTTTGTAACAGACACTGGGAATTTTTATGTTTGACTGATTCAATTGGAGAATTCTTTAAATTTCCTATATTTTTGATCATCTTCAAAAAACGTGAAAATTCCAATTAAAAGTTTTTCATCCAAATAATGAAAACTTTTTTGATTGAAATTTTGAGACGCTCAAGAATCTACTTCTACAACAATAAAATTGTCTGAAAGTAGTGATTTTAAAGGTTTATGGAATGCCAAGGCATTATTTTTTAGGACTGACAGTTTGGCTTTACTTCATTTGAAGTATTTCCTTAACAACGATACCCATTTTCTTGAGTTTCGAGACAGACACCTTTTTTGAGTTTTGTCCTCCACAAGATCTACTGTGCCTCACAACGCTTAAAATATTTCATAAATCCATTAGAATAGCAGTGTTAACAATCTCTACAACTATATCTTCACTTTATTAACCTTTTAAGAATTACTTAATTTATAAGAGGAAAAAGTTTGTGTCGACCTATACTTTGCCGACGATAGAACGCTACCAGTCTACCAGTCTGTCCAAAATTAGCAATTAATTTTGTCTGATTTAATTAGGCTGGCCTCTGCTCATTTTCGCCCGAGTAGAAAAAAAAAATAAAATAATATACATAAAGTATGCAACAAAAAAAAAAAAAAAAAACAAAAGAAAGAATTTTGTTGGAGGAAAAAACAGGAAGCCGACAAGTGATTAAAACGTGACGAAGTATCTACCCGGCAGCACCCAGACGCAAGAAAACAAACAACAGATAAAGGCGCTTTAAGCCAAACAGGCTTAACTTCTTCACACTCAACGACCAGCGATAACGAAGCATTTTTTTCTAGACCAGTAAAGGCGGCATAGAAAACTTTACAAGGACAACGAGAAATGAAGATAAGAGGAACAATTATGCGTTAAGATTTGTCCGAAAGCGGAGATCAGAGCAAAGTTGATGGGCGTGAAATGAGTTTTGTTGTCTTTGCCGCTGTTGACCAACAGTGGCACCAACACAGAGAGCTACATAGACCGACTGACCGCCCGCCAGACAGCTAGCCAAATGTTTCCATGAGCGCCAAGTACGTCGCACAGTGTTTCGCCTGAAACAAATGAGCTGTACAAAATTAAAAATAGAAATTTTAAAAATTTTAATGGAAATATGTTAGGAAATATCCCATAAGCCAGCATTATTTTATTTTCTCACAAAAATTTTATTTTTTTTATTATTAAAAACTTTTCAAAAATTAACAGTAAAATTAATCGATATTATTTCTCTTCTTACTCTTTCAGTCACAGTGGGATGCTAAAGAGTTCCATCTCAAAAAGTTCTATTTCAACTCAATATTGTAACCTGATGTGAATTTTGTCACGAGTTGGTTTTAAGAGTCACTGATCAATGATTTGAAATTAGAATTTGTTAATTTATAAATCTAAAAATGCGGATGTTAAACTGAACGAAACTTGTCACTTTTGCAAGGATATCTTAGGCTCTAAACATAGAGTGGAGAATAATACTGGGTCACTCTTTCAGAGGGATATATAAATTTTCACTTCAAAATTTATGATCAGTGATCCCAAAAACTCCGTATAACAAAACTTTAACAAGGGTGAAACTGTACCTCTATTTTTTCCAATATTTTATAAGAAAGCATTTGCCTGGTTTCTTTTGAAAATCTGAATTATTTCCAACAAGATCTCCCATATATTTTTCTTGCTTTGACTTGATAAATACAAACTAATTAAACTAGGAAAATAATTTTTTTCCAGCTAGCTGCGTCTATACGAAACACTGTGCATCGTCGTATAGGAGGGAATAAATTTGCCATAAGATGTTTTTGCAAAAATTTATCGCTATTTTATTTTGACCGTTTTTGTACTCATTTATCTTATTTCCTATGCTACCATTTAATGAAGTAAATTACAATTAACTGAGTTCAAATACGACGAGGCCACCATTAAAATATAAATGCCCAAAAACAACTGCGGCAAGACTAGGGCATATTTCAATGAATGTGAGTTTAATATATAACATAATATATTGCACAATAATTTTTGGATATTTATGCCGTTTTAATGTACCTCTTTTAATAGCCGCAATAAGAGGACTTCGTTACTCTGTATTTATTTTAATTATTAGTATTTTGATTTAATGTAGGACAAATTAATTTTCTTTGTACTGTTCATATGGATCTGATATAACACTGCTCCTCTTTAATAATGTTCGTTATGGCTAAGAGTATTGTTTATTATAGCAAATAAATTATGCGCTATGGCCAGACAGGCTGATATGGTGACACTTCGAAAATAATACACATACATGAAAAAATCAGTTTCACACTCAATGATTCCGGAAAAAAAAAAGCTTAAGCCTGTGTTAGATAACACGGGCGCATAGGTCAGACGTAGAATACGTTAGTCATTAACAGCCTTATTCAATAGATTTCCTTAAACAACCTTTAAACGCTTCAAACAATGCAACCTTGCTAACATTGTTATTCATAAACATTTTTTCATTTTCTGCTTATGATTGTAAGGTTTGTGTCTGAACTATAGAAAATCTCTACAAAAATTAAGAATTCCTATGGATTAACAATGGCCGCCGCATAAAAAATGCTGCAAAGGGCGCATATGGAGCATGTCTTTGATATTAAAAGAAAAGACAAACAAAAATCATGGTTGTATTTACGTAACCTTTAAACGCCAATTTCGGCGTTTAAGTTACGGAGCTCTTAAACAACTACGAAAAATATTTATGAATAACGTTTTCTTGTTTAAAGCCCGTTTAAAGTTACGCTGCCTCTAAAATGTGTTTATGATTAAGGCTGTAAGACATTGAGGATGTCTTAAAGACGTGGCCAACTGGGTAAGCACAATTTTGTTTCTCTGCTTCGCTTATCAATGTTGTGTATGTACACATCGTTCGCTACTTGGTCATTATACTTCTTCTCTTTCTCACACTGGTTCTGTGATGAACACACAGATAATCGTACTGCTCTTACACATGATGTTATAATACATAAAATACAAAGCATATGAAAATTAATACAAAATTTGAAGGAGTTTAATTTTGATTTACTTATAGAATAAAAAAAATTATATGTAGCAATATGATTATTTAAATACAAATCAAAAGAAGACATATTAAATATGTTACGACCATACTTGAATTTTCTTCAATGCATGCATAAAGTATTAAAAACTTATAATGAAAGTGACAAACATTTTCTCAAAATTTTGTGCTCCAGATTAACACCCCCGTATAACGTATTCTACGTTAAAAGAGATAAAGGGCAGATGGGAAGGAGTGTTTTACTGTGGTATGTTATCTCATTGTGGCGGCGATAGTCGAATGCGCTAAAAAGGGTGGACCACTCGATGCAAATTCGAGAACAGGTTCGCACCCTAGCTGACACAGAGAATTTATTTTTTTCAAACTGAAATTCATTTTCTCTGATTGGTCGTCACCTCTCTGCAAGTAATGACAAACCTCAGACAGTAAATAATGTAATGAAAGCTTTTTAAGAACAAGCACATTACCTGTTCGGAGTCGAACACAATTTGCTCAAAAGAAGCTCCATCAAAGTCGTTTTAACGGCTGAAGATACCAATTCATTTTCTTAACCGATGCTTAATACCGTGGCACAGTGAGTACAGTGCGTGGCCCATATACCAGAGAACCCTAGTTCAATTTCCATCTGACACAGAAAGTTCTTTGAATTGAATTATTTTTTCTGTACGGCCGTCACCTCTCTGCAGACAATGGCAAACATCAGAGAGTAGGTAAATTATACCATATAAAACAGTCATGAGCAGGAAAATAAATTTGTGAGCCAATTATATTTTTTTTTGTTGCTTTTACTAATCGTTGCAAAAAAAAAAAAGTTTTCTATATTGATAGTAATACGTTTACTTTCTATTAGGGTATTCACAAGGTGTGCTATCATGTCATATTATCATAATGTAATAAAATTTTACACTAGTTTAAAAATGTAGTTGTTACCTTCCATATAAAAATAGTAATAAAATATTACAACCCTAAAAGCTATGTTTATTGAGTGTCGTATTCAATTATAACGTCCAAAATATGCTTTTTGCACAAATCAAATCAATGTATGTATGTTTTCTACTTAAGACATTTGACTTTATGAGACCTTGTGATTACCCTATATATATTTATTATAATAAAAGCTTTATGTTATTCGTCTGACAGTTTCGTCTATCTCTTATATGTCTTCTAGTCGTGCTAGTGGCGTTGATGCTAATCATAAACTCTTCATTAACATTTTATGTAAACAGCGTAATGGTCTTTCTGTTGTTCATTTCAATGCTAGAAGCTTAAACTCTTGTTAGCTCGATTATGTCAAAAATGTTTTTGAAAGTTCATCTGTGGATGTAATTTGTGTCTCAGAAACCTGGTTCAATCCTGACATTTCCGACTACTTTCTAAACATTCCAACTTATACATTGTTTTAAATACAATGTCAATGCTGCTGGAATGCCTCGTCGAGTGAGGCCTTGTTTTTGTTGCCTTTGCATGCAATTGTTGCTTTTGAGGCGAGCTTAAAATTTGGTTTGTTGTTGTTGTTTTTTGCACGTGTTGTTGTTTTTACAAATGTGTAAACACAAATTTGATAAAATAAAACAAATTTGTAGCTGAGCCAACTGAGCCAATTGTGCTTCGGGAAGCTCATGTCTGATTTAAATCTCATATCTGATTTTGAGAACATGCACATTTTGTTTATCTTACTATTATATAAAAATGAAACTTGAAATATTGCCTTTTTGGAGTTGATGCAAGTAAACTCAAGAACGGCTGCACGGATTTAAATGAAATTTTCACCATTCAAATCGTAATTAGTTGTAGATTGACACCGTATACTTAAAATTTTGAAATATTTTTAAGCTTAAAAGTTATTGGCTAAGAAACTGGCAAAATTCGGTATTTTTGGAAAAACTTTGCCCTTTTTTCATTTTCTGCTTAAACCGTAAAAGATAAGTGAATATGGATATATGGACAAATGAATGATCTTGCCGATTCCAACAATAAAGTTGATGGTAACGTGTATCTAAGATCAATAGATCGTAAAATTCATATTTTATTGAAAAATGAAATCATTTTCTTGCAAGCATTGATTTGTTCATTGACTTCGACGCTGTCTTTGCTTGCAGCTAGCAGAAAGTTGCGTTGGTTTCGCTACAAAATACTGCTCAATGCTCAGAAAAGAGATTATCTGCCTGGAAGCAGAGAGAGATAGCTCTTTGTAGGCGAACAGCAGAATGCAAAATTTAAGGCATTTTCTCCAAGCGCGTCGTTTGTTGCTGCTGCTTCAATGTTTCATTATTCAGAGAGAGTTTTTCTATTCAAAATGTTGAATAGCTGCGTGCAGAATTCTTAAGCTGTAAAATAGAAGTGCATGAAATTTATGGTAACAATTTAAGCTTAAATTGAAACGCCGTGCGATGCAAATTATATCGCTTTGAAGCTGCGCATTGGTATGGATTGAATGGCTTTTTTAGCATATTTTTACGGCATTAAATAGCGTTAGTGTATAATTTCGTCACTGAAATAAGACCTATGAAAATATTTTAACTTAATTTGATTTTATTTATTGAAGTGACTCGAAAACGAGTCTTATATAATTGAGCTACAGATTGTGTTAATTAGCCGAAGTGCATGCATAAAATTTATTTTCATACCATTTAATAATATGGTTAAATAAGTAGGCGAATGTCTCCGGTTAAGAGCCATGTTTCCTTAAATCGACATAAAATTGTCTGTGCTTAATATTTTTCCATGGTTTTTATGTCAAACGAAAGTTAATTATTTAAGCTTACTTTTCCCCAAAGAGACCCTATCGATTTAGTTACAAGCAAACAAATTATGAACGATTGCCTCAAACTTTATTTATATGCTTAAAAAAAAATTTGAGCCCGGTTATGAGCCACCCAGAAAATCAGTTATAAATTTAAAAAACTTGATGTGAGATCGACACAAATGTTAAGACTATGAATGAATTTTATATTTTTACTAGAAAGCTGCTTTTCCCATGGGCAGTTATATATTGGCCTTTCTAGGATAGGAAATCCAACAAACTAATTTATTCTTACGAATAACACAAACACATCAAAAAACATTGTTTATACAGAAATTCTTACATGATTGTCATGGAAAAATAAACCTATTAAAACGATAATAAGACAAATTTTTTACAAAAAATGCGTAACTTTATTTTAAGATACATTGCGGGCAAAGACGCGGAGGGTTGCTAGTTACCTATATATTAATAGGCAAACAAAAAGTTTGTGTTCCCTTTTTTTTCTGTGTTACCTTCAACATATTCACATAATACTTATATCGATGGATAGGTATTTTCGAGTAGATTTGCACAATATAATTTTTATTCGAATATGTTGTCATTAAGATAAGTAAAACTAAGCAAATGTAAAACGCTTTTTGTACCAATGGGACAATGAGAAACTACAAAGCGATAAAGCTTACAAAAGCAAGAGTAGAATGCGAGAGTGACGCAAACACCGGTAACAGCAATATTGTTACCAAAACTCGTTACCGGTCTTATAAATCGGTATTCTGTGCACTCGGTAACGCTCTCAAATTTCGTAAACTCACCTTATAGAAATGAAGCTCGCTCATTTGTGTGGTGAAATATAAACAATGGAAAGTGAGAAGTAAATACATAGAATTAATTGCATTATGTTAACTTTTTATATAATATTTGTTTTTCTTGGCAGGAAATATGCACGCTCTACGCCGGCGCAGCTGCGGTGTTATCTATATTTAATTTATATATTAATTTTATGTAAATTAATAAATATTACACAGTGAATTGCTATAAATTTTTATTATTGAAAACTGCTGAAGAAGCAGCAACAGTGAATTTAACTTGGTTTTTTATTTTAATTTGCTCCGATTTCAATTTGAGGATTTTCAAATTAGTTTAATTACTCAAAATGCGAGCTATTTTTTGTAATGCAAGCTAAAAAATGTTTTCTGTTTTGCTTGTTACCACCTAAAGAGATGGTAACAATATTCACCGGTAACGCTTGGTCGCAGAATACCAACAGAGTGTTCAAGTTACTAAAAGGTGAACTTCTACGGTAACAAGATTAATGTTACCGCGACAGAATTGATCTGTTAAAGAGAGCTGAGTAGCATTATTGTTGTTGTTGTTGTTGTTGTTGTTGTTGTTGTTGTTGTTGTTGTTGTGGTTGCTGCTTTCTCTTATAATCTCTCAGCGTTAAGAAAACAAAAAAACTGCTGCTTGCTTCTATTATCTTGAGAATTATCATTTATCTTGATGTATTTGTTATACTTTTCTACCATTTATAAGTAACTTTATTTACTTTACTTTTAATTTATTTATTTACTTTAAATGAATGTTATATGTTGAATAAAATATGCTTCCTTTTTGTCCTTTACCACAATTTTTCTCATAGCGTCAAGGAAAGCATTAAAAATTCCATGCAAATTAATAACCATTCATGATGTGAAAAACAACTTGAGTTTCGTTACCTTACAGAAACATATGGCCGTATTTCGGCCACAAGCGATACTACACTAAGGGAAAAAAATATTAAATTTATCCAAAAACTTTTTTAATTTATCCAAAAAGCGAGTCATTTTTGCACCAATAACGCATTTACTTAAATCGACTACGTAAATATTTCAAATTTATTTAAATACTTTTTTTATTAAATAAAATATTTAAATATTTAAACAGAATTTAATAAAAAATATATTAAAATTATGCACGAATATATTTAAATATTTTTCAAATATTTACTATTTTAAAATAAAACTATCGCATTTAAGGAAAATTTATATAAAAATATTGAAATTGAAAAACAATTTATTTGAATGTTTCCCACGAGCTGTGTCCATCGAATGCCATTTGGTGGTATATTTTATTTTACTTTTTTCGTTCTCTAATTTTTGCTATTTTTGACAGTTGGTACAATAATATGGCATTAAATGTCAAAAATAGTATAAACTATAAACAAAAAAAGTAAGCTAGAGAATAAGAAGGAAATTATGCAGGTAAATGACAACCGGCTCAAGAACTTCTTGAGAAATTACGGAGTTGTCACTCCACCCTACATGATTTCATCATGCATTGCACTCGCAAATCATATTTGCCAAACTTACAGATAATATTATCCTTGCAACATTAACTAAATGAGAAGTATAAGACCCTCAACTGCAAGAAATATACTGCAGGAACAGAGTGCGATGCTGTTGCTGCTTGTCGGAATATGTGTGTACGTGTGCGATGCTGTTGCTGCTTGCTTGTATGGAATATGTGTGTACGTGTGTGGTATAAATAAAATTCCAATACGGGAAAAAAACGAGTTGTAACGAAAACATTTGATTTATCCACGTAAATATTTAAATAAAATGTATACTC
Source organism: Pherbina coryleti (assembly GCA_943735915.1). Taxonomy (NCBI): domain Eukaryota; kingdom Metazoa; phylum Arthropoda; class Insecta; order Diptera; family Sciomyzidae; genus Pherbina; species Pherbina coryleti. Next base: position 133,854,684 of record OX030949.1, read on the forward strand.
AGGCGTGGATAATGCTAATACGCGTTATTTCCCTTAGTGTAGTTATTATTAAGTCTTAGGTATCACTCTTGCCTTTAAACCAAATTGCAAATAGGATCAACACTACAGATTTCAGAAGAAGGCTCTATTTCAGTACAAAACACCGATGTCTTTGAGATCACTCCAATTAAAAAAAAACTCGACTTAGATGCACTAATAATAGAAATCACAAACGAACGACCTTATCCTGCCTCTGAGACATCCTTAGACAACATAGTTAATAATCATTTGGTCAATGAATTGAAGTCATTGTCCGCTCAAAATATCAAAGGAGAAGCAAAAGCCACCCTAGTGGGGAAATAAACTTGATGAGCTCTAAAACAAAAGTAAAAATCTCTTTTATAGTGCAAAAGGCGCCGGATCTGTCACTACGTAGACCAGCTATAAAATGGCTTTAAAAGAACACTTACACCGAGAAAAAACTTCTCCAAAATTAACAAAAACCTAGTATAATTTATAAAATGTCTTTGGCAATTTGGAGCCTCTTAAGTTTTTCGTCAAAACATCTAAGTTTTACATGCTTAACTTACCAATATTGATTTGGGTAAATTAACTAACGATTTTATAATTGTAAATTATGCCTTCGAAAGTTTATATTAGCGTGCTTGTAAATTGAATCAACAGCTTCATTTAACAAAAGTTTTTGGACTAGTGGGTAGAGTATGGAACTAACAATCGATGGGGTAAGAGTTCGATACCGAAGGTAGACATATAAATACTTTTAATATATAATTTTTTTGTTGTCTTAGAAGCAAGCAAAAAGCAATATCAATTTTAAGAAAACGGTATCGGAAAAAGTGCCGTTTTGAGATTTCACTCAAGCAAATCACAAAACAAGCTGTAAAAAGCATCACTATAAAAACGATGAGGAGTGAAATCGAGTGTTAACATAAAGTGAAGTAATTATGTTTTTAATTCGTTTCGTTCCACGGTAATGGTGAGGTGGAAAATTTAAGTTTTCTAAAGCGCCAAATATTGGTCAATCAATTTTGGTCATATGAATAATCGATGTCCTAAAATGAACGAGTAATTGCTATATTACTTGCGAGTAGCAAGGTTCACCTTTTGCTAAAAGGAAACTTTTCAGTGGTGGTAGTATAGAAAATAATGAAAATGGTCACATTTTTTATCAATTTTTTTTTTACATTAACAACATTATCTCAATCTGCAGTAGTAAGAACAGTAGCAGAATAGTCTATGATTTCATAGAATTAGTAGAACTAAGCTGAAGATCAGCTGTTCCTATCAATCGTAGGTCTGCAAAAGTTCCTCTCAATCGTAATACAATTCATGCTAAAAGAACCATTTTTCACTAAAACCAGCCTGCTTGCTGCATGACATTTTATAAGCTGCAAAAATGGACATTTGATAAAATTGTATATAAATGTAGTAAAACATATTAATAACTGTTGCACTACGTAGCCTTATCAAGGGTCACAACTCAAGAAGGATTTCACATTGTACCTTCTAATGGGCATCAACGATTTTACCATGGTAGACTAGAAAATGAAACGATGATTCGTATGGAGTTGACCCGGCTTTCTACTGCCCATCTTAATACGGATCGGTTCGGAAATTTGACAATCGGGAATATGACAGTCTTATCTCTTAATTGTCAAAGTTTTCGGCCACATGCCTGTGACCTCCGTGGTAATATACGAGGGTAGTCCCAGAAGTATCCGACTTAATAAAGAAAACACAAAAAATTTTGAAAAAAATATCTTTATTATCTTATTAGTCAATATGCAATGTACAATGTTTTGAAATTCCTATCATATTTGTTATCTCGCGCACTTTTAATCGACGGTCATCCAATACCATTTTGTGGATTTTCTTCATCATTTCTGGCGTGGTCTTTTCATTTGTTTGACCATTACGATGGCAGCTCGTTACGTCTCGTTTAAACTCTGCCACACAATATTTTACTGTTAAAATCGAAGAAGCAGACTTCCCCAGAGTAGAATCCAGCTCCGCATCGATATTGGTTGGACTGACCAATTTTTTCCATGTTTAGAAATTCACTGAGAGCGTTCACTATTAATGACTGCTATATTCCAACGTAGAGTCGTCAAACTTCAAACTTCAGATTTATAAGGTTAATATTTTCTACCATAATCATTCTTTTGAAACAACAACCACCATACGTCAGGTCGGGTACTTCTGGAGCTACCCTTACAAGAAATTACATGTACTAATATCGCCTTTTATTGAAATTCGACCATTTAAAAATTATTTTTTTTCTTTTGTATTTTTATTGAAAAAATTTTTTTTCTTTCTTCATTCATGTGCAAACGAAACCGAACTCATACCGCACCATACGCACCACCAGCAGGAAATGACAAAATAGTAGCTCCATTCCGAGTTTCCATGTTCTGTGACTTTTACTTTCAAAGCTATTCGATATAAAAAATTTGGCTTCATATGCGGAGCCACAACCCTTTGTCCAATGCGCGTCCCAGTACCCTACTTCCCTTATTCTACTTTCTAGTAGAAGGATATCACCAATAGCGAACTTCATATTGAGTTTCAATGTTATACGGCATTTACTTCCAAAGCTATTCGATATAAACTTTGAACTGTATGAACTCGTTCAATTTTTCCAGTCAAAAACACGATAAAGTTTTTTCTCAATTTTTATGTTACGCTCAAAAATAAAAATCATTTGTCCAGTTTGATTTTTTTTTCCTCAAACATAATATGTGTGACCGACTCCCATTACTTTTGCAGAAGGAAAACTTTTCCCTTGAGGACCTATTCCCTCTGACCAGTCCTTAGGTGGGCTCCCATACAAATTTTGATTTTTGTGTATTTATTCGATACACCTGCACAGGGGGCTTTAAGGGAAGGCTGGAGGGGGTAATATGCATAATAAAACTATGTGATATGTAGAATTTTGTATCAAAAACATAAATATATAAGGAAAATTGCAATGCAGAAATATACTCTGTGTATTCTTTTGTTACTCTCAAAAGTTTGAAAAATACTTGTACATTACAACTTTGTTACTTAGCAGCAGTCCGTGTTTGTCTTTTTGTTTAAGGTTGATGTTTTCAATATGAATATGAAAGACATGCTCCATATGCGCCGAATTTTTTTGGCAATATTATAATTACTCGATGTATGAACCATGCAGTTGAAAAGCTACTGTGTCCATATTATATTATAATCATTAAATTTTGGATAACAGTTTGTTAAAAACAAGCCGAAGCGTTTCACGGCGAAGTGTTTCATCGGCGAATTGATTTTTCGGTTTTACTCCCCATCGCGGCTAAAGAAGTTTCACTTCAAAAAAAAATTATCAAAATCGGTTGGGAACATGGGAGAAAATCGTTCTTAGCTGTTTTGCCTAGGCCTATTTGCATACATAGATTAATGTTATCGGATTCAATTCAATTTAATTTCAATGTTCACTTCGATAAACATGACGAATTGCGCTTTGTACAATGTTATTAAAAAAAACAAAAAAGTTCATCTAGTTTCTGGTAGAACTTTGGAGACGACTAGACGACTTTCAACATTAAATTTAAGTCTTATTCATTTATTTTTGCCTAATGAGTGACTGCTAACGTTCGAAATCAAGATTTTGGTTTTTTTTTTTATTTTATTTGAGCTTCAGTTGTGTTGAACTCTTTTGGAACTAGAAATCGAAAATACCTTTCTCAATTGAACTCTAATCAATTGATTCACTTGCCCACGAGAAAGATTAAAGATTATGTTCACGATACATACTGCTGACTAGATTTTTTAGTTAATGAATTATTCAGCCGATTCCGTTTTGTTTTGTTATACATACTTATAAATAAACAATACCAATACATAAAATCCTTTTGTGAACAAAGGGGGAAAAAAAAAAAACATTCATCTGTTTTCATAGGAACAATGCAGAAACTTGTTATTATCAAATTCAAATGGTCGTGTACAAAAACCACCTGTATATGCTTTTCTTTAATTTTTTTTTTTTTTATTCTACTCTAATATTCAAGCTTGAAAATTGTAAGTATATCCTAAGCTTTTATATATTTCACTTCAATGAGATTAATAAAGTAAATTAATTCAGTGAAAGAAACAAATTTCCAATCCTAAAATGCTCGTATATTTATCATGATTTCAGTCTTAACGAGTTTTTTTTCCTTAGTCATTATTAATCTCTCTTTTACACTTATTCAAGCTTATAATGCTTCAATACCTCACTCATCCTCTAATGTACCAATTAAAAGTATTTGTGTAATTCTTTGTTCTACCCATTTTTTTTTATTGCTTTGCTAAAATTAATAAAGCCCAAAAAGGTTCCAGCCACACTTTTTAAAATGTTGTGAAGGGCAAAAAAGAAATGTATGCATGCCAACCTGCTTATAAAGCAGCTCCTCAATCAGTCTTGGCTGTGTTACGCTGGGCAAAAGTAATTTATCAATAAACACAAATAATTATTATGGCTATATCCTTTTAGGGATATGCGCAGCTAATGTTGCGGAAGACTATTTGCAGAAGAATAAGTAGGCGCGTTTCGTTGATTAATTGAATGTGTTTGAATGTGCGTGAAAAAAGGCGTGGAAAAGATCTCACACAGAAAGTGGAAAATGAACATTATTCTTTTTAATGTGCTGACAAACAAGTAGGTATTCACACCCAAAAGTAAGATATGTTAAAAGCTTAAGTATAATAATTTTACATTAACATCTATCTTCGCAATGAGATGTGAACAGTGCATTTATGGCGGAGTTTTTTGGAATTCTGATAATAGTACAGTACATATTTTAAGCAACAGAATAAGATATTAGATGTTCCAAACCTTTGTAAAGCCACGAACATTATTTGCAAAGCTTGACAAAAGATTATAACTGGTTTTCTTCAACTCTTTACAACATTTTCATCAAGAATTTTCTGGATTTACTTTCGCTTGCACTTTGTTTTATGTTCTTTTTTCAAATATGAAATATCGGAAGTATTTTGAAGAATAAACCTTATTAATGATTGCAAAGACAAGTCCTTATTCTTCTTGCACTTTAGAAAATAAATGTCTTGATAATAATAAATAAAGCAAAAATAATAGAAGAAAATTTAATAAATGACAAATATTAATATAAAAATTAATTACGCTAGCTGATAAACCCGGTGTTACTCAGGTGAAAAAATGTAAAATTTTGGTATTTAGTCCTCATTTTAATACTTTTAAAAATCCAAATAAAGAAAAATAATTTGTACTAGTTTGATTATTAAATTTCTTTAAGGGGCATATAGGTTACAAAATTAAAAAAAATTTTTTTCGGGAATTTTTTTTCATAGAAGGAAAAAGATACCGTTTTCAAATTTTGCTCATATATTTTTTAACATTTAAACAATACAAAAAAATTTTTCGGAATTTTTGAAGCGGTTTTTGACGTTATTTGATTTCTTTTTTAAATGCCAAAAAATTGACGGTGTGCAGGATATCACCAGTCTGGAACATCAGAGGAAAAAAAAACCAAATTAATCCTTGTCGAAGTGGCTATCGCCTGAACTAGGATAATTTTGTTCCGCCGAAAAAAAACAAAATGGCAACCGATTCTTTAACCTCGAAATCGACTTTTTTTTCAAATTGTCGCCATTTAGTTTTTTTTCTGCGAAAAAAAAAATTATCCTAGTTCAGGCGATAGCCACTTCAACAAGGATTAATTTGGTTTTTTTTTTCCTCAGATGTTCCAGACTGGTGATATCCTGCACACCGTCAATTTTTTTGCATTTTTTAAAAACAAAATCAAATAACGTCAAAACCCGCTTCAAAAATTCTAAAAAAATTGTCTGTATTCTTTAAATGTTAATGAATATATGTGCAAAATTTGAAAACGATATCTTTTTACCTTCTATGAAAAACAAAAATTCCCGGAAAAAATTTTTTTTTAAATTTGTAACCTATATGCCCCCTTAAAGCTCATATTAAAGGCCCATGTTTTTTGTATCGGTTGAAAATAAAGAGAAAATAATGTGGCGTCCGTGGCGTAGTTGGTTAAAGTGCGTGGCCACTATGTCAACGAACTTGTTAGACCCAGGTTCGAACCCCAGCAGCGACAGAAAATTATTTGAATTAAAATAATTTTTCTGTACGGCCGCCACCTCTCTGCAGACAATGGCAAACCTCAGAGAGTAATCAAAATGCCATGTAAAGCTTCTTGAGAACGAGAACATTCCGTTCATCGCCGTTCGGGGTCGGCGTTAAACATGTAAGGTCCATTTCTCGGCCAAACTTAATAACACGCAAAACACAATTGATCATAAGAAGCTAGGTCAAAGTCCTTTCAAGGGCTGAAATGGCCTGTTATTTATTTTTTTTTTTTTTTTTTATCTTCAGTAACTCAAAATTGAACAGACATTTCGTAAAAAAACAAAAACTCACTTTGACCACTATGGATCACTCATCCACTAACTTTGTCACTCTTTGCTACCTTATTCTAAGTATGTCCACAAAACACAGATTTTAAATGTCAATCTATGTTGTGTTGAGCTATCTCTAACTTTATCTAAGCTCTCTTTTACACCCAAATCCGTCGATGTCTCTCGTTGTATTGGGTGTAGCAATTTATTTAAGTGCGCTTTGTTGTTACATCACTTACTTGGTCGTTTATCATCATCGATTAGCAATGACTTACAACTCGGTCACATCAAGAACAACTTACCTGGAATAGAATAAGAGAGAAAAAAAGAGTGTAAGTATTACAAACAATGAAAGTGTTCTGAATATGAAACGATAAATTTATGAATTACAAATAAGAGCTAAAAGGAAAGTTGGCTTAAACTGCATCATAAACTTAGAACAGCGCGATAGTAGTAAAGCCAAAAACAACAATAACAAAATTAAAAAATTGCCCATGGAAGCAGCTTTATGGATTTTAATTCTATTAAGCTGCGTCCGTAGCAGCCGCTATTCATCGTGCGCTGAAGTTTGAAAAATTACGCTCGTTTACCAGGCGGCGGAACTTGAGACGTGCAGGCAAAAGTATCATTACTAAAATGGTGTGGGAAAGATGCATAAATATCTACAGGAATAAAAGTTCATCCTTTCGCTTAAGAAATCTGATCACTGACAGTTTTTCATTTTAAGAGTCTTTTTTTATGATTGCAGTGGTTCCATCAAAATTCTTAGGGGATTTGCGAATAAGTTTTGTTGGCATGCCATTGTTGTAAATAGGGATATATATATATTAACAACTATTTTTTACGCAAGTGTATAAGTAAAAAAAAATAAAAAAATTATTTATGAAATATAGTACGCAGCAGGACGTGACTTTGCTGGATGTGCTGCTGTCAAAGTCACCCCTTATTTAATTTCCAGTGTTTTATGGTATTGTCGTTTACCCTGTTGGTTAGTAAAAAAGAGGAAAAAACCAAAAGAAAAAATATGAAATCGCTTGTTAGGCGATCAAGTGCTATGACAGCATCAAATTCAAGCCTCACTGAGTTATGCATGCCTACAGATAATATTTCGTCGAAGTTTCTTTTTATTTTCTTTGTTTTTTTTTTTAAACAACACTTTTCGCTGAAATTTAGCTCTTAGCTCTATTTCACACACATAAAGCTTTACGCGAAAATCCATCAAAATTCCAGGCAGATAGTAAAATTTTTACATATTGAATTTTTTGATTAACCATCTTTTATCGCTTACATTGCGAAGGATAACATAAAATCGAAATTATTTATTTTATTTATTTTTAACGAGTTGACACAAGCGCATTGTTTTATAGCTAAAATTTTTTGATTAAGTCTAAGCTATAGGCTAAGTATTGTTGATGTTTAATAAATAGCCAAGAATATGACTTGAATAATGACTCGACTAAGTTAGCAGCTGTTGATGTTAGATGGAGTTTTTTGTGGTATGTTTGAATAAATGGTTTTTATGTTAGCACGAGAATAGTACATTTGGAAAGGAAGATATAATCGTGATTTAATGTTATTAAAAACTTTACAGATTATCATTAATCTCAGACTTACAACTTATCAGGGATTACGTACAATTGATAACAAGTGGCGCACTACTGTATTGTTTTATTTTTCGCTTTTGAACTAATTAACGTTTTTAAAGGGGACAGCGCACCGAGAAATTTAGAGATTTATGAATTTTCGTTTTTTTGCTTTTCTTCAAGATGAACCTCTTAAGAATGTCTGGTGAAAGCCGAGTGCAAAAATTCGAAAAAATTACGGAGTTATGGGCGATTAAGGCGTTCGGAATGTGCCGTGCAGCATTCATTAGTCTAGTCAGCGCCGAGCGGCCTCCGTAGTCGAGTTGGTAGCGTGCTCGACTGCCACCCCAGAGGTCCGGGGTTCAATTCCCGGCCAGGCAATGGTCCTTCGCTTTAAAACCTTTCTAAATTTCTTATCCTCATTTCTAATCAACTGAAATTAAAAATTCATCAATATGTACGACTTGAAGTTGTAGTTGATGGTAGAGAAGTTTGTGGATGAGATTGCCTCATAACTTGAATTGACTGAGGTGAAGACATAACGCTTGCCTCTGATTCAAATTCACATATTTCTTTGGCTTTCCACCACGCTTAGAACATCCTACACATGTTTCACTTGATTGCCCTTTCCTTCCCACTAATCTATCATCCCATTTCGAACCAAGGCAGACTTGACTAAATAGGTATTCCACCTGAAAATCCTTGGTTCAAAGCTAAAAAAAAAAAAAAAACTTTCAAACGCGTTTTTCTCGAAATCATGTTTTTGAAATCTGTGCACAAGATATCTCGAAAAGTAATGAACCGATTACAATTAACTTTTTTTGTGCTTATTTTATGCATAATTACGTCATAGGGGCTTTATTTTTAGTGGGTTAGTTTTTTTTTTAATGGACGAAATAAGGTCGAATTTTCTCTAAAAAGCGCTATTTCAATTCAAATGTCCGCCATTTTGTCAAAAATCGATATTTTCAAAATCACCCATGACAAAGACTAGATTAAACTATCCAGTTTAATAATCTTTTTGTTTCTTTTTTATTTCGATGATTACAAATGAAGCAGGAGTGTGCAGCGCGGAGGACCTTTTTTTTGAGGTACTTTACGGAACACTGAATTACTCGGCGATTATTGGATATCGCTCAATAAAAAAATTATATATTCTTAAAAATGCTTATTATCATTTATAAAAAGAATCGGTATGATTACTGCAATGGGTTTTCTTTAAAAAAATCCATAACATTGGCTTTTTTTCGCGCTTCTCGGTGCGTTGTCCCTCTCAAGCTATTTTAAAATTGTTTTATGATTACGGCTGTTAAATTTCAAGATTTAAATATTTTAATGATACATAATATTTTTATCGCTCGCAAAGCAGCGGATATTTGCTAGCAAAATTATAAAAATTTAAAAACAATTCTAAAATTCTTTATGATAGTTATGCTTTATATTTCGATCGTGTGAAGCCTTTTTAATTTGTTTTCAAGAAACCATGAAAAAGGTTTTTAATGCAAATTTAATTTTTGAAGTGAAACTTTTTTCGCCGATGATTTTCACATAGTGTTACGCAGAATTAAATAATTATAATATAGTATAGACACAGTAGCTTTTCAACTGCATGGTTCATACATTGAGTAATTATAATATTGCCATAAAAATTCGAAGCATATGGAGCATGTCTTTGATATTCCTATTGAAAACATCAACCTTAAACAAAAAGACAAACACTGACAACATTTTAAAGTAAATTTCAAACTTTTAAGAGTAACAAAATAGTACACAGAGTATATTTCTGTATTGCATTTATTTTCCTTATATCTTTATGTTTTTGATATAAAATTCTACATATCACATAGGCTTATGATACATATTAACCCTCTCCAGCCCACCCTTAAAGCTCCCCTGTTCAGGTGTAGGGAATAAAAATTGGCATGTGCCAGCAACAAAGCTGTGTGGTGTTTTGAGTTTTATGTTTGAGGAAAAAAAAAAAAACTGGACAAGAGATTTTTATTTTTGAGCGTAGAATAAAAATTGAAAAAACCTTTATTTCTGAGCGAAAAAACAAAAATTGAGAAATAATTTTTATTCTTGAGCAAAAAAAAAAAATTAAAAAATGATTCTCATTCTGGAACGGAAACAAAAATAAAAATAAAAAAGACAGGTGCGTCACGGGACACACAAGAGAAGCGAAGCATTTTCGCAATTTCAAAGATTTGAAAATTTAATGCCTTTTTTCAATTAAAATAATTTTTGAATTTAAAACTTTAATATAACAAAGTTTTTCGTTTTTGTATGGGAGCACCCGTAAGGAGAGGTCGGAGGGGATAGGTCCTCAAGAGAAAAATGTTCCCTTTGCAAAAATAATGGGGGTTTATAATACATATTAACCCTCTCCGGCCCTCCTGTTCAGTTGTAGGGAATAAATATACAAAAATCATTAAATTGTTGTGCACCCAACCTTGTTCCTGGATTTCCAAACAGGGAAACGACAACCGCTTCCAGTAGACTTGGCGACTACTGGCAGTGTCGCTCCTCCTCGCCGTCTTTTCATCTACGACCGCATCAATGGTACTAAATTCCTCGTCGACACTGGCGCTGATATCTCCGTCGTACCAGCAACACCTGCAGATACCAAAAGGCCAACCGATTACCAGCTATATGCAGCAAATGGCAGCAAGATTTACACATACGGTGACAGAGCACTCACCCTCAACATTGGACTTCACCGACCTGTGCGTTGGATTTTCTGTGTTGCTAACGTGCCATACCCCATTATTGGAGCAGACCTCCTGCATAAACATGGTTTGTTGGTCGATCTCAAACGCCACTGTCTGGTAGAACCAACTTCTGGTTGTCATATCATCGGGTTTTTCGGACCTGCACCTGTTGCTGCAGTCACTGCCATAAAATCAAACACTTTTTATCATCACATACTCAAAGATTTTCCTGAGATACTGGGAAACCCATCCAATCTCACCACAACGAAGCATAATGTTCGTCATTACATTCCAACAACAGGTCCTCCCTGCTCACAGCGAGTCAGACAACTCTGCCCTGAACGTTTAAAGATAGCCAAGGACGAGTTTCAATTAATGTTGGATTTGGGTCATATCCGACCTTCAAGCAGCCCATGGTCCAGCCCACTTCACTTAGTCAAGAAGAAAAATGGAGACTGGTGCCCTTGTGGAGACTACCGTGGTCTGAATGCACAAACACTACCTGACCGATATCCGATTTCTCTTCTTCATGACTATGCAAATATTGCAAGTGGCAAGCAGATATTTTCAACTATAGATATTCGACGTGCGTTCTATCACATACCTGTAGCCGAAGAAGATATACCGAAAACAGCTGTTATAACGCCATTTGGGCTATTCGAATTTGTGAGTATGCCTTTTGGACTGAGGAACGCAGCACAGTCATTCTCGCGATTTATAAATGAGGTGTTAGCAGGATTGAATTTTGTTTATGCATACATTGATGATCTTCTTGTGGCATCTTCTAATCATAAAGAGCATGAGTGTCACCTAAGACAAATTTTTCAGCGCCTAAGTCGATATGGTCTGTGTGTTAATGCCGACAAGTGTATTTTTGGTGCGAGTGCGGTCGATTTTCTTGGCTACCGCATTACTTCGCAAGGCTCGGCACCACTGCCTGAACGCATTCAAGCTATGCTGAATTTTCCCAAACCACAGACGATTGTGGAATTGAGAAGATGCATAGGGTCAATAAATTTTTACAGGCGACACATCAAGAATGCTGCTCTTGCCCAGGCACCTCTCAACGACCTTCTAAAAGATTCCAAGAAAAACGACAAGCGGCCCGTACCGTGGGACGTAACAACCGAAGCAGCTTTCGCACTTGTTAAAGCACAGCTTGCCAACTCTACTTTACTCTCACATCCGGTACCTCATGCAAAACTCCGCCTTACCACTGATGCATCTAGTACATCTTTTGGTGCAGTTTGGTGCGTGCACAACACAACACCGGCCCAACGAAACTACAGCACATATGATAGAGAGTTGACTGCAGTGTACGAAGCCATCAAGTATTTCCAGTTCTGGGTCGAAGGCAGAGAGTTTGACATCCGAACTGATCACAAGCCACTCATATATGCTTTCAAACAACGTGCAGATAAGTCGTCACCACGACAAACCAGGCAACTAAGTTTTATAAGTCAGTTCTCGACTAATCTGCAGTACATTGCTGGGTCTGAAAACAGTGTTGCTGACACTTTGTCACGGATCGAAACTATAACTATGCCATCAACAATTGATTTAGATGAACTTGCGCTTGCACAAGCAACAGACAATGAACTGCAACAAATTTTGGCTAAAAATAACACTTCTCTTATTTTTCAGAAACTAAAATATGGGCAACAACATATTTGTATCAAAAACAATTGTTGTAGCCAATACAATTCCTATAAATAGATTATTTTGATCTACTGCAACATAGCTTCAGTTAATTCTTGATATTGAATCAGCAACATATACCAACAAAGGGTTTTGGTTCGATGGCTTAAGCTTTAAACTATCAGTCAACGGGCATGAGTTCAATTCCTGCAGCGGGCAAGAAATTATTTTTAATTTAACATTTTCTTGATCAATTGATGCAAGCAAGAAACAATATCAGTTCTAAGAAAAAAGGTGTCGGAAAAAAGTGTCGTTTTTTCTGATTTCACTCTAGCAAAGCGCAGAACAAGGCGTAAAAAGCTTTGCTTCAAAAAATCTCCAATCTTGAAGATGATGGTCAATTGATGACCATCAAATCTATACCGTAAATACGATTTTCATAAATGGGTTATCAATAGAAAGGTCATGGTCTGCAGATGTGCAATAAGGTCTTCCTTTTTCGAAACATTCTGCATTTAAATAAAAAAAGCAAAAAAAAAAATTCCTGCAAAGAAAGTGATTTCTCTATGAAGTGCCTAAAACTATGTGATATTTTTTTTCTGAAATTTTCCAAAATCATTCTATTGTATAATTGAAGGAGTGGAGCAAAGCGAAAAACGCACAAATATATTTTATAGGATATGGTTTAGGACAAAGATTAAGACACACCTAAAACGCACCTTTCCAAATTAGGGATGGGATTTAGAAAAGGCTTAAGTGAAGAATTTGAACATGGATTAAAACAAGAGTTTGGGCTTAAGGTAGTAAAATCATAAGGACAAATAAAAGAGTAACGAAAGGATGATGATAATTTTGGGAACAAGGAAAGGATAGGGACAAAAATAAGGACACGGATAATAAACACTGTCACGTCAAAATCTACGGGTGTGACCACGACACAGCCAACTCTTTCTTTATTTAAAAAGTAATTTTTTCAATTTCCGGTGGGTGTCATTTGCTATGAATATTCTGGGAAAGTCGTTGCGAACAATTGCAATATACCTGCAAGCTCCAGTATTCACATTCGACCAATTACATGTGATATTAAGTCAAACCCGCTCTTTTGATGGCGTGAACATTTTTATTAAAGTGAAGAGTATGTAGCACATTTAACTCTTTAATGAAGATTATATAACATCAAATATTATTTATACAGACATATCACAAAAAAATGTCAAAGTTTTAATAAAAAAAAACTAACACTAGATATTTTTTCGCATTTTGGCGTTTTAACGCCATACGGGTTACTAGTAACTTTTATTTCTGATCAAAACAATAAAAATTGTAAGATAATTTTTTTATTGAGCAATAAAATAAAAATCTAAAAATAATAATTAAACTTTTAGTTTTTTGATATCGCTTATAATAATTACGATCTCTGATTAAAACAGATTTAATTGACTCTTGCCATTATATGAAATGGAATTTTTGAAGTAAGGCTATATTAAAGAGTAAATCAATTAACCACTTAAATATCAACTTTTTGGGTTAAAGTTTCTCTTCTACCGTGGGTGTTGGCCACACACATATTGTTTTTTTTTATCAGGCTGTTTTCATAATATTATATTTTTAAGAAATAGTCTTACTCTTATAATAAGATAACTTTCTTTCAAATAATTACCTTTTCCTTGGAAAAGAAAATTGTTGAAAATTGAAAGTTCAAGCTAATATTATGTTTTCTGATAATATTATGTTGCCATTTATATAAACAAGACTCGTAATGTTTTGAAGGTATTTATTCAATCGATATATTAAAAGGTTCTTTCACAGTTCCACCAGAAGATACCTACACATCATAAATGCTATTCAGAAACTTTTGAATTTCTAGAGAAATGTTCTTTACAAATGTTTTCTTAATCTTGACAGACCAGCTTCTACCATTTGACTCTCGAAACAACTTTACCTTTTTATAATAAGATATATAAATACTTCAGATGAAGTGACCCTCGTTTCCGTTTCCACACACTGCTACGCAGTTCAGGCAATCGTCTGGTCGCCAGATATTAACCTCAAGCTACATGATTACTCGCAATTCTTGTGCTGCTCTGTGAGTTATTTGTCTCCTTATTCTCTGTCATTATTGCCCATAACTTAACAAATTTTTCACGTCCAAGTTCATGCTATTGCATGAAATTGCTACCGACTAGAATTCCTTGCAATCTATTTTATATGAGTTCGTATGAAAACACAACCGCATAAACATAGAAAGTAGAAGAGCTACAGTTGGAAGTGACCGGACTTAAAACATTGTATTCATTGGATTGAGCTTAATTTTGTCACCATTCCAATCCTTGCTTTTATCGAATTTAGTTTTTAGTCAAGGAAAAAGTTGAATAATGCATCTTATAATATAAATAGTATGTAAGTTTGTAACTTAAACAAAATTTAAAGGCTACCAGGTATCTATGCTTAAAAGCTAAAAGTATAAAAGGAAAATTAAAAAAAAAAATTGATAAATTTTGAAATGGATACAATTCGCCTTCTTCAATCAAGAACTTTCGATATCTTTTAATTGCGCAAAAATAGTCACCAACCAAACGTATGCATGTCCTCATTATGCTGACCACAAAAGTGTAGCGTATACAAAAGTACTTCATTGCAATAATACGAAAAAATTATGAAAAATAAATTAAGCTTATAACAAACAACAATTTAGGATAAACTGGCATTAAATTCAAGTAACAGAAGAGGCCCAAGACAAGTACACAAAATAAAATAAGAAAACAAAAAAAAAAAAAACAACAAACCAACATAAAACCCTAAATATGTCAACACTTCCGCTTTCCGCTCTCTAGCACACTTACAACAAAAATGTATTTTATATGTGCAACGACGTTGAAAAAGAAAATCATGAATTTTACCAAATAGAAAAAGAAATTCATGAGTTTGTATAGGTGTGGTGGTGGGTGTAATGCCTTTGTGTGAACATGTGTATGCTGCTGTGCATAGTTGGCAATGTCTATAGAATTATTACCTTACTTGTGCTTCTACGCCACGCTGACAACGCTTAACACCTTAACGTATTAAGCAAAACAACAAAAAAAAAAATTCATAACAAAAAAATATTCTCTGGTGTTGTAGATTTCCGGATGATCAATCATAAAAGCGAACGGGAGCCGGATATATATGTAAGAGATTGCATATATGTGTTTGTGTGAGTATGTGTGTGTGTGCGTGAATGGATGGATGTGCAGCATGATGTCTTGACGAAAGAAAAGTTGAGTCGTTGCCGTAACTGTCGTTGGCAGTGTTGACAGCAACACGCTCAAGGATCCTTTAACAGTCCAAACTTTCGGGTTTCATTTTTTAATTAAAAAATGCATATTTATTAATGCACTGTTATTATTTTTCATTCTTTTAAGCTAATGAAATTTTACTTTTGACTGTTCAAAAACGTAACAAAAACCAAGTCTTTTCTGTAGTCTATGAAAAATATGAGATGAGATGTTATAACAGGAAATACAAAAAAAAAAAGAAAATAATTAATTCAAACCGAAGGCGCTAAAGAGGAGTGTTTGAATCATTTCCGGATTGTTGGCATAACATCGGTCCTTCACGGTTCCCCACAAAAAAAAGTACAAAGGCGTAAAATCGTAGCTCCGAGGCGGCAATTGACATTGCCAAGACGGCTGAAAACACGATTTGGGAATTTGGTGCTCAAAAGATCGATTGTGGCATGGGCTATGTGGCATGGCGCGCCATCCTGCATGAAACCGTATCAGTCCCTGGCCAAATTATTAGACGCACTATAGTTTTTGTGCAAATCTTAACTATCAGCTATTACAATTTGGTCTTTGAATATTAATTACCAATAAATTTAACCTGTTATGTACAGTTGAATTTATTACATAGGTACTAACACAAATAAAGCGTTATATTTCTCGAAAATTTTTTAATTTTATTAACAAAGTTAAAAAATACAAAAATCTTATTTAAATTTTAATATTTTGTTGAGACACCTTTTGCAGCTATGCGAGCTTTAATCCGACGCGGCAAGCTGTCGATGCAGTTCTGGACTGTCTCCTGTATTTGTGGATGATGATTCCACACATGGATAATTTTTTCCAAAAGCTGTGTTTTGGTGGTGATGACCTCTTTGGCCACCTCCCTTTTCATGAACTCCCACACATTTTCTATGGGGTTCATGTCGGGACTATTACCTGGCCAAATCCAAAAGAGGGATATTTTGTTCTGCTAGATATGTTTTCACAGACCTGGCTGTGTGGCAGGGAGCTCCATCTTGCATAAAAATAAATAATTCCCCATTTGGGTACCAGTCTCTAACCTGTGGCAGCAACTGATTTTGCAAGACCTCTTTATGTCTCATGTTACCTTTTACAACGCACAGGCGCCCAGTACCCTTGCCACTGATGACGGACCAAATCATTACTTTCGTGGGGTGCTTAACAGTCTGAATGATGCAGTCAGAATGAAATTTTTCGCCTCTACGACGACGGACAAATTGAGCTTTGTTGCTTAAAATTTCAAATGTGCTTTCATCGCTGAAACACACCTGATAAAACAAAAAAAAGTACTTATGAATCAAGTGTTTACTCTTAATTTGGCTATTTTATAGTAAATATTCTATTTAATGTTAAATTATCATTCTCCAGAAGTCTAAATCCTTGTCACGCCACTGTTTGGCCCACTCCAAACGCTTTGCTTTCATTGCAACTGTTAACTTGGGTTTTCTTGCTGGTCGGTAAGCCTTAAAATCCAGATCTTTCAACTTTCTACGAATAGTGCGCTCCGAAGCATTTACGTTCACATGTTCCAATTGATGTTTTATTGATTTCGTGGTAGCAAATCTGTTTTCTAAGCAAATTTTCTTAAGACATCTTTCTGACCTTGTGGTGAAAATTGGCTTTCTGCCACATTTACTTTTTCTTTTCGGACTCAGATCTTGACCTGATTCAACTTTTTTCTTTATATGTCGTACACTAGCTTCAGACACCATCAACCTTCGGGAAATTTCACGGTTAGAATACATTTTTGTGTTAACGAGGGCTTTGATTTCAGCCTTTTTGCAGGGTGAAAGGTCCCCCTTTTTGCCCATGTCAAATGATCAGAATTGGTAATCTGTTTGGTAAAAATACTCCTTTCGAAATAAGCAAACACTTGCGTAATTCTATACCACGACATAAAAACAAGAATAAAACAGAAACACGTCCACACTTGAGTAACAAGCGCGAATGCGATTGACACACGTGCGTATTTGCACGCTACACTTTATTGTTTAAGCTCTGATACGTACCAATAAATTTACATTGTCATGAAATATAACAAAAATAGATGCACAATAACATTAAGAAATAAGATTTGATTATCAAAATTATGATTTATAAGAAAGACTTACACCAGTCCGGGTATAAGCATGTGATAGTACAAAATCTAAAGTGCGTCTAATAATTTGGACAGGGATGTAGATCCCCCACTGCTGTTACCCAAGATGTCAAAGAAGAGCCCGGAACATCGACCAGACGGCGGTCCCTACGCAGAATTTTGATGAAAGATTTGAAGATGTTCCCTTACAAAGTGCAGACAGTGCATCAGCTGTTCGCTGTTGACCGCCAACCACGTGTAACCTACGCTCAAGCCATCCTGAATCTAAACGAAGAGGAGGACGATTTTTCATTGAAAATTATCATGAACGATGAGGATCATTTTCATCTTTGCAGTTTCGTGAATAAACAAAAGAATCATTTCTGGGGCACCGAATACCCGTGCATCACCCACGAAGAATCTGCTCAAAGTAACTTCGTGGTGTGCTGTTTATGCTGGAGGAGTCATCGGGCCATTTTTTTTTTTTTTTTTTTTTTTTGAGAATGCCACGGGCCAAACGATGACTGTGGACGGCGATTTTTTCTTTCTCAATTGGATGAATCGGGACTGGAGAATATGTGGTTTAAACAGGACGGTGCAACGGCGCACACTGCTCGAACCACAACCGATATTCTGAGGGAAGCATTTCTGTCAACAAGCTTCAGACTCTTCAAGCTCTTAAGGAGAATATTCGCCAAGAATACGAGAACCTGTCACCAGAAGTTCTGGCAAGAGTGGTGGAAATGGCATAAAACGAGCCCGTATGGTCATCAACTCTGGCAGCGGCCACTTGGCCGATATCATTTTCTCAACTTGATGGAATCAATTCTAATGGATCAAATAAACAAATTTTACAAGCAAAACCAAAGTTTTTCATTAAAAACAAATTACATCAAAAGAACATCGGGTGATTACTTCTGCCCCACCTTGTACGTTAACATTTACCTTAGCGTTATGCAATATACGGGTGCGTACGGTATTTGAGGACACTCTTATATGTGGCTGCCATTTTATACATAGTAACATGATCTTTTATTTCTTTTCAAAATAACAATGGAGGACAATATCCTAACACAAGAAATGAAAAGACACGCAGTTATCGTCGCTTTACGCGCAGAGCACAGCGATCTTGAAATCAGACGATTTTTAAAGTCGCCTGATCGTTTGTTTATAAAGTTCGTCAGGAGTTGGAAGCATCTGGTGGCGATGTGGAAAGTACTAAAAAAAATAAAAAAACGATGTGGAAAGTACTGCTAAACGCAAAAAGCATAAATAACGTTCGGACAGTGTCAAAACACCACAATTTGTTCAACAAGTTCAAGACATTATTGAGCAGAACCCTTCAAAGCCCATGAGGGCCATCGCGAGGGACCTCAATGTTTCTAACGGCTTAATCCGAAAAATTGTCCACGAGAACTTCCGGTACAAATTTTATGTGATGCGCAGGGATCAGTTTATGTCGGCACAAACTCAGGATCAGCGATTAGTCCGTGTAAAACGACTTTTTAACAAATCAAAACATCCTGAAAGTCCGGATATGCTCTGGTTTTTTCTGACGAGAAGAATTTTGATCAGGATCAGAACACAAACCGACGAAATGACAGGTGGTTATGTTCTGATCCTTTAGATGTTCCTCATATTATGCACAGAAAATTTCCCGCAACCGTCATGGTTTTAGGTGTAGTAAGCAATGAAGGGCACGTCAGGCCACCCCATTTCTTTCCTCAGGGGCTTCGAGTGAATGCTGCCGCCTACATTGAGGTTTTAGAAACAGTTGTGAAACCCTGGCCATATGTATTCCAACAGGACTCTGCGCCATCACACAAAGCCAATACGACACAAAATTGGATGTCCCAGAATTTGCATGGCCACCTAGCTCACCGGACCTTAATGCTCTGGATTATTACGTATGGGGCGTACTTGAACGGGAGACCAATAAACACCCCACAACACGTTTGCTTCCCTTCGAACTAGTATTGTCAGAGCTATGTCCGAAATGAATAAGGAACATCTAATTCAGGCATGCAGACGTTTCCGATCGAGAATTGCCGCGGACGGGGGTTTTATTGAATAATTTTTTAGTATAAGAGTCGATTAACTTGCCGCATTTCATTGAATTACAATTAACTACTTTTGTTAAAAATATGAACAATTTAGCTTTAATACAGGGTGGCGCACGAATCGTGCTACAAAAACAAAACGTAATAACTTTTTTTTTTGTGTGAGTAATCGGCTTTTTTTTTTTTTTTATTTTGCAGATTAGTATTTAAATTTACTAAAATGGATGCTTGGGATACCGAAAAGAGGATTTGGGTAGTGCAGCGGTACCATACTTTACAGTCTATCATTTCCGTCCAAAGGGAATTTAGGAGGGAGTTTGGCGGCACTCCCCCGAGTAGATGGACCATTATGAGGTTTTTAAACATGTTTGCCGAATCTGGAAGCATCGCACGCAGACCGTACCATCGAGATCCCTATGTTAGGGTGCAAGACACAATCGCGGCTGTAACATCGGCAATTCAGGCAAATCCACGCGTTTCGACACGAAACTTATCGGCGAAAATTGGAGTTAGCAGACGGTCATTACAACGGATAATTCAAGATGACTTAAACTTGTTTCCATACAAACTCCAAATTACAAGCAAATTAAACCCTCTGGATTTGCCTATTCGTCTGGAAGTTTGCCAAAAAATGATTCAAATGGCCGAAGAAGACAACAACTTAATAAATTGCTTGTTTATGTCTGATGAAGCCCATTTTGATCTAAACGGCAATGTAAACAAGCAAAATTGCTGTATATGGAGTGAATCTAATCCAGAAATACTCCATGAGACGGAACTGCACCCAGAACGTGTCACTGTGTGGTGCGCAGTTTCATCAAGGTGCATTGTCGGGCCATACTTCTTCGAGGAAAACGGTGTAACAGTAACCGTAAATGGGGGCCGTTATTTAAACATGTTGAAGGAGTTTTTTTACCCAGAACTGCGGCGAAGACGTATCCCTTTTAACAGCATTTGGTTCCAGCAAGATGGAGCAAGTTCACATATAGCCAGACTGGTTATGGCGGAGCTCCAACGAAAATTTCCAAATAAATTAATATCCAGAAACACCACTTTCCGCTGGCCCCCAAGGTCACCTGACCTCACCGCGCCAGACTTTTTTTTATGGGGTTATGTCAAGCAAGAGGTGTATAAAACGAAACCAAGGAATTTGACTGAATTGAAGCAGTCCATTACAACAATAATTGAGGCGATCCCTCCAGGCCACAATGAATAATTTTCTGATCAGGTGTCGCATATGCGTGAATGAGCATGGAGGTCATTTACGATCTATCATTTTCGAAACCAATTAGTTAAATAAAATAAAATTGAATTATCTATACAAAAAAAGAAAAAAATATTAAATACATTGATTAGAAAAAAAGTTATAACGTTTTGTTCTTGTAGCACGATTCGTGCGCCACCCTGTAGCAATATGTCCTCAAATACTGTACGCACCCTGAATCTATGCAATGATGATGCATTGAAATTACTTTCTTAGCTAAATTATGGCACATTCAATTCTTAGCTAAAATATGGCAACACTTACGCCATTCAAAGAGAGATCCGCCAGCCGTCGGAGAAAAAATAGAATTGATTCTATTCTGGCGTTTTTCCGTCGCGGATTTCTACGGCCATTTAAATTTTGGCGGCTGCATATATTTTCATGTATTTTGTTGCACAGCGCATCCGACAACCGACAGCCGCTTTGGTTCTGTTCGGGCTCATAGTTCTGTTCGGGCTCTAACGCGGCTTGCGGGTAGAGTGAAATGGTAGAAATCGTCACGTAAAAGTGTGTATTTGTGTGTATGCGTGCGAGTATGGAACAGACCGAAGAGCATAAATTATAAATTGAGCATTTTTGTAATGGCCAATAACTCAAGAATCGCTGAACGGATTTAAGTGAAATTTTCACTATTCTAATAACAGAAGTTATTGAGTCCAATAATAGAAGTTATTGAGTCCAACAGTTGTCCAACAATTGTCAGTTTTGACCTTCTTCCCATTCTTCTTTCTCGTCTCTCGTACCGTTCAAATGTTCATGAAAAAAAATAAAAATTTATTGCATATTTGCGATAATTTTGCAAGAAACTCCCGATTATTACCAAAAAAAAAAAAAATAAGAAAAAAAAAATGTGAAAAGCATTTTAAAAGTATATACTCTATTTCATGGGGCGTTCAAGTACTTTGTAAAGTTTTCGTTGGCCATAAAATGTCGAATATCTGGACCAAAATCAGGTTCTTCTTTGATTTGAATGTTGACAAGGTGGGAAAAACTTGGTTAAGTACTTAAAACCCGATCTTTCATGGTTGAACGCTATGATGAAGTGTTTGACAGGGTAATTTTTATGTGAAGAGGATGCAGAAAAAAGTCTCGTGGATGGTCAGTTGCACAACAAACCCACAGGCTTAAAAACCATTAATTTCGCCACCAAGGGCTTGAGAAATCTAATGCAAATACGCATCTTAGCGCACATTTGTTATTATTTTGTCACTTTGGGGTTATACCACGAATCAAAGATTAAAACAAATTGCCAACGGAAACATTTTGATCCGATCCAGCTCATTTAGGACTCATTTATAATAACTCAACTAATGGGCTCATTGAAGTCACCAAAGGGTTTAGAAAGGTATTTGGCACCATACCCTCCTCCACTAATAAACAAGATAATCGACTGGCACATTAAATCAAATACCATGATCAGCTCCGCCCCCGTTGCCCTGACATTGTCACAAAATGCCTTAAATTCTGGCTACAATCTGCACTCAACACACTCGTCATGTCATGATTTGTTACACTCAAAGGCTGGCTACATCAACGTGCTGGGAACATTTTTAAATCTGCCAACTTTTAAACATCAAGCTAATGCGATGTGTACGAGTAGTACGTTCGCAGATACAAACATACATTTAAAGCAGATGACAGACTGCTATATGTTAGTGGGTGGGTGAGTTTGTGTGCGTGTATGTGTGTAAGTGTTGGTATAACCTGATTGTGTGTGACGACAACACGCCGACTTTACAAAGTACCTTTCGCCAACTCTCACCATTTTACCCCAGCACGCCAAAATGAACCAATCTAAACTACATTCCCTCAATTGGGCCATGAGCCAGGACATGAATTATGCTCACTCAACAGCGTGCTTGCCGTACTTTGGAACTCCAGCTCCTTTTTTTTTTTTTGTCAAAGCGCAGCATTTGCAGTATGTGTGGAAATCTGTGTAAATGGATTTATTTTTCATTGTTGTTGTGTTTATTGTTGTTGTTTTGCTTGTTTTTATTGTTCTCTCTGCCTGCTGCCTTTACCACTGAACAAATATTTTTCTTTCACTCAGCCAACGATTTGCTTGACATGTCGTTGTGACGCTAAGCAGCATGTTGACAGCAATTTTTACAATTATGATTATGTTGTTTTTGTTGTTGTGATTTCTCCGCTCTTGCCTTGATCGCAATATAAGTGAGTGACAAAATCCTGAGTAGCGGAGTGCCTAATTTATTTTTATACCTACATGTCATTAGAACAAATCCCGCGCCGTTGTGCACACTGTGCGCCCCCATTACTCAAGCGCCTCAATCCGCCTGCAACATTTTCTGCTACATTATTGCGTCGCAGGCCATTAATTTGTGTTGCATGCAGTACGATGCTGTACGATTATTCTACAAAAACCGCAAGAATCCGCAAAAATTATTATAACGCATTTAAAATAATTGCATGCGCCACAAAAACTGTAGGAACTGAAGGAAAAGACAAAACAAAAAAAGGATTTTAATTCTACACCAGCGGGCTGCTATTTTCACCCGCTGTAAATCATTTCAGAAAAGAAATGTTTTTTGTGGCATCTGCGGTCAGCGAAGGTAGTTAACACTGCGCTACTGATGAAAAACAGTTAACAACTTATTAGTCTTAATTTATGCGCAAAAAGGCAAAATTTTTCTTCTTATGTATGTGTGTGCAAAAAAGAAAATGTGGTACGTACAGAAATGTGGCGGTTTTTGGTTTTCACTTTGCCATTTAAAGGATTTCTGCTCTGATATTTTTGTTGTAATTTTTGTTTTTCGGTACACTTGGGTATTTTGTGCTGTTTTTCCCGTAGCGTAGCTTGGAAAATATCCTGGTGGCAGTGGGTATTGGCATTTTTTCCCTATTTTTTTTTTTTTATTCTTTTTCTCACTTTGTTTCACAGAAAATTAATTCTTATGTTTAAGGGACTGAAGTTGAAAAAGTTTGTAATTAATTGAATTTAATTGAGGATTTCTGGTTATTTTCAAAAGAAATTCGTTTAATTTTTTTGCTGTTTTTCTTTCGTAAGAAAATTAATTCTTTTTTTATGTTTTCTTATATCCTGTCGTTACACCTGAAGTGGAATTTGTTGCTTTTCAAGTCTTTCGATTTTGATGAAATTTTAAAGATAGCTTGATTTTCCACCCTTGCATTAGCATTCACTTTTTAAAGGGCATTAAACTGGGCGAAGGACATTTCGACTGTGTCTAACCCTAATCAAGTTATCTAAATCTTATGGATCTCAATCTCTTTTAAGGTTCGAAGCACTGAGTTCTGAAGCTTTTTTTCGCAGAAGAGCTTCTACAAAAGAATGAGTTCATTTTTAAAAGTTAAGAAATTTTTTCCAAAAATGATTTAATGTTGGAAAGAACAGAATTGAATTGTGAATTTTGAAAAGGGCATATCTAAGAAAATTCAAATTGTTCAGAAGAGGGAAAACCCTAAATTGTGGCTAAGCTATTTCAAATTTTTTAAAACTAAGCTTGCATGTTATTAACTCGAGAAAATTAGAATATGAATTGAAAAAATATACTAACAATTTCAATACGTTGTAATATTTATTGAAAATTTTAAAATTTAATGATATGCCCTTTTCATAATTTTTTTTTTTTTTTTTAATTTTCAATCGTTTAACTTTTTGCATTATACTAAAGTTCTCTACTAGTAAATCCCCATTAATGCAAATTAATGCAAAAAAAAATCAATAGTTTATTGTTTAAGGGCTTAAGTTCAAAGACAGTAGTCCAGTCGTTTAAGAATATTTTTTGGTATTTTAGGATCCAAACAAAAAATAATGATTACTTAACTTAAGCTCTCTTCAGAAATTACAATTCATATATAAATAAGTTCGCGGTAAAAAAAAAGGTAGAATGAAAAGGGCCCATCTATATTTTCAAGATGAGCACTTTTCGTCGTAATTTATTTACAATTCAAACGCAATATCGACAGTTTAAGTAAGAATTCCTAGTATAGAGGTCCTAGACCTCATATATATAAAAACACTGAAAAAGGGAAAATAGTCAAATGTTCCTCTTTCGAAATTCACGATTCATTGATTTTTGATTAGAACTGGTATTCGGGTTTTAACGATTCATAAATGTTGTTTTTTTTTTTTTTTTTTAATCTATAATAAAAATATTCGCTTCATTTCTGGCTCCATTCTCTCATACTTTTAAGCCTCCTTGTTCATAAGAAAATCCAAATTTTATATTCTAATAATTTCTAAGTTTTTTGAAGTTAACCAAAATATTTTGCTCTAATACTAGGTAAATACTTCCGCGGAAAGAAATGAGTCACTTTACGCTTGAAAAACGTTGGGAAATATTGGAAGCTTATTTCCAAATTGAGTGATGTGCAGCCCAAACAGTGCGTTATTTGAAAAGGGAAAAAAATTATCTTTTCTGACGAGGCACATTTTCATCTCGGCGGCTACGGTAACAAACAAAATTGCCGGTTCTGGGGCTCGGAAAACCCACACGTTATTGTCGAGAAGCCGATGCATCCACAGAGAGTCACAGTTTGGTGCGGATAGTGGAGTGGTGGCATCATTGGATAATTTTTCTTCGAAAATGAGGCTGGTAACAACGTTTCGGTGAACGGTGGACGTAACAGAGACATGAATTTGGACGACGAGGATGGCGAGCCATGCCACAAATCGTGTTATCAGCGCCGTCTTAGCGATGTAAAATAGTCGCCTAGGAGCTGCGATTTGACCCCTTTGGAGTTTTTTAGTGCGGAACCGTGAAGGACTGATGATATGCCAAAAAAAAAAAAAAACTTGTATTTGGCCCACCCTGTATGAACATTAGAACAAACGAATGGCGGCTTTTGAAGGATGAGGCAATTTTTAACAGTTAATATCGAAAGTTAGCAACATTATAATTTATGAGCGGACCACTATTTATAATAAGAACAGAGCAAAATTATAAATACTTTAAAAAGTTAGGTTGTCGCGGTCTAAAAATTTAAATAGTACGGACAAAACTACTAGGCGACGATTTTATGTGAAATCCTAAAACGACGAATTCGTTTTGTCCGGTCCCAATCGCTGTGCGTTTGGAGTGGCGCTCAACACACAAATACACTCCAGTGGTCATTAAGTCAACTTATTTATCGTTTCATCAACTCGGTCTGGCTAAGGTTTATCCTTGCCCTTCATGTTTGACGAGACTTAAGTTCCAAGCAAAAGAACAGGACTAGGACGATTATTGTGAACAAAAGTAAAAATCACTTGGCCAATTCACAATGATCGTAGCCATTGTGGACTGTGGAAGGTGTGGATTGTTGCCACACCGATACTAACATAGATGCCGCCAAGATGTAAAAACAAAACTTGGTGGGTATAAGGTTTTATTTAAATTTGCTCAAAGATGCGCCTTAAAAATCCGTAAAAAGATTTTAAAAATAGGTGTGAGCAAAGCCTTCAGCAAAGCCCGGTTTCTGTGAAAACCGCATCTATTTTAAAAAAAATCCCCTCTTGTGGAACCTAAATCTCGCCAGTATGCACCGCTGGTTGGCAGTTCAGTTCAGTCTGAACAGTGAAGCAAAGGGAAAGTACCAAGTAAGTCTAAAAAAAAAAAGAAATTGTGCCAAGTGATTTTTCGACTAACCATCGAAAATTAAAAAAAAAAGGATATATATATGTATATATGTATGTATGTATGTATATAAAGGGTGTTAAATTTTAAGGGCCGATGTTGAATATAAACCACACCTAAACGTCAAGTTTTTTCTGCATTTCATTTGACATTTCTTAATTTCAGAATAATTCAATTTGAACCATGGAAAGATACACAATCGAGCAACGCGTCAAAGTTATTCAGGCTTATTATGAAAATGGGCGTTCAAATCAAAATGCGTATCGTGCACTTCGTGATTTTTTCGGTCAATTTAATCGTCCAAATGTGCGTACAATCGGAAAAATCGTGCAAAATTTTGAGCCGGGTCTGTAGGAGATGTGAAAACACCAGTCGTACTGCAGAAAACATTGCTGCTGTTCGCAATAGTGTGGCTGAAGAGCCGTCCACCTCAACTCGTCGTCATGCCCAACAATTGCACCTCTCACGCTTGTCGTTGATGAACATTATGCATAAAGACTTGCATTTACACGCTGACAAGGTCAATTGACCCAAGAACTAAGGCCTCTTGACCATTTCAAGCGTCGTCAATGGTCAGATTGGTGGCAAGAAATGGCAACAGTGGATGATCAATTTTCGAAGAAAATCATCTTCAGTGATGAGGCACATTTTCACCTCAGTGGATTCGTCAATAAGCAGAATTGCCGCATTTGGGCGAATGATAATCCAAGAGTGATTGTCGAAAAACCAATGCACCCACAAAGAGTAACTGTTTGGTGCGGTTTATGAGCTGGCGGCATCATTGGGCCGTATTTTTTCCAAAATGAGGCCGATCAGGCAGTTACTGTGAATGGTGTTCTATATCGTGAGATGATAACGAACTTTTTATGGCCCGAATTGGACGATATGGATGCCACACAGCTAACGAAACAATGGCTCTTTTGCGCGACAAATTCAATGACCGCACAGAAAAAAAAGAGTAGAACTTTTACCTAAAAATGTAGTCAATTCAGCTAAAGTAATCCGGTGATTTTCAGTCAACGAATTTGATTAGGTGCGCTACCAATTTCTAAATGTTAATTATATGCAATTATATTGGGTAGTTTAACTGCGAGAGTAGCTAAAAAAACCTAAATATTTAGGTGTACCTTCAACCATAAAATAGATAAGACACATAATTTATTAGAAGAATTAGCTAATTTTTTTTAAACTATGACCACTTCAGATTAGGCAAGCCACCTACTAAGTGTAGAAAAATCATCTAATTATTTAGATAGCATTCCCACTTAAGAGTGGGAATGCCGTGCAAAAAATATGCAAAAAATATGTTTTTTGTTTTGCAATTTCTATTTTGAAGTGAAACTTTCCTTAGGTGACTTTACTTCATTTCGTCACATGATAGAGAAGAAAGATTTGTTTTATAGTAGATAGAATGAGAGAGATATATACATTGTATAAATGACTGAAAAATTTCTTTGCCACCGCTGAGATTCGAACCTGTGATCTCAAGATTTCAACAACCAACGCCTTATCTATTGAGCTAAATTTGCAATCCAGAAATTTATTCTACATACCAATTAATCAAATTGCTGTAGATGGCCAGTGGAAACATAATTTCAGAGTTGTGGACCTCATATTTTTATATACATTTTGTTCACAAATTATCAAACGGCGTAACAGCACAGCGGTAAAGCGTTTGACTTGAACGCAAGCGGCCCGAGTTCAATTCTCGCAATGAGGCTTTACTTTTTGTAAAATTTTCTCACTTTGTTTTTATTTATGTTTTTTTATAGGAGAGCGCTGTGCTCTTTACTTTTGCGTTTTGCAAAATTTTAGTTGAATTAACTAATTTGAATTAGGTGAATTACCTAATGCATGATTGTTTAATTAACTGTGTAAGTAGAAAAGTTGTTGAAAAGATTAGGTGAAATAGAAACTTTCACATTAGCTAAACTAGTTTAGGTAATAAATCAATTCTTTTATTTTCTGTGCGTGTTATCTCACGTGGTGGCGATGTCAATTGGCCGCCAAGATCATGTGATTTGACACCGTTGGACTTCTTTCTTTGGGTTATTTGAAATAAAAGGTGTAGTTCGATAAGCCAGCAACAATTCAAGAGCTAAGGGATTTGATAATTCGGCACATTAACGGCATAGAACCTCACTTAATCCTCAGCGTCATCGACAATTTGGTCCATCGGATGTGTATCGCCGAGGTCGCGGCGGCCATTTGGCCGATATTTTGTTCCATACATAATTGAACCATACCAATATTATCATAATAAAAAGAAATGACAATAATTTCTTAAATAATTTGTGTTTTATTCAAAATCAACATTGGACCTTAAAATTTAACCACCCTTTATATTTATATATCGAAAGTGAAGTGGTTCCTGAAGACGTTTTTAAGTTCCACTAATACCGACGTAGTCCGTGGGATTTGGAACTTCGTCGCTGGACTGAGAAAAGCACCTAACGGCCAGGACCTGGAAAATATCAGGGAATTCATTTTTTTGTATATTTGTTGTTGCATATTTTATTTATGTGTGTTGGTGCGCTTGGCAAGCACCGTGGTTATTCAACTGTCCGTGTTGTTTTTTTTTGCTTCTTTTAGTTCCGTGTTTTTTTTGCGTTTCTTTCTTTGTTTGTCGCGCGTAGTTTTGCTCCTCGTTTTTTTGGCATTTTCCCTTATTAGGCCCCTCGTACTCACGCCTAGTTCCGTTCGCAACAGGTAAAATAAATTAATTCCACCGGTGGAATTGTGTGATGGTTCAAGTGGTCCCCTTGAACCCACAACTAGAGTGCGACCCAAAAATTGGGCTGTTTTTTTTTCTGGTATCTTTTTTTGTCCCTTCTATTTTAAATAAAAAAAAAAAAAATAAATAACTGGCCATTTCAGCCCTTGAAAGGACTTTGACCTTGCTTCTTATGATCAATTGTGTTGTGCGTGTTATTAAGTCTGTACACAATTGACCGAGAACCGGACCTACATGCTTAACGCCGACTCCGAACGGCGATGAACAGAATGTTCTCGTTCTCAAGAAGCTTTACATGGCATTTTGATTACTCTCTGAGGTTTGCCATTGTCTGCAGAGAGGTGGCGGCCGTACAGAAAAATTATTTTAATTCAAATAATTTTCTGTCGCTGCTGGGGTTCGAACCTGGGTCTCCAAAGTTCTTTGACATAGCGGCCACGCACTTTAACCAACTACGCCACGGACGCCACATTTAAACCATAACCCTTCTATTTTAAACCATAATATTTTATGATAATAATATTTTTCTTTTTAAACGTTCGGTTTTTCTTTTCGTCCCACTGTCCATAAGTTTGATAAGACTTTGATTAAAAAGTCTTATCAAACGCACCTGCAACACTGACCTTTTTTTTGTTAACTTCGTGGTGTAAAAACCCACACCCGTCTTCGCTGAGCAGGTGGCAACCCTTGTCGTCGGCACTATTGTGCACTTAAAATCCACAAGTGGGAACCGAAACAGCTGTTCGCGCAGACACCCATATCGTCGTTCGTAAATTATTGTGTTCTATATCACAAAATTGAAAAAATTGAGATAAGACTGGTGTATAGGCAAATTTTTCGAGATCTATCGATCTGTGTCATCAGTTTGCTTTTATCTTTTATAGTTTTCGAAATATGAGACATCGACTTTGTGCTATACAACACTGTTGTGACAAGCTTCGTAACCTATTGTGTTCTATATGCAAAAAATCGTGCATATAGAACAAAAACGAAGCAAAAATACTAAGTAAAAAAAATATTTTTTTATTTTGTTCTATATGCAAGTCTAAATAAAGTTATTAAAGTTATTATTTGGAGGTCTTTGTATTTTGCGGTTTTTTTGTTTTTTTTCTGGTTTTTTTCTTAGCTTCACATTGCACTTGGCAAATGAAATGAAACAAAAAAGAAAAAATCCCGCTTTAGATTGCAGTTGGTAAATAAAATGAAACAAAAAAGAAAAGAAAATACCCATCATAAATAACATAAGGTTAGAAGTTAAATTTTACAACAACGTTTATAAAAAGCTTAATACTAAGAATAAGAATGGATAAGCAATAGATAAGAAGATATCATTGGAGGAAGTAAATGATGTGAAAAGTTTATACAAGTTTTTATCACTTGATGCAGTGGCATACTACAATAGGGGTATTCACGGGTTGATGCGAATTGCAAGAATGCGAAAATGCAACATATTTTTCACACTAACGCGTGAGCATCAATATTGTAACTCTACGATAGCGGAAAGAAATATATTGCCACCTTATTTCAAAATAACAAAAACTTATTTAAATCACAAACTTAGCCTTTTTTAAGTTTTACCCAGATGGCAACTATGCTTGAAAACACCCATAACATGAAGCATCTGTTTCGCATCACTGTTTGTGCGCTTTCGCAATAGGTTTGAGCAGTGCGTAATTCAAGAAGAGTCCCAAAATTGCTTCTAATGTGTTTGTTGTTGGAATGAAGCAAAAATTCGCAATCTTGCATTTTCGCATCGTCGCAACTGCGTTTCGCACCAACGCGTGAATACCCCTTGTGTTTCGCATCAACCCGTGAATACCCATAATAATTTGTTTAATACAATTTAAAACATAGGTACAACTTTTTGTCTTCGTTTTTTTGACAAACTTGCTTCAATAAAAAAATCTCCATGAATTAAGCATGAACTTCGTGGAATCGAAGTCAAATAAATTTGGTTAATTTTTTACTTGATTTTGTAGTCGAAACTTACCTTTTAAGAAATTAACAGGTATTGATTTAAGTGGACTCATAAGAACGTATGTATAAGATTAAGTTTAAAATTAAGTTAATATTATAATATATGTATGAAATAAAGTTTTTATAGAGTGAAATCACATTGTTTTTCATTTCTCCAATACATATAACATTTTGTTCTATATGCTATAAAACAAGAATAGTTTCGTAAATAAGTGCATATAGAACAAATTATTTTTTTTTAAACGCATCTTACTCTAAAAAACGCTTCCAAGGATGAACATTTTTTTTGACAGAAAAAACCACAAACTCTTGAACTTTCATTGGTAAGAAAATCGCGGCAAATTTTTCGGTTCAGTTTTTTACTAAACTTTAAACTTGATTTACCAAAAAAACATTTTTGTCATATAGAACACAATAATTTGCGAACGACGATATGTAGACCCATATGTATTCACAGCCGTGTCGGTAGAATAAAAAAAATAATAACTTGTGCGAAAATCGAAAGTGTGCGTGAACAAATAAACAAAAAAATATAAACATAATTGCTGGAAGTGCGGGAAAACTCAAATCGCGAGTGTCTAATAGTGCCGCGATAAGGTACGCATTTGACATACTTGGAGTTCCACAATTGTTGTCTCCCTTTGCCTTATAGAACTAGCACAGAATTTATACGAGGTAAATTATCAATTTGCTGCTTTTTAAGTCTTGCGCCACGGCAGTACTAAGTACTGCCAAATTAATTTTGACTGTTCCATTCAAAAATTTGACATTTTCTACCATAAACTTAATCGACACGCTTTGGTGAATGTGCGCTTTTTGTGTTAACAGTGATTTGAAAATTGTATTACAGCAAAATAATGATATTAACACGTGAACATTTTCGGGTGATGATTTTTTTATGATTTTTGACGTGGATAAGAAAATAATACATCGATCAACTTAGTTCGACTTTTAGTGGTAAAACACCTCACCCAGCGGCTGTAGAAGCCGGATTCAATGAGTTCGAGCGTGGTCGACGTTCTCTAGAAAAACGAATTTCATAAGGGTAGTCCAAGAACTGCTGTTGTTGCAGAAAACATCGATGCTGTGCGTAAACTGTTGGAAGCAGACTGGCATGTGACATACCGTATAATGGACTCATTTTTTGACATTAGTGGGACTCGCATACATTTGATTTTATATGAGCACTTAGGTTTCAGGAAGATTTGCTCCCGTTGGATACACCACAATTTGACAGATGCTCAAAAAAATTGCTCGTGTCCATTGGCGCAAGGAAGTGCTGAAAAAATACAGTATGAGTGGTTCGAAAGACGTCTACAATATAACTTCAGGTAACAAGTCATGGATCTACTCTTAGGGGCCTCATACAAAGCAGCAATCCACTGTTTGGATCTTTCAAAGTGAACAAACCCCGATCAAAGTTGTCCACGGACGGAGCACATTCAAGCTAATTGTGTGCTCAAGCTATCACTTGAGCAACGGAGAACTGTTAATGCTGAATGGTACACCACCATTTGTTTTCCAGAAATCTTTGTAGAGTTGAAGATCATACTCCATCCCGACAATAGTTTCCACACATCAGCTCAAACAAAAACATTTTTGAGCATTCAAAACATCGAATTGATGTGTCAACCGCCGTACAGTCCTGACTTGGCACCCAATTTGTATTCCTGAAAATCCTGAAAATCAAAAAAGATACAGCAGTTTCGACTATGTCGTAACACAAGACGTAGAATTATTCAATTCGCTTTTGGTGGCATTTTTTTAAAGAATATTTAGCAAGAATGGATAAATAAAGCAACAGCCGAAACTTTTTTCGCTACCTAGTGCGCTGTAGAGTCGAAAAATTTGTTTAATGCTAGCCCGGAATTTTGACATTTCAATAAGAGTACAGTACGACCTCGCTTAAAAGTATAGTATGATTGTCGCAACACTCAAAAATTTACATATTCACTTAGTAAACGCAAATTTAAAAAAAGAAAAAAATGCACAATTATCGTAACTTACATTTGCGTAAACTTGCATAAACTTTTACCTTATCTTTTAGAACTTTTCAGTTTTTCTTTGCTTGCGAACTAAATTTTTTATAAAGGAAAAATGTATCTAGTTGCATTGAAAAGCATTGTACTGTAGTTGCTTTTATCTCCACACAAAAATTTTGACTCTAAACCAGTGATGCCAACTACACGGAAATTACGGGTTTCTACGGATTTTTAAGCCTTGCACAGAT
The DNA here is from genome assembly GCA_943735915.1 of Pherbina coryleti. Classification (NCBI taxonomy): domain Eukaryota; kingdom Metazoa; phylum Arthropoda; class Insecta; order Diptera; family Sciomyzidae; genus Pherbina; species Pherbina coryleti. The sequence continues at coordinate 133,888,220 of OX030949.1, forward strand.
AAACGGACAACAGCGGCAAAATAAGGTAAATCTACGGATTTTTAAGAATATCACACAGAATTTTCGTAGATTTTTCGCGAAATTTCATGTTAAAATTAATTTGAATGGCAAAAAATATATTCAACACTCAAACATACGTTTACTTAATTTGTTAAAACTTTGCGCATATCAACACTTGCAACTAATAAAAATGTGCAGCCCTGAAAGTTGCACACGTAAGCAATATAAAGCTCTAAACATGTTCTTCAGAGTGAAAATGTTAAGCAACACAAAGGCAAAACCAATTTCTGATCAACTTAACAACTGCTGCACTAACAATAAGTAATACTTTTTTATTTTCAGAATTCGTTCTACCATATTTTTATAATATTACACTTGAAATGCAAACTGAATCCTTAAGAATACACCTATTGTATGAAAGTTTTATCACTTTTTATAGAACAATTTTAGATTTTTACATTGAACCCTTTATAATTTAAATAGCAAAGTCGAAGATATTAATATTAGTAACTCATGCAATTACTTAAATAGGTGTACCTTGGCGCAAAATGCGAAGCGGAAATTTAAAACCTAGGTTCACCCAATATTAACGATATTCAGCAAGTTCGAAATTTTTGTTTGAATTTTTATGTTGAGGCTTCATTTCAAATAAAAAAAAGATTTCCATTTCAAAACATGAAATTTTTAAAAAATTTGGGAATGTTAGATCAAAAAATTTTATTAATAATAAAACAATAACACCCTTGCTTCAATACATTCCATCAGTCTTACCAGAAAAATTTTATAACGAGTTTGACATCGAATATAAAACTTTACGGAACATGGATCGGCCGTCAAAGAACCTTGAGGTGGCCGGATATTGGCAAGAAGTCAATAAAGTTGTAAAGGGGGATGGAAGCATACATTTTCCACTAGTTTCAACACTAATACTGCACATATTATTGCTACTACATTCTTCAGCAACCGTTGAAAGAATTTTTTCTCAAGTCAATCTGAATAAAACTAAAATTCGCAATCGATTAGAAACAACCACTTTGGATGGAATATTACACGCAAAGAAACTTTTCAAGAAATTTAATTGTTATGACATGGAAATAAGTAACTCACAGTTATCAAAATTTTCCATTCAAATGCATGACCATAAAACATAGTTTTATACAGGTATTTCTTAAAAGATATGATTTTATTTTTGTTATGATTTCCAAAGAGAATCAATTCTGTAGAGTTTCCTAAAAAAATATTACGTTTAAAACTGGTTCCTCCAGATCTGGTTCTCAAATTTAAACTTGGTATATATAATATACAAAAGAAAATTAATTGAAGCTAAGTAACACATAACTGGGAATCAATTAAATAGTGGGCAGTGTATACAGCTTAAAGCAAAACTTAAAGTGTATTAAAGTTATTGTATTAATGTAATGAAATGTAATTAATGTTATTGTAGTGTTAATGAATAACGATTAAAAAAAAACGAATAGTCTAAATAAAAGATATGTCTTATGTTATTTTTTCAATTATTTTTACATTTAGTTATGTTGTTAAGTTTTTTTAACTTTATATAAGTTTAATGCAAATTTTGAAAAAAAAATATTTTATATTTTTATACAAAATATTTGTATAAAACTTTAAACGACTTTAATTGAGTAATTTTTTTGCAAGTATCGCCTTTGGTCGAAATTCGACCATTTAAGAATTGATTTTTTTCTTGTATTTTTACAAAATAGTAACTTCATTCCGAGTTTCCATATTCTGTTACTTCTACTTTCAACGCTATTCGATATCAAAAATTTGGCTTATATATGCGGAGCCACACCCCTTTGTCCAATGACCGTCCCAGTACCCTACTTCCCATACTCTACTTTCTAGTAGAAGGATATCACCAAGTGGGAACTCAATATTGAGTTTCATTGTTACACGGCATTTACTTCCAAAGCTATTCGATATAAGAACTTTGAATTGTATGGGTGGTGCCACGCCCCCTCTTCGAATGCTCGTTGAATTTTTTCAGTCGAAGAACACGACTAAATAGGAAGTTGCTATCGAGATTCCTTGATTTGTGGCCAATAGTTCGAAAGCTATACCAAAAATTTGGGCAGCTGAAAAGTGCCATGCCCCTCTTTAAACACCCATTAAATGTAACCAGTGGAATGGTACGTGTGAATTGAGGTCGAATACCAATTTCCAATGCTGTGTAAGCTATAACTCTAAAGCTTTTCGATATCGCAAATTCGGGTTGTATGGGATGTGCGACGCCCACGATAGATATTCGGTGCACTCCTCTCCATACTCTTACTGATTTAAAACAAAAATTTTCAAATTGTTTGAAAAACATAGGAGTAAATGGTTCTTAACTGTACTGCTACGCCTATTTATATATAGATGAGTTGCTAGTTTTAAACTAAAAAAAAAATATTCTATAAATTTACACGGATTTCCACGGATTTTTTATGTCGCATTTGTGGATTTTTACTCTCTTCGGGTTGGTATCACTGCTCTAAACCAGCGCAGGGCGCTCCATAGCTCACTGAGCTCTCTGTGAGCGTAACTTTTCACATGTACCCAGTGTTGCCAGAAAAAAATATTTCGAATCGTAATTTTGCTTTCAGCCCGTCGGATTTTCGTCCCCTTTGTCGGAAGGAAGACAAATGAAATGCAATATATATATAAATAAATTACTTTTTTTACATCATCTATTTCTTTAAGCAATGTTATACTACAAATATACAAAAATAGAGAATTTTGCTTTGCAGAATTTGAGCTAGAAAGACCACTACTTATGCCTTAACAGAAAAGTAGAAATTATTATTGAACTCGTGCATTTATTTTGCAACAATAATTAACTGGTTTTTTTACGATTTTTAATCAGAAATTTATCCATATCCAAATATAAGATGTATCCACGACGCAGTTTAGCACAAACATAACAGTAAATAATTCAAACACAAAGAAAACTTTTGAAAGCAATGCAGCGAAAGTAATTGTCATTCCTTAGTATGTTAAAATTCGTGATAAGAAGTACTGCCAATGATTTTTGATTAAAAATAATGCTTCAAAGTTGCGACTATTATTTTATTTTAAATTTTTTTCATTTCATATACATAAAGAAATATATGTGAAATCGGACGTCGGATCTATTTTTCCTGAAATCGTAACATTTTGAGAAATTTCGGCCAAATATCGGATCATCGTATTCAAGGCTAAAAATCGTAACAAATCCGATATATCGGACCATCTGGCAACACTGCATGTACATAAAGCTTACAACAGAAGAGAATATAATTCAGTCGTTCGCAAATTATATGTACACTCGTGAAAAATCTACTTATTGTATATTTATAATACTTATGCACAAATTTTTTTAGTTTGTAGAATTTTATATTCGAATGTATTAAGATTTCATATAATTAATATATATTAGCTATTAAAACTTTTTGTATTGTTCATTAACATTCCTTATTAATTTTTAAATACTTAATTTTTTGATTAATTGCTTACTTATTTTATTTAATTCCTTATTATTTACTTACATATTTGTTGTTATTAATTTTAATTTTTCATATCTATTAAGATTTTATAATATTATATTCGTATATATTAAGGTTCCATATAACTCATTCATATTATCTATTAAGATTCTTTACATTATTCATTCATATTACTTGTATTAATTAATTGCATAGAAGAAATAATGAACAATGCCGATGACTAAAAATAAAAACATAAAATAAATACTTACAAATCTAGATAATTGTGACAACTATTTCGCTCAGTGTGTGCAATTCGAGAGAGTACCAATACTAACAAGACAAAATAAAATGTGACTGTGTTAGAATGCCCAGCCCTTTTGTTTTTCCCAAAACATTGCAAAATATTTGCGTTTTGTTTAAAGCTTTGTTTAAAGCTTTAAACAAAAGCTTTAAACAAAGTTTGTGCAAAGCAAACAGAAACATCAAATGCATTTTATAAATTTTAAAATTATATTATTTTATATGTTTTAAATATTTTTTTAACTGGCAGTGCCCTCTTGCTTTAAGCAGCAACACTCAGTACATACATATATTTTATTATATACAAGAACCAATGCAGTCGATAATTATGTAGCAACCTTAAACAAGAACCATGCGCAAAGCAAATAGAAACATCAAATGTTGGCTTTATATTTCATGAAATTGTATAAATTTTATATAAGTTAGAGAGTTCAAACATGAATTTTTCTCCTAGTGAGAATCAAGCAGACCAACAAGTTCTTACATCAACATTGTGCGATCAGTACTTTTGACACACCAAAGGCTCAAAGTGTGACCTATAAACGCTATTAACCACCGCTTAATCACTATCAACCGCCCTGCTAACCTCCGAGAATGACGTAATTCTACGTCAAAATAAACTGCGAAGTCAACGTTTTTGGACGCCTGAAGCAGCGGTTGATGCGTTCAAATCACATGTTTTGGAACTACCTCAATCAGAGTGGAAAAAGTGCTTCGAAAATTGGTTCAAAAGTGTATCGATCTTTACTAAGAATATTTTGAAAAACAATAAATCCAGTTCCTATTGCAAATATTTGTTTTAATTTATCTATCTCAAGACTTAAAAGTCAACCCTCGTACCTACAATATTTCTTGTACTTGAAGTGGCTTGAGCTCTAAGTAGGCTTCTGCAGTTCTCTGATACCTATTTTTTGTTTTGGATTTCATTGTATTTGGCAGTCAATTTATTTTCGCCATCTGTAAGAACCGATGTCCTATTAAACAGAAGAACAGTATTTTCTTCTCAATATTACAAGCATATAAACCATAAGTATCTTTAGCTTTTAAGTATCTAAGTCGATTGCATACCCACAAAATGCTGAAAATTCAGCATAGTTTCAGCTTAGTATGCTGAATTCTTAGTATTCTTTTGCATTCTCGTCTTTACATCAACGAAAGTTCAGTGAAAGTTTTCCAACTGCTTCTTAACTTTTATGAATCGTTAAAGTTTTTTCATCAGCCTGCTATTAACGCAATTTTGCACAATGGCCTATTATGACCAAAAGACTTTCTCTCCATAATCCCAACCTCATTAACTTCTCGAACTTGATGCGTAGACTAAAATTCAACACTTTAGTCAATATAGTCCTATTTAACTGTAGCACACTGTCGTAGCACATATTTTTTGTTAGCCGGCAGGTACAGGCCAAATATTGGTCAATGTGAGATTTACGTGTTTCTGGCCAACATCAAGGATGCATAAAGCGGAAGATTAACGTGCAGCGAAAACCTTTAATACCAGTCGAAAAAGATTTATTTCTACAGCAGTGAGAGCAGAACAGAAAGAGATGCTGCCTAACCACAGACAGACGACAGCCCCTTAAGTAAACCAAAACTGTAAAACATGAATTTTGCTCCAATGCAAAAGCAACAGCAGCAGCAGCAGCATGAACGATCGCTTGCCTGCCTTCTAGCACTTTGCGTCCCTTTATAGCGCTTTGGCTTTATTTATTTTTACCCAAAGCTGCATGCAATTCAAAGAAAATTGCCAAAATGAAGCGCTTGTGCGGATGCATTAAGAGGATGTTTCCTTCAATTTGCTCATTTTCATGCTGCGGTAAAATAAGCGGAAAATAGCAGCCAATGTTTGTGTGTAAGTGAAACATGAAGAGCGTACAATTCCACGACAGCCTTTGATAGTGGCAACCAAAACCCACAACAACACCAAAGCCAAGCCAGCAGCACTTGATAGGGATAGTGCCGCGATGGGGGAGGTAGTCGGATTATACGCTGCTTGCTCACTTAAAGGCATATAAAGAGTAATGACAGCACGCCAGCGACACAGTGGGATGCAGTTAATATGCGTTCGACATTAAGTTTAAACAGTGCCATGTGTGGCACATCAGTCGCCTGGAAAGAAGCACCACAAAGGGGAGGCACACTTGCGCAACCATCCAACTCTTGTTTACGCGCGATGTTCGGTGAATGTTTGTCTATATCTTCAAGATTGTGTCAAGATATTCATGCGCTTGGCTGAGTTTTCTTCTTATATTTTGTGTCATCTTAAGAAGCACATTTTCCAGTAGATGTCTTCATCATATCCGACGGCTTTATCTTACGGCTGAAAAATTGCTAAAGCGTCGTTTAGAAAAACATTCCAAATCGACACCTTAAGACAAGCATGACACACAAAATACAAGCAACGTGTAAGCTTTAATACTCAGATAGTTCAGAATGAAGTCCTACAACAACATTGATGCATATAAATTGAAATTATTGGCTGGTTGGCTGGTTTATGTTGAATTTAATCAAAAGGTTTCTTGATCGCTCATAAATCTCTTAACAATAATGAGAAAAGCGAAATTCTCTAATAAACCAAAGCTTATGCTAAAACTATTTCTTTAGACAACTATTCGCCGAAGTGCCAAAGAGAATGGAAAGGTACGAATTGAGTGTTTTGCAAATTGTCGTATTCAATTAAGAGAAACCTGCAAAGTGTCTTTGAAATTTACTTGATGTATATTTATTGGATTCATGATTCACGTAGGTTGACTTTTAAGTCTTGAGATTTGGCAACACTAATGTGAATGTGTCAAATTTGACATTGCCAACGTACAGTTTAACATTTTTAATGGTGAACATACTCAGAACGTTTTGTCATACGAGTGGTGTTTGTGTTGTTTGCAGACACTTGCAACATTCATCTTAGTAAAAAAAATGGAATTAAATCGTGAACATTTTCGTGCGATGATTTTCTACCACTTTCGATGTGAATTAAATCAACAGCAGTATGTCTATAAATTCGCTTCGACTTTTTGTGATAAAGCGTCATCTCGAGCCGTCGTGTTTCGCTGGTTTTTCGAATTCAATCGTGGTCGAACTTCGCTACAGGACAAATTTCGTGAAGGTCGTCGAAACTCTGTAGTTCTGTCACAAAATATTGATGCTGTACGCGAATTGATAAAAGTGGATTTTGTGGATTATGTGACCTATCGTGAGATAGAACCCTTTGGGGATTAGTGGGACCAGCATACACTCAATATTGCACAAATATTTGGGCGTAACAAAGATTTGTTCCCGTTGAATTCCACATAATTTGACAATCGCTCAAAAAAAGGCTAGCGTCGATTGATTGAAAGAAATGATAAAAAAAATACAACCGCGGTGCTTTAAAACATGTCTATGATATCGTAACGTGCTACGAATCATGGATTTATGCATATGAACTCGAAGACGAGCCAAATATAACAATAGTTGTTCGCGCACGAAGCACTTCGAAACAAATGGTCGCCTTTTTTTCAGAATAACTGGAGATGTCACCACAGTTTCATTAGAACAACGTAGAACGGCCAATGGTACACCACAATTTCTTTGCCAGAAGTGTTCGGAAAAATCAGGGAAACGAATGGCAGGAGACGCACCATTCACCACCACGACAAGGCAAGCTCTCACACATCAGCTCAAACAAAAATGTTTTTCAAAAATGAGCATTCAAAACATTGAATTGATGGGTCATCCGCCGTACAGTCCTGACTTGGTACCCAATGATATTTTCTTATCCCCTCAGATCAAAAATAAATTGCGAGATCAATGTTTTTCGATGCCTGAAGAAGCGATTGATGCATTCAAATCACATGTCTTAGAACTACCTCAATCGGAGTGGAAAAAGTGTTTCGAAAATTGGTTCCACCTCATTCCAAAGTGTGTCGATCTTCATGTAGAATTCTTTGAAAAACAATAAAGTCATTTCCGATTGCAAATATTTTGTTTTTTCTTTTCTATCAACCCTCGTATTATCAAACAGTATTACCCAAAGAGTAACTCTGGAGCGTTCCATTGCGGTGAATGAAGTACTACCCATTGCTTCTAAGTCCTTGTATTTTTTGCGCCATTTTTACAGTGTGTGTTGCTTTTTGCACTAATTTTGATCATTCCTGTCCACTTAAAGTAGTACTCGTGGAGTTGTATATATTGCAAGCAATATATTTTCATTCATTCTCATAAAGCAGATAACTACTATACTGCCGTCCTAAAAACGAAAGTCACATCTCCATTTGAGTAGTTTTGACATATTTCGCTTTTACGTTTTTTATCTTTCTTTTTTTACACTGGAAGTGGTATATGTGACCATTTTACTTAACGTCTTTCGGTCATTTCGAGTTGGAAATTGGAATTCTTAGCCTAACATAACAATCAGAACTCATTCATGGTTCCGAATCTGCCCTTATCTGAATTTTTGAATTTTTGAGTTTGTGATTTTCTTTCTTTGTACGGCAGTATAGTCGCCAAAAGCTTTTACAATCACTCCTGATGGATATTTCGGAAAGTTATACATATATAGACCGAATTTTATTTATGGAAAAAAGCTTTATTGTTTTTCGAAATACTCTCCTCTATAATGAATACATTTTTGCATGCGTACGAACCATTTGTCAAAGCATTTATCCGACTAAGTTTGAGACACCTCTAAAGCATAGTTTTTGAACACATCAACGGCTTTTTCTGGCGTCGAAAAGAAGACATTGTGTGCAAAATCAGACCTTAACGGCTGATGACCCAACACCAAAGATAACAAGATAGGAAACTTGAAAAACATAACCTCAAAAAAGGTTTGCATGTAATGGGTTTTCCAAATAGAGGTGTTATTCTTTGACATTTGACAAGTAGAAACTACGCCATTACTAAAAATGGAACGATACACGCTTCAACAACGCATTCCAATTCCAATTCCAATTTTTTTCCAATTCCATCGAAAAATCATCTTGACTGATGAGGCCCATTTCCACCTCGGTGGCTACGTCAACAAGCAAAATTGTCGCATCTGGGGGGCTCGAAAAACCCAAGGGTTATTGTTGAGAAGCCTCTCCATCCTTAACGTGCGACTGTTTGGTGTGGTTTATGGTCCGGCGGGGTCATTGAACCTTACTTTTTCAAAAATCAGGTTGGATGAGCAGTTTCGGTGAATGGATTGCGCTATCGAGAGATGATTAATGATTTTTTATGGTCGGAGTTGGATGGTATTGATCGGGACAACGTTTACTTTCAACAAGACGGCGCTACGTGCCACACAAGCAACGAAACCATTGATCTTTTACGGGAAAAGTTTAAAATAGCACCTCTTATTGGAAAATCCTTTATTAGTGCGACGAAAAATCAACCCTGAATTTTACTCTTGTTCTTCATCGGCCACAAATTCTCAAAGAAATTACTTTGCAACCCTTGAAAATAATGAATATAATCTATTTATTATGATTCAAATATTTAAGTGGAGTTGTAATAAACTGTTTGCAACCGAAACTGATTACTAAGTCCCTTTATTTTAGTTCATTTCGTTGTATTTGTCAATATTTTTGAAAAATTTTAATTTTACACAAACCCCCCTATTTTACACAAACCCCCGCTATTCGAGGTGAAATATAAAAAAGGAACGCTCTTGTTCTTCTTCTGCCCTTTTTTGTACTGGAACTTTGTTTGCAAACAAGAAAAATAATGTATGGATTGAGTGTTTGAATATTTAAATCAGTGGGGCCTAAGAAATTTTAAGCACTGGCCAATGCGTAAAAAAACCAAAAAAAAAAACACAAAATGTTGCTCATCGTTGTGTTTGGCAAAAAATCAAACAAAACAAGAAAACAATTACAATGCAATAAAATTACATGTCATGAAAAATTACTCGATACACAAGTAACGGGACAATCAGCTTCAGCATAGACATCATCGAGTGTACGTTTCTTTATTTGATTTTGTAAAGTTCGCTGGAAAATGTGCTGAACACTGAACGAGTGCTATTTGTGTTGTTGTTTTTTGCAGGCGTTCTTTGATTTTGGCTCATCGCAAAGACAAAATTAAGATAGGAAAAAATTTATATGAAGGACCACGCGGGCCATACGGGCCACTACGTTTAACACTCAAATAATTACATGCATTTTCTTATTTTATTTTTTATCGCCAAACAAAGTTTGCAAATTTTGGCATTCGTTGTATTTGTAAATGATTTTTTATTTTCACCAAGGCCGTTTTGTAAAAGTTCTGTAATATTACATTCCATCAGAGTTCTCAACTATCATTGTTTTCCGTGAAAATTTGCTTGGTTGAAATAAATATTGCGTTGGTACGAACTAGCATTTGTTTTATCTCTTAAATTTATAAAAGTGAATTCCATGTTATTTCTTAAAATTGTTACCTTGAATAAAATAAGTTTACCAACTTATATATTTTGACTTCTGGTAGACTCAATTGATTTCCTATGATCATCGTTGTAGATTAATAAGAGAAATTTATGCTAGCTAATAACAACCTTTCCAAATATTTTGATTTGGTAGCTAAACAGGCCGCTGCATTACTTTACAAATATTTTATGTTGATTTTTTCCAAATTAAAAGCTATCCTAAGAAGAGATAAATTGACAACACTACTACTCACAACAGAATGGAAAAACTACATTTCATTCATAAATTCACCCAGCTGATATTATTAACGTTTACATAACATGCACAAATTAAAGAAAAGAGTACAACGTAAGGAAATAACGTGTTTTTTATGTATAAAATCTAATTAAATATGCAGCTAAAGTGCTAAAATAAACATTTTTACCATATATAACGATATTTAGAGCACTTTACATATTTTTGTTTTCGTTATGAAGACAATCAATAACAAACGTGGTGGAAGGGTTAAGTAGCATAACCCGCAACTGACATATTCACCTCACTTTTCGTGGTGAACGGACTTCTCTCGTATGTGTGTTTACTTTTTGGCATTTCAGAATCCCCACAGAAGTTTACTATCTTGTTATCTTTGCCCAACACAGAGTGAAAGATTTGAATCAATCCTGAAGCAATTCTTGCTTTTTGCGCTGAAAGATGCATTTAACCCCCGTGACTTGACCAACTTACCTCCATATGAACAAAGGCTTGGTCTTCTTATTCATGTTTTACATTTGATATAATTACTGATGTTATAGACATTGAATATTTTTCCTATAAGTTCACATTTAACGACCCAGTAAGACGAACTTGACATACACGTCTATTAAGGGGGGTTATATACCAAGAACTTTTTTTCCTCAAAAATTTTCTTAAAGCTTTAAGTCTCAAGAATATGTGGTAAAAATTTCAAGTCGATATCTCAAAAATTAACAAAGTTAGAGCCTAGAGAGTGAACCGCCTTCTGGAGTGCGCAGTCCTGGCCCTTATTTTCAAACGCGTTTTTCTTGAAACCATGTTTTCATAGTTGGTGACCAAGATTTCTCGAAATTCAGTGAACCGATCGTTTTGATTTTTTTCCACGCTTATTTTAATCATTATAGTCTCTAAAAATCTCGTACTTGTCATAGGATTTTTTTTTTCGTAGCTTCGTTCATTTTTTATAGCCAAAATAATGACGAATTTTTGGTCGAAAATCGTTAATTTACGTTCGGAAGTTCGCCATTTTGTGAAAAATCAATATTTTCAAAATCGGCTATGACAAGTACGAGTTTTAAGTATCTAGTTTAGTAATATTTTTCATGTTTTTGTTTTAGATGAACTTAGGAGGAGCAATCTTGTTCACCGCATTTCACCTTTTTTTTCAGAGCGCTCTACACAAAATGCTATCTTAATGGTATAAACATAAAATTTATAAAAATTATATTAGCTCACATTCTTAGCTCTCTAATACACATAATTAATCACTGCTTTACTTCGTCTTCCTTTCCTGCATTATGAAAAAATGCCTTAGTGATCCCAATTGCGAAAAAAATACAGTTTGTGATGCCAAGGACTTTAGGCCTGTAAGCATTCTGCCATGCTTATCTAAGGTTTGTGAAGCTGAGGTTTGGATGGCTGATCAAATTTCTTCGTTTTTTACATCTAATCATCTTTTGTCAGCGCTCCAGTCTGGATTTCGTGCTGGCCATAGCTGCACGACTGCTACTCTAAAAGTATTAGATGATATAAGAGGATTTTATGATGAAGGAAAATTAACACTACTTTGCTTACTCGACTTTTCTAAAGCATTTGACACTGTTAGTCATACTCTTATTTTTCATAAGCTTAAGTATTTTTATGGTTTTTGTGAAAATGCAATTCATCTTATTAGTAGTTACTTAAAAGATAGAGTGCAAACGGTTAAGGTTGGAAATTATTTTTCACAGAGTAAGGTTATAAGTAGTGGTGTGCCCCAGAGTTCGGTTCTTGGTCCACTGCTATTTTCTATATTTGTTAACGACATTTTTCTTTGCTGCAAATACTCGTCATTGCATGCTTATGCTGATGATGTTCAAGTCTATTTATCAGGTAGAGAAAATCTAATGGAAGATCTAGCGTTCAAACTGAATGAGGACTTGAATTCTATTTACCAATGGGCTATAAAAAACCAACTGCAACTAAATGCTCAGAAGACCTTTGTGTTACCTATATCAAAAAACAGAATAGTTTTTGAGGATATTCCAGACTTATGTCTAAATAATTCGAGGCTTCCAATTGTAAGTAATATGAAAAGTTTAGGGTTTAGCATCAATTGCTCCGTGACGTGTACGGACCATATTAATGCTGTTATTCGTAAAATATATTTTACTCTACGTAATCTAAGAGTGTCGGCTGAGTTCACACCCATTGATACCGAATTCAGGAACGCTATACTTGGTTGCGATATATTGAGTTACCTTAATTGCATATTTCTTCACAAACTAATAAAAAATCAGTCGCCAACATATCTTTATGAAAAATTGCAGTTTGGTCAGTCGCAAAGAAGTCAAATGCTTTTGGTACCGAATTTCAACTATTTTAATTCAACAAGACATTTTTTATTAATGCTGTCAGATTATGGAATGCATTACCATCTAGCCTAAAATCGATAGTTGGAGAAGCAAACTTCAAACAGGCCACCTGAAAACATTACTCCTAAAAAACAAAAAAAACATAATCTTTGCACAGTTCATTGATCAGTTCTATTTTCTTCCTTTAATTTCTTTCTCTAATCTATTTCTTTCGTTCTTTATTTTTCCTCATTTATATCTTTTACACTACTTATTCTTCAAAAGCTGAACTTTACTCATCAAAAACTTTAATAAAATGATTTTGTATTTTTTTTAAAAAAAGTTTTTCTTTAATATAATTTAATATAATAATGTAAAAAAACCTTCATCTTACGTGTTTATTGTGTTAAATCTTAGTTACGTAATTATATTTAGTCTTTAAATTATGATTATCTAGTACTTATGTATTCAATATGTGAAATCTTTTAACTTTGTACCTTAAAAGAACATAGTTCTTAGTGTACTTACACGGACAGCAAGGAAAGCGGGGAGAAAGAAAAAAAATCCTGTTAATGACAGCAAAATCTGTTTAAAACAACTTAACTGATTTAAAGTAAATTAATTTTAATGATCCTCCTTCGCATTATAACCAAACCTAACATAAAGTTTTTCTTGATCCATAAAATATACGTTTTTATCATCATTAAATGATTAAAAACACCTGTAGTGCCAAAAATTAAAACGCAAAAGTAGATTTCGATTAATACCAAAATTATCTTAATCCGATCCTAGAACGAAAAATAAAATAAAATGGATCAACATAAAACCGACACGACACTATTGACAATTTAATAACATGTCTCATTCACTCCAATCTCTGTTCATTCGAGTCTATAGAGATATGTTACCAAATGAATTAAACAAACCAAAATTAAAAATTCTTAAAAAATAATGAATTTTAAATAATTAATTTTGGAAGTTTTTACCGCTATAAATTGAACGAAGAATATGTACAAAATTACAGAAAATGTCGAATAACCCAACTCGAAATAAACGCTTTTTCGAATAACCCAAAATAGTTTATTTCAAGAAAACCAAAAACTCTAAAAACCGAAAAATACATAAAAACCGATTTCTCCAAAACCCGAAACTCTACTCATCACTCATATACAAGAAGCATATGAGAAGCGTGTCAAAGAACTAAACGGTAACTTTAAACACTATCTTGACAGCATCTTGGAGAACAAAAAAGCTTCACCTTGAAATGGGTTTTAAAATATATGAATATATCAACGCTAGCATCATGGTAACACACATAATCTTGTGTGTTTATTTTTTGTCGCACTTTCACCAAAAACGTACAAACTATGGAAATTGCTACAATATCTCCTTGAATTCGCAAAGCTGAGAACCCAAAACTCATTTTTTATGCCATGACCACCCAAAAAGTACTATATCTCAACTCATGTTTTATTTTTCGCATAATTTTTCATTTCTGCGTTTGAACCAGCAGTTTTTAACAATACTGCTGGGCTTAATATTCCGCATACGTTCTTTCATCCGAGGAAAGCTTACATTTATTCCCATCCTTTTCCGTTTTCCTTTGAAAAATCAACTCAGCTTGAATAAAGAAAATATATATTCCTTTGTATGTTGTTTTTTACAATATTATCTGCACAGCAGGAAAATGCACAATGATAAGGGTGAAATTTTTAATTTAAGGTTTCGCTCAAGTTTTATACGCGGTAAATCACTTACTCTTGACTGGATTTCACAATTCATGCTTTCAGATGGGGTTTGATGAATGCTGTTATCAGTTCCATTCTCTAGGAGTAAGTGAATTGTTAAAGTACCTCCTGCTTGCTACTGTAAATACTTATAGACGCTCTTTTTTAAGCTCACTGCTGAGTCACATGCGCTTGTAAGAAATATCTTTCCATCTTATTGAAGTTATGAATTGTTCTTTGTCATAAACGAAGGTAAATTAATTTTTCATATCAATGCATAACAAGCCGATACTTGTTTTATGTAATCTTATCTATGACGCATTCATTTCAAAACTGCAGTTACAAAAATTGCCGACATACCCGAAGAATTCCGAAAAGAAATCCGCTACAGAAAGACCAAGATAGTCAATGGACGAAGGTTTCACATTCACGAAGAAAAGAAAACCTATGGATGCTACTGAAGTAATCTCTACCGAACAACTGGCAGCAGTGTTAATAGTTAAATGCAACAAGAAAAAAGCAAAATTAAGAGGCGACATAACAAAGGCAATTTCTGTTGTTACTAATTTCCTAATTTCCTACTCCACCGAATGCATATGCCGTAAAATATTCCGGAGAAAAAATCAGGTTAAAATAAATTTTTAAAATTTTTTTTTTAAATCTATAGTAGTATAAAAGCCCGTTCTACAACGGGTTGGAAACATTTAGACAAAAAGTTATTATTTTTACTTACTTTTTATTAGAATACATGTGTGGTTAAATTATTTTGTTCAAACTTCCTTATATACAACATTTCTATTGAAAATCTTTTTAGAATTTTGTACCAATTCCCCTTGTGCCTTGCCCTCTATAATACTAACTTTTACATAATCAGACCGCTGGACTCTACATTGGCTACGTGAAGTTGCCTATGACTAAAAACCAGCTCTTTCAGGAAATCTTGCCTTTTGCAATGTTTGACTTTGTTTCTTTTTAAAGCTTGGTTTTTTATTCAATCGATTTTTGCAAAATACAAATATACCACTTTAAATAACACTTCAAGTATTGAAGTAGGGTTGAAAGATTAGTTCAAATGTATAAGTGCAAAAACTCGAAAATTATGGGTGAGTTCCAAAACTTCAATTGTAAAGCAACTCTACAAAGTCATGCATTCCTAAATGCAACTGTATAAACTTTGACGATATCACATGTCCCAAATTGTATCGTGCAAGTTATCGATGCGCAAACAGTAGCAAACTGCGCATCGCTAAGGATGCTTTGGCATTTGATTTGCAACAATGGCCGACATCGAAGAGTAAGAAGGATTTTTTGTTATTTCAGAGGTAGTTTGTTACTCAATTTATTATTAGGAATTATAATTTTAGAGAAAAAAACAAAATTGATTTGTACACAACGTGTTCTCTAAAAACATCGTTTCCTTAGAATAACAACCAACTATTAGAAATTCGGATTTTTTATTGTCGATGCACATAACTCCGTTGTTTTTGAATATGGTTCATTTAAGTTTTAACCGACTTCAAAAAGGAGGAAGTTCTCAAATTCGTTGGTTTTTATTTTTTTATGTTCATAAAGCACTTGCCCGGTTTCTGTAATTTTTTGGCAACGGATAGAGATCATAAGCACGGAGATCCTTTCTTTCAGAAGTGGGCGATATTCGTCAAAGGGGCATGTCACTATTAGAAAAACACTGTATTTCAGTTAATATTGACACTAAGGTACTGAAATTTATAGTAAAAATTAGGGCTATGACTTTTATTCGAAGTTTTTGAAATTCGAAGTATTCGAAGCTTCGAAGTTCGAAGCTTCGTTTCAAAACTTCGAAAAGGAAAAAAAATTCGGATTTACGAAGCTTCGAAGCTTGACTATTCGTTCAACATAATAGGCAGTAAAAAAATTCGAAGCTTCGAAGTTTTTACTCAAAAATATTTCATAAATTTTTTGTGCGTGTGATACACTTCGATATAAGAAAAAAACATGAGATTCTGGGTGTGGAGCTATTATACTAAAAGTTCTGATGCTCAATCAGCGATTTGCAATGCATGCGAGCGAGTATTGCAGTCGCATGGATCTACGAGTTCACTTCGTAAGCATCTAAAGATGCATTCAATTTTTCCAGAAGAACTACAAAGAAAACGCCGAAAGAAGAAAGGTAAGTTCACGGTGGGACTCTGTAAGGCCAAAGGTTCTAAGGCCATATTGCCTTTATAACATTATTGTAATGATGAAAAATCAAAAACAATGTTTTATTTGCAGAAAGTCATTTTTGGCTTTATAACCGTACCGCTGATTATTTTTTTAGTTTTTCAAGGAAAGCCAAAATTTGGCATTATTACTTTTGGCCTTATAGTATCTCTCCTAAGTTAACATGTAGAACAGTGAAGAAATAATAATTATTGGACAATGGGCGTAGCACGGAACATACATTTCAAATTGTTGATGTCAAATAGCTTTGGAACTAAATTTCGCATAACAACGAAATTAAGTATGGAATTACTATTGAGTGATGTCCTTCTACTAGAAAACTGGGACGGCATTTTAAGAGGATCCGCTCATACAAGCTAAATTTTTAAGATGGAATAGCTTTGGAAGTAGAAGGAAATTGAATCTCAGAATGGAGCTTTTATTTGGTGATATCTTACGTGTAGTAAAGCGTTTTATAGAAACCGTATCTTAGTACAGGGTTAAGTACATTTCAGAGAGCTTACTTTTATAAAACGCTTTCAATGTCGCATTAAAAACTGACTGAAACAAGTAGTAGCATTTTTTTCTGCACCCATTCAGAAAGCAATAAAAAATTGTTTGTCAAATTAAAAGAAATAAATATGTAGTAACACAATATGTATTTCAAACTGGGTATCATTCGAATACTCGAAGAATTGAATTCTTCGAAGTTTTTCCTATTCGAATAATAACATTTGAAGCTTCGTCTTAAAAACTTCGAAGTTCCGAAGTTTGCTTCGAAGCTTCGAATATTCGAATACTTCGAAGCTTCGAAAAAACCGAACATGAACAGCCCTAGTAAAAATACAGGGGTAGGCACAATCATTACAAATTACGGTCAATAAAGTGGCCGTTCTTTCACAAATGGCTGTGTCCATATTAGAAAAAAACTGTATCTGAAACAATATTGACTCTAGGGTTCTGAAATTTAGTACAGTGGTAGGTATAATTCTTACAAATTACTGTAAAGAAAGTGGGCGTTATTTGACGAATACAATAAAGTAATACGCACAGTATCACTTCCGAACCACACATCTATCTTTACAGCAGAAACAGAAGGAATTCTATTTGCAACCCAATTCGCAAATAGTGTTCAATTTGATACACTGCACCTAGTCTCGTTAAAAAAACACTGCTAAGCGGAAGGTTAAACCAGCTTAAGAAATCGTTTCCTAAAACGATTTCCTTACACTGAATTTGCTGGCAGGCTTTTCGTTTTCCCATATTTTTAATGAGACTCATTCATTAAAGAATATCCCTAACACAAAAAGTTCCGAAAATGTACATCATTCCCTGTTTTCAGTCGCATGCATTCAATTGTCAGCATTACGACAATCTTTTTCTTAAATAATTTTTTTTTTTTTTCATTTCCTTTTAAAATTATCGTATATAACATATCTAATATTTTCATCTTTGTTTTCATGAAATAACGCGCTTACTTAGGGGGAAAAACATAAAGTCATTTTATGAATTCCAACAGATGTCAATACAGAGCCAACCAAGGAATGCGTAGGTATGCAAAAATGTCAAATATTTCACAGCCCTCGCATTGTTTTACGAGGCGGCCTCGTTAAATGCGTCAAATAAGTCAAAATATAATAATAAAAGTAATAATAATAATCATCATCACCATAACAAAAGTAATGATGTTGATGATGATGAGGTTTTAGCAATGACTACACAATGACATTTTCCTGTTGACAGTTGAATGGGCAAATACTTCAATATTTCTCATTATTATGTTAAATGATGAGGAAAAAAAAATAAAAAAACATGCATATCTTAGTGAAACAATCGCATGACTGACTGAATATTAATAAAGAAGATGGGACATCGTCACTCAGCGCATAATGGCTCAATGGAATAAACAAATGTATAAAGATTGCTTCAAATCATATTGTTCAATTTGAATTGTCTAAATAATTAACATCAGTGTTTCTATTCCAGTAAGTTTCAAACTTATTTTAAAAACTAAAGCTTCCCAGCAAACACAAGTCAAAGGTTTGAGAATTTTTTTTTTTTCAAATTTGATTTCAAATGTGATTCTCAAATCATTTGCAACAACATCGCAATCTAGTCCTACAGTTTATCAATGAAGTTTCTAGAATTTAGATTCTTGCTTGACGCTGAATACTCCCGGTTTGTAGAAGCCAAGCTCCGCACAGATCCAGATCCCCACAAAA
This sequence comes from Pherbina coryleti, assembly GCA_943735915.1. NCBI lineage: Eukaryota > Metazoa > Arthropoda > Insecta > Diptera > Sciomyzidae > Pherbina > Pherbina coryleti. Next base: position 133,907,052 of record OX030949.1, read on the forward strand.
TTTCACCCTTCGCACTCACGAAGCATCTTGGCTAAACATCTAGGCTATATAATTTTGATTACAAAAACCAAACGAGAACTATAAAAAACCATTAATTTTTAATTTCAATATTTTTATTGAAATTTTCATTCAGTGCGATAGTTTTATTTTCAAAGAGTAAATATTTGAATGATATTTAAAAAAAAAATGCGTGCATAATTTGAATATATTTTTTATTAATTTAATATTTTATATAAATAATAAGTATTTAACATAAAATTAACAATACGCATGCGTAACTCAATTAAAAAAGTATTTAAATAAATTTTTAAATGTTTACGTACTCTATTTATGCAAATGCGTTATTGGTTCAAAAATGACCCTATTTTTGTATAAATTAAAAAAGTGTTTGGATAAATTTAATATTTTTCTCTTAGTGTACGCCTATCTGCTTCTTTTGTTCCTATTGAGACTAAAAAAAGACTCGTTATTCAATTAATAGTACCGCTGATTACATATTCTGAATTAATTTACAGAAAACATGATTATCATTCTGCTCGCAAAATTCAAGTTGCGTTTAATTATGCTACAAGATATGTTAACGGTATGAGACGTTATGATGATATTTCAATTAGGAGCAAAGAAATTTAAGGTTGCAGTGTAATTAAATACTTAAACGCTAGGAATTGTCCCTTTTTGCAGAAGTTGGTACAAACTCCATCATATCTGTTTCATAAAATACGATTCAGTGCATCAAATAGCATCAAAGCAACTTGATAATTTGAAATCATTCTTGTTTACAATCCAAACGATGTTTTTAATTAACGCTATTAAACTCTGGAATTCATTGCTGCATAATTTAAAATCAATAGTTAGTTCGAATAAATTTAAACTCTTTGTTCGCTCAATCTTCTCTAACTCATAATTTTAATCTTATTCCATGATTCAATAACAAGGTAAGTCGGATAGAGAGAGACCTTAAGAAGTACTCCTTTTTGTTTGTATTTTCTTTTGTGCATTTTTCACAATACCTACAATTCCGTCAGAAATAGTTCAAACCATGGTTGAATAAATAAGGTTGTCGCCATGGTATAATAATACAAGGTAGCATTGACAACTGCTTATTTTCTCTTTTACAAGAAAACATCTCCTGTCAAAAACAGCTTTTTGTGTAAATCAATCTGCAGCTGCTGTGGTTGTTGTTTTTTTTTCACTTCAACGTTTTCAACATTGTTTGTGTTTTCAATGGCGGATTGTGAGCGCTCTTTTTTTGACAGGAGATGGTTTCCCAAGCAACTGTCAATGCTACCTTGTATTATTATACCATGGTTGTCGCATGGGTTGATAACATGTAAAGCCCATGGGCGGGGTTCAATAAGGTCAACGGCAAAAAGACCGAATTGGCTTTATTTCCTTTTCAAAGGGAAATAAGGCCGAAATTGTGAATTCGGTTTTATTTCCATTTGAAAAGGAAATAAAGCCTAAAAAACAATTCAGCAAAATGGTAATAAGGCCGAAAAATAATTTTTGCAGACTAAACATTATTTTTTATTATTATTTTTATTTTTATTATTTAAGTACGCACCCTGAAGTCTGTTGTCTCAAAACTAAGTGGTCTCAGCGTAGGTACTCAATTTGCAAGAGAACAATTACCATTGTCAACCTCAATGTGCTTGTTTTCGTACCGACGTTTCGTATCAAATTGTTTCGTATCAAATCGCCGCGATTTTTAATAAAAATGTTTCACCTGCTCTTACGCAGGCTTATAATATGAGCGCCGCAGGCAAAAAATTTTTATTAAAAATCGCCGCGATTTGTGAAAAATTTTTATTAAAAAAATTTTTATTCAAAATCGCGGCGATATATTACAAACCTGAGCAGGTGAAAGATTTTTCGCCTGCGGCTCTCATTCCTTATAATATTAAAACTTCATGAAAAATTTTAGTAAAAATCGCGCATATTTCATAAATTTTCAGTCATAACTTTTATTAACTTTATATATTTTTCTCGATCACTTACAAAAAGATGTATATTCTTTAGCATTTAAACGATCATATTTTTCGCTTTAAACGGATATATATTTCTATTATTAGAATAAGATAGCCTATATATTCTTCTATATTAAAAATTTGTGCATTTTTCAGACTTTCACGATTTTTATCTCCTAAACCATTTGAGACCCACCTTTTTTTTGCAGCATTAGATTTAGAAGTTCCATACACATTTAAAAAACAAAAAACAAAAAAAAAAAAAAAGGAGCGTGTACATGGAGTACAATTATTCCAAAATATGTCCATTCTTCAAACTTTCACAATTTTTATCTCTTAAACCATTTGAGACCGACTTTTTTTTTCAGCATTAGATTTAGGAGCTCCAAATGCACATTTAGAAAAAAAAAATACAAAAAAAGAAGCATGGGCCCTAAAGTACAATTATTCCAATACTTTATATCTTTAATTTTTCTTTAAATAAATCTTAAAAACTTATTTGATGGTTAATTAATATTGGTTCCTTTTAAAGGGAAATAAGGCCAAATTGGCTTTATTTCTTTTTCAAATGGAAAAAAGGCCGAATCCGCAAATTCTGCCTTATTTCCACTTAAAGCGAAAAAAAGCCGAATTCGGCCTTATTGCACCCCGCCAAGCCCATGATACAATTACAAGGTAGTCTCATATTGGAGAGCAGGGTGCGCTAGTTGTCAAAATAAGCTGGTAATTTTTTGTTTTTCTAATTGTTGTTGTCGACTTTTGTCGTTTGACGTTTGTAGCTCCTACAGCTTTGTTGTTACAAAATTTCTCAATTGAGCAGCCATCTTAAAATGAGCTGACCTTGTAATTGTATCAAGGTTAAGCCGATGAAGTTGTTGTTGTTGCTTTGCATTGATTTTGACAATTATAGGTACTGAGAAGAGAGTACGATCAGCCATGAGACAACCTTATATATTCAACGATGGTTCAAACGAAAACATTTGAATTTACACCCAGAGTTGATAAAAAAAGTACTATTGTGATATTGTTTTATTACTTAATTTTTCATGCTACTATTACTACTTTATATCGTTTATGTAAATATATATAAAATACAAAGTCGCGATGTATCCGACTGATCGGCTGATAAATATTTAAAATAAAGTTAAAGGAACAAAAAAACGGTGCGTGGTACGTTCCATACAATTCTAATGGTTAAATCAATTAAATATGCTTGTGTTTATAAAATTTATTGTATTAAAATAGGAACACTTACGATTTGAAGTGGGAAGAATGTCAATATTGGTTTGTGTATTAGATAAATTCAATGACTTTTTATTTATTTGTCGCAATTCCGTCAGCATTTTGATATTTAAACATCAAAGTTTTTCAACGCTTCCCGCTGCATTGAAAAAATTGTCTTTTTATAATTTTTTTTTTTTTTTCTGTAAATACATTGAAATGTTTTGACAAATTTTGTTGTTTTTTTTTTTATTTACTTTATATTTTCTGAATTTTTTGACATATTTTCCAAATGTTTGAAATATTTTTGACTATTTTTGACATATCTGTGCTCAAATGAGAGAATATAATTTAAAAAATGTTTTATCAGGGGCTTATAGCACGTTTCTGTCATTTTTAAAAACGTCTCATTTATAAACAAATATTTTGCTTTTATTAAAAGTTTCAGCCATTTTTAAATTCTCTCATTCATGAAGTATTTAAAAAAGATTTTTTTAACACTATTGAACGTTTATAAATAATGTGCGATTATTATGGAAATTGCTCGATAAAAATAGTTACCTATGAATTTTATTAATTTATTGAAATTAAAATGTACAAAGTAATGCACAGCAACCCATATTAACATATGCATAGAAAAAGTACTTTAAAAGAATACCGCACGAAACCCTGATATCGATTTTTCAAAACAGCTTACTGATTATCTACAATTAAAAGAAGAACAAGATTTTAAATTTTGAGAGCATTTCTTCTCTCCGACCTACTTTATAATTGTATCATGATCTTTTTCTAGCTCACTTTACTCTTCAAGAATCCTTATTCTTTTTAATTTCTTTTCTACTCTTTTGTATTTTATATTGTTGGAATTTTTTTTTTTTTCTTTTTGCTTGTTGAAAATAAATTATATAATATAATATAGTGGCGTCCGTGGCGTAGTTGGTTAAAGTGCGTGGCCGCTATGTCAAAGAACTTTGGAGACCCAGGTTCGAACCCCAGCAGCGACAGAAAATTATTTGAATTAAAATAATTTTTCTGTACGGTCGCCACCTCTCTGCAGACAATGGCAAACCTCAGAGAGTAATCAAAATGCCATGTAAAGCTTCTTGAGAATAAGAACATTCCGTTCATCGCCGTTCGGAGTCGGCGTTAAGCATGTAGGTCCATTTCTCGGTCAATTGTGTACAAACTTAATAACACGCACAACATAATTGATCATAAGAAGCTAGGTCAAAGTCCTTTCAAGGGCTGAAATGGCCAGTTATTTATTTATTTTTTTTTTTTTAATATAATATAATATTAAAATTAAAATTAATTTATTATATATAAAATGAATTTAAATAATTACATTAAAAAAAAAGAAATTGTTAAATATCTAGATTATTGTATGTAAGTTACAAATTTTTGATATGGTAATTTTTATGATGTGATGAAATTTTAATGATGATGGTTTTGATATTATTTGTTAATTTTTATATTGTGTTTAATTTGAAAAATACTTTATCTTTTATTCTTTATTAGCTTTACGTTTTTTAATGTCAAGTGTTGATGATTTATATTTTACTGTTGTACGCTAAAAGATAACATAGAACTTTACTGTACTTATTAAACTGAAATAAATAAAAAAAAAACAATAAATTCGATAAAGGTGTGTTTTTGACACAGCCATCTGCATTTTTTTATTCGAATTAGCAAGGTAAAGGTATTTTTCCACAAAGGAAACCACTGGTTTAAAATAGTAGGAACAAGTTTTCAATTTGCTTAAAGCAAGCATTTTTATGAAGACTGTAGAGCAGTTTTACACCAAGGAATTTAAGAACTTAATTTTATGGATTTATGACACGCATACGATAGACAGAATCTAGATTTTAAAATGGCTAGCAAAGAAGTAGTTACAAAAGATGCACTCGACCATTCACTCAATTGTTTTTTTTTTCAATAACTATTTTAAACTTTTCTAAGATCTTAAAATAAATCTTTTATTTCTGCTAAATCTAAAAAAAGATTTTGATAAATGATCTCATATAATAACAGCTTAAGAAAATTTACAACTTTAACACACAACAATAAATATTTTTCTCTCTGCTAATAAGAGACTTTCTTATAATATACTTTAGAATTTTCGTGGTGATTTAACTGAATGATTGATTGAGGTATAATTTTAGAAAGAATTTTAGATGGTATATTATTTCAGCTACGGTTGGTATGTTTCGGACTTTTTTTGAGTGCATTCTAGTCTGACATTTCACTAGCTTTTGGGCCCATGTCAAGCGCATCATAAATCATTTTATTTTCATTTTGATTGAGAATAACATAATTTTTTGTTTATACCTTGACTGGCTTGTGACTTTTTGCCAGAGCTAGAAAGAATGTTGCTACACTTAAAAAATTTGTAAGATTTCACTGTAAGAAAAGTTATGAAGTGACATTGTGGAAAAAAGCAATAGAGCAGTATTGCCTCTTGTAAGGCAGGGTTCAAGTTTTTTAATATGAAATAATAAAGTCCTTGAGAAATAAGTAATTTAATAAGCTTTGATATATTTTGTTATCTAAGTAATTTTGGGGAAACACATCTAAGAGTCTAGAGTTGTTATCAGAAATTCATGAATTTTTCAAGATGAACGCTTTAAAAGAATGCAAATTTCTTTCGCTGTCTTATATTTTGCTTCCTCTGATACTTGAGTTAAGTGTGAACACATTTTTGTTGCAATGGAAGAAAACCATTTTGCTTAAATAGAAAGGCTGAAGGGGTTAAAGGTATTCATAAGCTTATGACATAGACCAGTGATAAATGGTACTTAATTATGTGACATAGATGGTCGAGAGACTGTAACAAAAGTGCTAGGTTGAAGAAAGATTTGAGTCATGATTTTCCCTTTCATTATTTTTTTGTTTTTTCTATTATTTCTTATCTTTACAAACACTTGCCCCATTCTCATGATTCTTTTAATTTGGCTTTACATCAACCTTCTATACATAATTCACTTCACATCCTTCCACTAAGTCGTTATATCACTTCAAACCAAGTTAACGTTGACTGGTTGTAACATCTGAAAATCATGGTTTAAGTACACAAAAAAAAAAAAAAATAAACACACAATACTTCAAAAGCACTTAATCACAACTGTGAGTTAATTTATGACAACAACAATCGAACAACATTTTTGTTGAAATAACTTTTGCTATTTTACAAATAACTCATATTTATCCCTTTTTTGTATAAACGAGAAAGGATATATATTTTCAGGCTAATATTTTTTCTTATTAAACTATCATTTAGACAGTTAATTTAAAATTCATTTATTCGCCTTTTGTTCAAAGCCAAAATATTCTGTCAGAATGAATAAACATGGACAAGTAAAAAGTAAAAAGGGTTCATTTAAGGATTCGATATTTTCCACACAATGCTCTTCAATAAAAATGTACAGAACAAGGATATGCTCGTAATCAATAAATCCCACGCTGTTTTAATTTGCTACTTGTTCACCCACTCAAATCAAATTCTGAACAATTTCGAACACATTTTGGCCAACTTTCAGCTCCATTAATGCTTTATGTAATGTTCAGTTAGTTCGTTAGCTTCACGTCAAACAAGCTTCGGTATAAAACTTACCGAACATACATAAATTCTATGCTTAGCAAATAAATCGTATTTCTAATTCATGTTTCCTGCAGAGGATACCGCCAACTTCCGTTAAGCACAACCACGAATCGGTATTTTATACAAAAGCCACGCGCATGAAACGCAACACTAAGCATAGAATACGTTTTTATATATTTTTAGTTTTTTTTTTTTATTTTTTAATCTGTTTCTAAAAGCAATTTAGTCAAAATTGTTTGCATTCACTTTACTTTAGTTCCAGCTAAATATTTTATTATGAACTAAAAGCTATAGATACAGACGCTACGCGGACGAAAGAAGACGTTGACCCGTATTCAATCCACTATCCAGCAGACAGTCTGTCCAGAGCCATAAAACCATTGAACCTTGTCGAAGTTTGCAAATTTATTTGGTTCATAGTTTCAACTTGCTGAATGGCTTGAAAATATTTGCACACTCTATAGCTATGGACGGACTCTTTGTTTTTTTTTTTTTTATATTAATACAAAAATATGAGAAATTCTGAAGAATGCTTAGATCGTCGATACTTTGATTGAAACTTATATTGATTAAAAAACCAAGTGCGAGGGTGCTTTTATTTATTTATTTTTTTTAATGGTATCGAATTGAAGTGCACTTTTATTAATTGAGTCAATATGGTGGATGGAAGGAGTACAATTTTATTGTTGCTAATGGTTATGTAAATAATTATTATTCTGTAAAAGTTTAATTTTTGGTTTAAAAAAAGAAACAAATATAAGCATAGAAAACAGAGTAGCGGAACAATTAGCCCGAGTAAAAAAGGTATCAAAATTATTTGAAGCACTTGTGGGCATTCTGCATTTTCAAAGTAATACACTGTGTTTCTAAACTACAGGGTTTTCCAATAGGGACTAGACAACTTTGAATTAAATTTCTGAACGCACCCTTTCACTAATCATCAAACTGCCACTGTCAATATATTCAGTAAGCTCCACATTTTCAACATGGAAAAGTACACGAATGAACAACGTCTGCAAATTATTAAAATTTACTACCGAAATTCGGAGTCGGTGATCGCAACTTTAAGAGCGTTAACTGCAATTTTCGGTCGTAATTTTCGCACTAGTAGACAGACAATAACAAGTTTAGTGCAAAATTTTGAAGCTACATATTCGTTGTGTGATGTTGCCGTCCCGGTGAGATAACGGGTTGGTCGAAGTGTCGAAAATATCGCTGCCGTACAGGCGTCCGTAGCAAACGATACAAAACAGTCAATTCCACGACATAAGTACAAAACAGTAAATTCCACGGAGTTCTCAAGCATTGGGCATCGCCCACACCACTTAATGGCGAATTTTGCGTAAGGATCTTGGTTTACACCCATAAAAGATCAAGCTGACTCAAGATTTGAAGCCGATGGATCATTTGAAGCGACGTACGTTCTCCGATTGGGCTCTGGAAAAGATGCGCCAAGATGATGAATTTCATCGCAAAATCATCTTCAGTGACGAAGCTCATTTTTGGCTCAATTGGTTCGTCAAAAGACAAAATATGCAATTTGGGCGGGTGAAAATTCACATGTGCTTCATGAATCACCACTTCATCCACAAAAAAAAAAAAAAGATTTGGCTGTGTCGTGGACACACATGCAGGTTTTGACGTGACGGTGTTTTATGTTGTTGTTGTTGATGTTGATGTTGATGTTGATGTTGATGTTGATGTTGATGTTGATGTTGATGTTGATGTTGATGTTGATGTTGATGTTGATGTTGATGTTGATGTTGATGTTGATGTTGATGTTGATGTTGATGTTGATGTTGATGTTGATGTTGATGTTGATGTTGATGTTGATGTTGATGTTGATGTTGATGTTGATGTTGATGTTGATGTTGATGTTGATGTTGATGTTGATGTTGATGTTGATGTTGATGTTGATGTTGATGTTGATGTTGATGTTGATGTTGATGTTGATGTTGATGTTGATGTTGATGTTGATGTTGATGTTGATGTTGATGTTGATGTTGATGTTGATGTTGATGTTGATGTTGATGTTGATGTTGGCGTTGATGTTGATGTTGATATGGATGTTGATGTTGATGTTGATGTTGGTGTTAATGATGATGTTGATGTTGATGTTGATGTTGATGTTGATGTTGATGTTGATGTTGATGTTGATGTTGGTGTTGGTGTTGGTGTTGGTGTGAGTGTTGGTGTTGGTGTTGGTGTTGGTGTTGGTGTTGGTGTTGGTGTTGGTGTTGGTGTTGGTGTTGGTGTTGGTGTTGGTGTTGGTGCTGGTGTTGGTGTTGGTGTTGGTGTTGGTGTTTGTGTTGGTATTGGTGTTGGTGTTGATGTTGATGTTGCTGTTAGTGTTGGTGTTGATGTTGATGTTGGTGTTGGTGTTGGTGTTGGTGTTGGTGTTGGTGTTGTTGTTGGTGTTGGTGTTGGTGTTGGTGTTGGTGTTGGTGTTGGTGTTGGTGTTGGTGTTGGTGTTGGTGTTGGTGTTGGTGTTGGTGTTGGTGTTGGTGTTGGTGTTGGTGTTGGTGTTGGTGTTGGTGTTGGTGTTGGTGTTGGTGTTGGTGTTGATGTTGGTGTTGGTGTTGGTGTTGGTGTTGGTGTTGGTGTTGGTGTTGGTGTTTGTGTTGGTGTTGGTGTTGGTGTTGGTGTTGGTGTTGGTGTTGGTGTTGCTGTTGGTGTTTATGTTGCTGTTGGTGTTGGTGTTGGTGTTGGTGTTGGTGTTGGTGTTGGTGTTGGTGTTGGTGTTGGTGTTGGTGTTGGTGTTGGTGTTGGTGTTGGTGTTGATGTTGGTGTTGATGTTGATGTTGGTGTTGGTATTGGTGTTTCTTTTGCTTTTGCTTTTGCTTTTACTTTTTTTTATTTGCTTCTCCATTGGTTTTGCTTTTCCTTGGTGCGTGAACTTTTCCTCAGCTGCATACAATTAACCCAGCAAAAGTGATGCATATGCGTCACATTAGGCGGTTCCCTGAGGGGCCTCATGGCTCTGTCAGTTTTTTTTTTTTTCTTATTTTTATCATGTGCCCGAAATCCTCACCTTTATTTTCGTTCCTTAAAATTTACCGATACGCAGAATTAAAATTGCATGCAACGTTTTTTCATAGTTGTAGCATTTTTACTGCATTATGGAGTTGCCACCCTGAAATCATAACGATAAGAATTTTTTTGTAGTTCAGTTGTGAGGCATAATAATACATCTATGCTGTCGTAAAACAAAATTAATCAAAGCGCGTCACCTGAGTGAGTAATAATTCCATGCACCGATATTACATTTCTGTTACATATACTGCTATATTCACGACCTGGTAACGTCAGAATTTTTTTTTTATTTTTGTCTTAAGGCCAAGTATAAATTCTTCATTTTCCTTCTCAAACATTTATCGTAGCTTATATACTCATCGAGTAAAAATTTAATGCAACGCCGCTGCAAATGTTGCATTGTCGATCTTTGAGCGATGACGTTTTGAATTTTTGTTTTTTTTTTATAATAAAGTCACAGAATTAACCTTTACGGTCGTACCATTTTAGTCCTAGCTCTTATACTCATCGAGTAAGAATTCAATGCAACGCCGATTAATTTTGAAAAAATGCATTTTTCATCTTTTTTGGAAACCTGCGCGGTAAAACGTAACTTCGTCACGTCATTAACTGCTTGGTGCGGTTTGCATGCCGGCGGCGTCATGGGACCATATTTTTTCGTCGACGATGACGATCGTAACGTTACTGTGAATGACCATCGTTATGGCGCTATGATTACCGATTATTTTTGGACCGAATTGATAGATATGGACTTGGACGATATGCGGATTTATTCAAGAGCAAGTTTAATGAGCGTGTTATCTCAAGAAATGAGCCAGTCGATTGGCTGCCTCGTTCGTGCAATTTAATGCCTCTAGACTTTTTTTTTTTTTTGGGGCAACATTAAGTCATTGGTCTATGCTAATAAACCGACGACGTTGGAAGAGCTCAGAGCCAACATTGAACGTGAAATAGCGACCCAAATGTGAGGCCGAGTCATCGAAAATTGGGTTCAACGAATCGACAGCTGCATACGTGCCCGCGGTGGCCTTATGAACGAAGTCGAGTTCCACTCATCAATGTTTTGATTGTACTTCAAGCCGATGATAAAATTTTTGAAATATCTCAAATGGTTTGCGTTTTATTTAAAAAAAGGATCAAGTCCTTAATAGAAAACTCATTATAAGCCCTCTTTATAAAAAGCAATTTAGATTCCGAGAAAAAAAAATTTTTGAAGAGGCTATTTTTTCACTTGATAATGCTATTGGAATCATATGGAAACGAACGTAAAATGTTTACAAATTTTTACAAATAGAGCTCTATTTGCCTATAAAAAATCTATAGGTAAAAAATGGGGTTTTTCCACCAAAATAGTACCCTGGATTTATACGCCATTTGTCCGCCCCATACTTGTATACGGTTCACTGGTATGGTGGAGAGCCCTTGATAAGGCAACTGCATTTCAGAAATTTGCAAAGGTTTAAAGAAGTGCAAGTTTTTGTATTACTGGTGCAGTATCCACAACCCCAACTAGTGCTCTTAATGTCATGCTTCACCTTCCTCCTCTTGATATCTTTGCCAGAGAGAGTGCTGACTCAGCAGCCCTCAGACTAAGAGTACCTGGAAATCGGATAGGTAACAGCTGCGGCCAGGCAGTAATTCTGAACTCTTCGGTCCTCGGTAAAACAGACTAATGTGTACCTTGTTTAAATCTTGAAAAGAACAATGAAGTTCTCATTCCTTCACGGCTAGACTGGGCTAATAAAACCCGGCCTTAAAATTACAAGAATTAAAATTTTTACAGACAGATCCAAGCTTCAAAAACAGGTAGGGGGAGGAATTTACTCCCAAGATCTGGAAAAAGAAGCTTCCTTTAGACTTCCAAGCTATTGCAGTGTCTACCAAGCGGAGATGATGGCTATATATGGAACCGCTAAAGTTCTAGCTCACAACGACCTAAGGGGAAAGAATATTTACGTTTTCTCAGTTATTCAAGCTGCGCTTAAAGCGCTGAACTTACATACTGATAACTCTAAAACTCTCACTGAGTGCTGTGGATCTCTTAATGAGGTGGCAAGGCTATTCAGGATCCACCTCATATGGGTACCCGGTCATAGGGATATCGAGGGCAATAATTTGGCAGACGAATTGGCAAGGAAGGGTACGACCTCAAATGCCCTCCTAAATAAGGACTTTATTGATATACCCATGTCTTCCTATAAACTTCAGTGCAGGAAGAAATCCTTGAGTCTTGCACAAGTACGCTGGGAACACCTTGCCACATGTAGGGTAGCTAAGCTAACGTGGCCTCGCTACGACTTAAAAACTATGCGGCAGCTTAGCGCTGTTTTAGATGTTGTTACAATTCTAGGGCTTTCAAAGCGGCTTGGCAGTCAGTTAGAATACAAATATCTCTAGTTGATATATCATTCATCTGAAGCCAAATAACGGCTTCGTGTATCGCAGTAACTTCTGCTTCGAAGACACTGCAGTGGTCGGGGAGCCTAAAGGCAAGGTTGATGTTTAGTCATTCAGAGTAGACTCCTCCTCCTACTTTGCCATCTAATTTTGTTCCATCGGTGTAGATTTCAGTGGCATTGTTTGGTGGAGGACTTCCAAGTTCCCATTCATTTCTGGAGGGAATTAATACATCAAACTTTTTGTAGAAAAAAATTTTTGCGTGATGTAGTCTACGGTCTTAGGTATTGCAGGAAGAAGTTTCCTAATGTTAGAGTGTCCTATTGTACCTCCTTTCCATTGGGAAGTGGCTTCTAGACGGATTACTGTGTTTGAAAACAACACAAACAAACAAAAATTTGTTTTTCTAGGAAATGTAGTGGTGTCAGGTGGAGCATAGTGTCGAGTGCATCCGTTGGAGTGGTTCTCAGCGCTCCGCAGATACACAGCTCAGCTCACCGTTGAACTTTGCTAAGTATATTGAGGTGTGTATGTTTGTTAAGTGCAGGCCACCAAACTATAGCACCGTATAACAATATTGGCCTTATTACAGCTATATAGAGCCAGCGAGTAACCTTAGGTTATAATCTCCATTTGCTACCCACTGTTTTCTTGCATAAATATAGGGCTATATTGACTTTTTTGGCTCTCTCGAGCAGATTGGGTTTCCATGTGTGTCAACATTTTTATTATGCGTGTGTAGGTTTGTTCTTTTTAGAGTGTGTACGTACATACAGGGTGGGCCAAATAAAAGTTTTTTATGAGTGTTTTTTGTAAAATTAACTTTTTTAGTGCTTGAATCGTTTCCGGATTGTTGGCATAACATCGGTCCTTCACAAAGTCCCCACAAAAATCGCAGCTCCGAGGCGGCCAATTGACATTGCCAAGACGGCTGAAAACACGATTTGGGAATTTGGTGCGCAAATGATCGATTGTGGCATGGGCTGAGTGGCTCATGAATCTTATAGAACTGCATCTTATTTTTTTTCGTGAATGTCGACCTGTGCACACAATCGTGCTAAGAACTTTTCTCGAATAAATCAATAAATAAAAAACCAAACATATGAAAATTTAAAGCGTAGTCAGTTGCAGTTATTGAGGTAACTTTTTTACATAAGTTGCACTTATAAATATCTCGTACTGTTGCAAAAATGGAAGAATTCCGTGTATCAAGGGTTGAGATTATCGAGTCTATACTGTAATATTTTATATAACATAAAAGTTATTATAAATGTACATAGATATATCTTTTAGAATTGGAAAATGAGAAGTTATCACTTCTATCGTGTGGTCATAGGCACACACCTTCTTTTTTTTAAGGATTTTTGTTACATTCAGTTCGTTTATTATATTATTGTGGTTTAATGTTAGTAATTATAAATATATATCACAAGGAAAATATAGGAAATGTATATTGATAAGGACTAGTAAATTGAAACGAAAGCAAAAACGTTAAAAAGTTGTTCTTACAACACATGTTTGTCGCATATCTGAATAATTTGCAAGGGCTGGTCAGGCTTTTAATGTTAGGGTCAACGTAGGGAAGAAGCCCACAATGAAATATAGTAACTTCCAATGAAAAAGCTCCCGAGAAATTTCAATCCAAAGAAAGGTTTAACAGTTTTTTAAACCAACAAAGACTAGTTTCTAATCCTCGAAAAAATTTAAAATTATCGTATAAATAAATAGGAACTTGGTAATCAACGCACAGTTCAAACAACAACAAAGAGAGCTTTCCGAGTGCACAGCTTAACACTGAAACAAGAAGGTTATTAAAACATCTCACAATATTTGGTGCAAGGAAATCTTATCGAGAGTTGGGCTTTCAATATAATCTTTTCTTTTTAATTTTTATGTTTGTTTTTTGCTATTATAACATATGTAGAAAACATAAAAAAAAAAGTAAAAGTGAAGAATAGAATAGAATTTTCCTGAAACATTGCAAAATATTTACGTACATTCATAAATTAAACAGCGAGCGACTTCCAGGCCATGTGAACGGTCAAACTATTCTGACTTATAGGCTAGGGTAGTTCATGAACGAACTAGTTCAATTGAACGATTCCCGCTCATGAACTATGTGAACTAGTTTAATGTTTCTCGTTCTTTTAGTTCATTTTAGTTCAATCGATTCTGAGAGTAGGAACAAAACGAACGAGAGCAAAAATAACTAAATTTAACAAGCTATGGTTTGAGACACTCTTGTGTCTACACTAATAGTAATGGTGGATTGATGGCTATCACATATTCATACCAAGTTAGTTTCATTTTATATACCTGGACATGAACGAGTAAACGAGTTCGTTTCATCTAAAAGACTAATGGAACTAAAAGAACGAACGAACTAAAAAAACTAACGAACTAAGAGAACAAACGAAGTAAAACATGCAATGAACCATGGTGTAATTAACAAGGTGGTAGTGAATTTGTAACATATCTCACAAAAATGAAAACTCGATTTGTCAAACAAAGCTGATTGTTTATTTTTAGCTCAACCATAGCAATACAAAGTTTGTGGTATTTGTTTTGTCTCTGGTTTTTCACTGTTTTTTCAATTATTTTGATGAGAATCCAACAAAACTACTTATAATTTCAATTTATTACTTATTAGCTAGAACTACTACTAACAAACCAAATAGTGATTTGACACTTACCAACAGGTCCTCTCTTTATGTCATAATTTTTTGACAGATCCAGCAAAATTGAGTGTGTGGTGAAAAGTTCACTACCACCTTGTTAATTACATCATGCAATGAACAAAAAGAGCGAACGAACTAAAAGAACTGAATGAACGAACTAATTCATAACATACGATTGAACTAAAAAGAGCGATCTTTGTGGTGAACTAAAATGCCCAAACCTACTGACCAATGTTGCCAGATTGCGGTAAATTTCCCTAATTGAGGTAATTTTTGACTCATTTTTTGGGCAGAGGTAAAAAAGGTAATTATTGTTCAAAAGTGGTGATTTTCGCGAAAATAATTATTTTTTAGACTTGTTAATTTTTTGAGTTATTCAACTCTCAGAACATACTCACAAGTAGTTTAACAGCCCGAACAGAACCAAAGCGGCTGTCGGTTGGCGATCCTTTCTGAGAGAAATCCGCTGAGAACGGATTAGCGTTGCTTTTTGGTGTGTGAATGGTACAAAGGTTTTTTTTTCATTTTTTTGTTGTTTCTTTATATATATATGTATACAAACAAAAAAAATTATAACGGTTGTTAATCATTAAAACATTTTTTTAATTTTTTCTTTTGGAAAAAGGTAAATTTTCTTTGAAAGTGGTAAATGTTTTCCCGAATAGTAATAAACTTAAGTTCGTCTCTCTGGCAACACTGCTATTGACTTGAAATTTAAAGCACAGCAGAAAAAACAGACTTTTACGCAGTGTACAAGCACATCGAGCCGATTGCTACTTCATGTGCAAAAGCTCAATCACACACGATGCCCGCGGGCTTTGGGAAACCATTTAATTTAATACTGCTGTATATCTACTCAGCCGAAGGTATTGACCTGACAACGACAACGTTTTTTTTTTTTGCTTTTATTACTTAAGTATTTTATGTTAACATTTTATGGCAACGTTTCGTCATTGTTGTTGGATATTCACTTTATTAATCGGTTACCACCGTGATGTCATGGCAGCAACAATTTTGTATTTTCGTTATAAGGTTTCGTTAACTTTTAAATTTAACTTAAATTTAACCTTATCCTCTCAAATTTTTCTTCTTTTTTTTTTTTACGAACAGAAATTTTAGCACTCCTTACAAATATGTCAAGAACCAACAAAAAACTCATCTTCTATGAATTACAAATTCTATGTTAATTGTTATGCTTGCCTTAAATAGTTTAAGCGCATTATTAGGCAAGTATGCTAGTTGTTTTTACATGAAGGATATTCTCTGTGTCTAGGACAATTGCTAAAGAGCACGCATTATAAGAATCCTATGCAAAAATATGCAACGGATCGAAAGCGCCCTATTGCTCAAGTGTGGCATTGTAAAATACACAGCTAAATTGTAAGCGCACTTCTCGCTCATTCAACTTTCTATTCGGCTGTTGCCGCTTCCGTTTTGCTAGTGAAGCACTTTCTGCATTATTTTGTTTTTTTTAATCTCACAAGTTAAGAGTATTAACCACATTAATTGTAAATAAATTACAAAATATGTTACCTTTTGCTGCAAAATCCGAATAATTATGTCAAACTATTAACAAAAACAATTCGACACAGGGTTGCATTTCGTATAATACACTTTAATGCATCGCCGTATACATAGGTTTTATTGTAACATACATTGCAAATATTGTACGGTTTTTACAAATAAATATTTTTGTTTTTGCGACATTGCACGAATTGTAGATTTTCTATTTTTGCGCCGTGCAAGCAAATCCGATTTGAGTTCTCTTTTAATTTTAAGGTGACCACATCTGTCATTGACATTCTATGAAATTTTCAGCTCAACGCCGTATTGAGTATATTTGTGATTGTGCGTGTTTTCGATTTTGTACAATTTTGAAAATTAAATTGAATTTGCAACGAGTTTGTATTGAATTTCCGTTAAAAACGGTTTCAATGGTGCGACGACATTGCAAATGTTAGAAAATTTTTTCGGCAAAGATACTCTGAAGAAAAAAAGATACAGTATACCGTGTATACAGTAAGGAAGTGAAACTTCTTCTTTGAAACTCTTTCTCTTCTAGAATAAGAACGATTTTAGTGTAAAGGCTCGATTATGCAATCGTAAAGCTACGCAACGTAACGTGGCGTAGAGTTCTATCTGGAATAGAACCCATCGCTGCGCTAGGTTACGTTACGATGTCAATAACCACTTACACGTATTTTTCATAAGATAGAACTCTACGCCACGTTACGTTGCGTTGCTTTACGATTGCATAATCAAACCTTAAAGGCAAAGAGAGAGCTTTTTAAGCAAAAGAAATATAATAAAAAGATCACCGAAGCCAACCCGCAACAGAGGTGGAACAAGCTCTACACTCCATCGCATTACAAATATTTAATCCATTCTTAGCCAGAGAAGTATGCAAGATCTTATATGTCGATAATAAATAAACTGTTAGACCTATGGCCGAAAAGCAATTAATTCGATAACCAATTTGCGTCGTATTTACATATAGATGTGAATAAACCAGTTGAGAAATATACGTGTTTAAGAAGCAGCCAATGCAAATGTGCTTATTGGAAAGCGGAAGGCAGGGTGATTGCAGCAAAATACGTTGTAAGCGAAACAATTGTATGTTTGTGTGTGTAATTTTCTTGCCTTTTCATTTATTTCGTTTGCAACATTCTGTGGCAGTGTACGCTGCTTGATGTTTTGCTTCATGAATTCTGGTGTGAATCCGAAAGGAGAACGGGAAAATGTGAGAAAACTCAGAGCGTAGCTTTATAGAAAGTTTGAGAGAGAGAGTATGATCGTGCGAAAATCAAGTGTTGCGTATTCAGCATATTAAGAGAATAATTTTTTAAAAAGGTATTTTTTTATTTTGCATAACTACAATGAGCGATGTTTTTTTTTTCTTGCCAATAGAGCTTCAGGTTTTATAAAATTGTTTTTCAAAAATTTTTTTGGCATATTAATGAGGAGTTTCACAGAACAATGTCACATTAATAAATCTACCTCAGCGGTACACTTGATCTTAACTTTCATTTTTATTTCTGCCTTAAAAACTAAAAATCAAAAATTACCGGTTTGTTTGTACTCAAAAACCATGGGACAAATTTTAGTTTTTATTTTTGCTTTCAAAAAATTAATCCTTATAAATACTTTTTTGTTCAAAACATTAAATGTGAAAAGATAACTAAAACTATTTGGACACTCAAACCGGTCTCTGCGTCAAATGCAAAGCATTGAAGATTAGTTATAAAATGCCCCTTATATGAAACCATTGAGCAAGCAACATTGATTTGAGCGCAATGAAGATTTTTGCAAACATTAAACTTACTATTGTTAATAATACTTCGATATAAAATTATATAACTACAATATGTATAAAATAGTTATCTATTGAAGGAACTTATTCCAACTTTTCTTGCGCACAGTGTCAAGTTGGCGTCATGGGCGACAGCATTTGCTTCATGAATTTGGGTTTCTGTAGTTATAATTTTAAATCGCAATATTATGAATAATAATGTAATATGTGTAATATGAGCAAAATTCTTAGAGCTTATATTAATATATTGAATTAATGATATACCAACGTTAGTATTCTAAAAAAATATTGGCATGGCAGCCTTAGTATGAGAGTCTACTTTGCGAAAATCATAATGCGCTCAGGGCAACTCTCTTATTCACTTCTGCTTCGCTCAATCTTTCTCTCTTCTACCCGAGTCATGGCAACTCCCCTATCTACCACACATAGAACGCAATCAGCACACAATCTGCGGCTTTTGCCATCTACAGCAAAAGTAGTTTGATTAATTGGTATGTTGAGTATATTTCTATATGAAGAGTTTAGCTAGATAGATAGGGCGTTGTCTTCGAAATCTTGAGTTCGCAGGTTCGATCCTCAGCAGTGACAAGGAAATTTTTTTAGTCTATTATACGTGGCCGTGAGTCCGTGAACGATGATGAATGCACACAGGACCAAAAACGTACTTAATAAAAAAGAAAAAGTTCTTTGTCCCAATGTATTATACATTAAAATTGGTCCAAAGTACGAGTTCCTTGATTCAATGAATCTTTGTTCTTACGTTATTTCTTTGATATGTTATGAAGAAAAATGATTAATTAATGACACATACAACTGTTACAATAAGTAAGTCTGTCCTTAGAAATTTTAAAACAATATCAAGATATATTTTAAAAAATCATTTTCTTATTGAGATAAAATTCTCTAATGGTTTTTAAGATATTAAAACACAAGAACTGGAACAAAATTTTAATGAACACGAACAATGAACTGTTCCTTAAAATTAAGAACAACGATTCATTGAACCAAAGAATTCGTTCTTTGGGGCAATGAATAGTTCTTAAAAATCAATGAATTCCGCTTTATGAACGAGATTCTTTGATTTTAAGAACAATATTTGGTTCAGTGCAGTGGCAGGCCATCGAAATACAACGAAAACATCAACAAAATCAAAGAATGGATGACCGTAGACCGCAAATTGACCATTAGAGAGATGGCATAAGAGTTGGGCATTGCTTTTGGATCCGTTCGAGACATTTTGGTTAATGATTTGGGCCTCAGACCTGTCGCTGATGATGCCAAAAGACCTGAATTTCATGCAAGAAAGGAACCGCGTTGACGTCGCAAAAGACATAATTTCTAAGGCTTAATCCGACCCAACATACATCAAACGGATCATTACTAGAGACGAGACGTGGATTTATGAGTATGACACGCAATCCAGACATCAAGCGAGTGAATTTCGTTTTCAGTCGAAAAAAAAGGCGATGGTCACAGTTTTCATGGATTATAAGGATGTTGTGTATCATAAATTCCTTCCACAAGGCCAAACAGTCAACAAGGAGTATTATTTGGGCGTTATGAGACGTTTGCGTGAAGCAATTCGCCAAAAAAGACCGGTTTGGCTACAAACGAAACGAATACCATTCAATAACCACCGAATTCACCAGATTTGGCTCCCTGCAACATTTTTCCTATGCGGTCAACTCAAGAAACTGCTTCCAAGATGAGATCATGGAAAAATCGAAGATGGCCATACCGCAAACCGAACATAAACTAGTAAGAAATGATCTTCGACTGGGCCGAAGTTAAATACCCCCACGTCCGAACCGAAGTATATTCAATGTCTCAAGCAGTCGAAAAGTGTTTATTTGTAAAAACATTTTCGTCATAGTTTTAACAGAAAATATTCGGTATTGTTTTTTAATGAAGTCACTTTGTATGGGAGGTGGGTGTGGTTTTCACTTGATTTCGTTGAATTTTATACACAGAGTAAATGTTATATATCAAAGTTCATATGCAAGTTCATATTTCAAGTCCATATATTAATTTTTGTGGAATTTAAAGAGATTGCACCTTTTTGATAAATTCACTTTGCATGGGAGGTAGGCGTGGTTTTCATCCGATTTGGTTGAAATTCATACTTAGAATGTATATTAAGTAGCAGAGCTCATGTGCAAGTCCATATATCGGTTTCTGTGGAATTCTAAGAGATTTTACCGTTTTGATAAAGTCACTTTGTATGGGAGGTAGGCGTGGTTGTAATCCGATTTGGCTCATTTTCGAACTTGACCTTTATTTTTTAGATAAAAGCTTAAATATCGAATTTCGTGATTATAGCTTGAAAATTACGCCTGTAATCGTGATCACAGACAGACAGACGGACAGACAGACGGATATGGCTAAATCGACTCGGGTGGTGATGCTGATCAAGAATATATATACTTTTCTATACCTGCCACGCCTCCTTATGGGCGTTACAAACGGAGTGACAAAATTAATATACCCCGTTTACGTTTTTTAAACGTAGGGGTATAAAAATGTTTCGAGGAATGGATCAAGCGCTGGCATAAGTGCGTTGCAGTCGATGGGGACATGGTGTAATAATAATAAGGTGTTAGTGAATTTTTGACAACACCAAGAATAGCTTTCTTTCTGTCAAAAAATTGAGAGCGAAAGAGAGGAGCCGTTGATGTTTGTCAAATTGTATTATTTGTTTGAGTTGCTAGATGATGATGTGTTATAGTTTTTATAGGTTATTGTGCGAATAAAGTTTAAATAAATATTTAATTCAATTAATTGTGCCGTGTTGTGTTGACAAAAAGTTATTGCAGTTGCCTTCGCCCATCTGCCAAGTTCGCCATTGATGGTTTTGCCATTTTATCAAAAATGTGCGCTGGAAGGTGCCACCGACATAAAGTTTTGGCCAGCATGCAAATTGTCTTACATTCACATCATCTGCTTCAAGAACATATCGAATGCCATGAAAAGAAGTGGACATGGCATTGAGTTCCGATCAACTGCACGTTAGCTGATTTATTTTCATTCCAATTCACCATCAGCTGTTTTTGACAGGAGCGGGGCGAAAAAATTTATCATTTTGAGAGAGAAGTGTCAAATTCACTAACACCTTATTATTACACCATGGATGGGGAGTAGACAATTATAGAGGACAATATCGACTTTGATGTATAGTCTTGTATTTTTGATTTCCTGAATAAATTCCAGGAACTTTTTGATCAAGGTGGTATTCCTATAGTTGTTTATTCAAAACTACAAACATTTTTATGTGGTTTGTCATTGAGTTTCTTTATCGAAGGAACTAACAGAGATTTTTGTAACCAAAATCGAATAAAACTACACTTGGCAGTTGCGATTTTTATTTGCTCCCACATAAATCTTGCATTTTTATCGTAAAATCCGAAAGCTTTTAAGTTTAGCTTTTGAGCTACTCAGCTATGTTATTTCTTCACAAAGCTAGCTTAGACTCCATATCTCCATAATTTGATATCCTCTTAAATTAAGCAGATTTTCTTATTTTCTTTTTTTTTTTTTTGCTTTAGTTTCTTTGTGTGGGAGTGTGTGTTTGTGTGTGTCGGTGTCACATTGTTTCTGCACTTAAATTTATATTGACAGCAGCATATCATGTGTCAATATATCAAAATACTATTATTTGGTGATTTGCGGCATCTTCTATGTTTATGTGTATGATTTACAAGTTTATATCTATGTATGTACTCGTATATGTATAAATTATTTATTTTGATTACTTAAGTTGTTGTGCTCTCGATTTTATTGTTATTTCGTTTGTGGCTTAGTGAGGCATTCTTGTTGTTGTTGTTTTCCGAACTTTTAATGCATTCCACATCACGTCGAGCTTGGCCATTGGCGGCATGTGTTAGCATGTTGCTAGATGAGATATTTTGGCAAAAACTTGCCACAACTGCAAAGTTTGAGTCATGTTAGTAATGGGTAGTTTTAGCTTTATTACTTTTTACATGTTGTTGTTGTTGTTGTTGTTGTTGTTGTTGTTGTAGTTGCTGCTGTTGCAAAAATCTAAGAATTTCTAGAGTTTCCGTTTTCTTCATTAATAAAAAAAAATTATTTCACGAACATACCAAAAATGAAACAAGCAGGAGTGGCACCACACCAACACTTGCAAGAAAGTTGTATTTAATGAAGCTGTTTTTAATAGCTATTTATTTCAAGTAGAGTCTTGTTGAAACATGGCACCCTATAAAACTGCCGGAAATTAAAAAAATTTTTAGTTGTTCAGAAAATTCAAAGGACGATGTAATGCTGTAGGTCAAATGATCCCCGGTCACGTCACTTTTTACGCTCTTTTTTCGTTGGACGAGAAAGTGACTATGACGAAAGCGTATGACGAAAGTGTGTTATGCTAAAGGTCATTTGATCCCGGAACAGTATTGCACTTTTTGCTACTTTTAGTACTATATCCAAAAAAGCAAGTTTCATTACTACTTTCATACATCTCGTACTAAAAACACAGGGGAGTGTCTCCGGTTGTGGAAACACTGGCGTTTTTCGCTCATAACTTTTTTCAAGTCAATATTATGCAGTACTACGTACACCAGTAAAAAGCTAGAGACCTCAGCTTACTTTTTTCTAAAGTAACTACATATACAGATTCAGTCGATCAGGTAACTTTCATCATCAATTTTGTGAGGGGGTTATTTTTAGCCAATCAAATTTTTGTACCCGGTTGAGGACACCCTTGTAAAATCGCTTAAAATCTTAAAATTATGAAGTAAAATTCATAGATAAATTAAAAAGAAAAAGAATAGGAAGGTATTTATTTATTTTAGAAAGAATGACCTTCAGTGGCAAAATTTTTACGCTTCTTGTGTGAAGTAAAATAAGCATAACATGTTTGATATAGTTCGTTGGCCACAATCACGAACAGATTTCAATAAAACACTATCCTGAACGGAAGAAAGGTCATCAAAATTTTCTTTGAATTTCTTCAAGTACCGGATCAAACTGGATCGAGGAAGGCCATTTAACTTGGCAGTCGATTTGATGGACTGTTTGTCCTTTAAACAGCGCTTAATGGCATCGACCAGCGCATTGAAATTAATTTTTGTTGAATCGGTGGTTTCACTAGAACTTGATATCACATCAAAAAGTACACTTTCCGATGTTTTGCTTCGATTTATCGCGTTTGGGAAATGAAAAATATTAGAAACGCTTCAAAATTTGCCATTTCGTCGTTCACAAATTATTGTGTTCTATATGACAAAAAGTGGCGTCCGTGGCGTAGTTGGTTAAAGTGCGTGGCCGCTATGTCAAAGAATCTGGAGACCCAGGTTCGAACCCCAGCCAGCGATAGAAAATTATTTGAATTAAAATGATTTTTCTGTACGGCCGCCACCTCTCTGCAGACAATGGCAAACCTCAGAGAGTAATTAAAATGCCATGTAAAGCTTCTTGAGAATAAGAACATTCCGTTCATCGCCGTTCGGAGTCGGCGTTAAGCCTGTAGGTCCATTTCTCGGTCAATTGTGTACAAACTTAATAACACGCACAACACAATTGATCATAAGAAGCTAGGTCAAAGTCCTTTCAAGGGCTGAAATGGCCAGTTATTTATTTATTTTTTTTTTATATGACAAAAATGTATTTTTGGTAAATCAAGAGTAAAGTTCAGTAAAAAGCTGAACCGAAAAATCTGCCGCGATTTTCTTACCAAGGAAAGTTCAAGAGTTTGTGGGTTTTTCTGTCAAAACAAATGTTCATCCTTGGGAGCGTTTTTTAGAGTAAGATTCGTTTAAAAAAAAATAATTTGTTCTATATGCACTTATTTACGAAACTCTTCTTGTTTTATAGCATATAGAACAAAATGTAATATGTATTGGAGAAATAAAAAGCAATGTGATTTCACTCAACAAAAACTTTATTTCATATTAACTTAATTTTAAACTTAATCTTATACATATGTTCTTATGAATCCACTTAAATCAATACCTGTTAATTTCTTAAAAGGTAAGTTTCGACTACAAAATCAAGTAGAAAAATTAACCAAATTGATTTGACTTCGATTCCACGAAGTTCATGCTTGATTGCAAGTTTGTACCTATAAAAAGTTGTCCCTATATTTTAAATTGTATTAAACAAATTATTAGGGGTATTCACGGGTTAATGAGAAACACAGTTGCGACAATGCGAAAATGCAAGATTGCGAATTTTTGCTTCATTCCAACAACAAACACATTAGAAGCAATTTTACAACTCTTCTTGAATTACACACTGTTCAAACCTATTGCGAAAGCGCACAAAGAGTGATGCAAAACAGCTGATTCATGTCATGGGTCTTTTCAAGCATAGTTGCCATCTGGGTAAAACTTTAAAAAGGCTAAGTTTGTACGTTGATTTAAATAAGTTTTTGTTATTTTGAAATAAGGTGACAATATATTTCTTTCCGCTATTGTAAAGTTACAATATTGATGTTCACGCGTTAGTGCGAAAAATATGTTGCATTTTTGCATTCTTGCAATTCGCATCAACCCGTGAATACCCCTATTGTAGTATGCCACTGCATCAAGCCATAAAAAGTTCAAGTCGATCATTTACTTTCTCCGATGATATCTTCGTATCTATTGCTTATCCATTCTTATTCTTAGTATTAAGCTTTTTTTAAACGTTGTTGTAAAATTTAACTTCTAACCTTATGTTATTTATGATGGGTATTTTCTTTTCTTTTTTGTTTCATTTTATTTACCAACTGCAATCTAAAGCGGAATTTTTTCTTTTTTGTTTCATTTTATTTGCCAAGTGCAATGTGAAGCTAAAAACAAAAACAGAAAAAAAAAAAAAAAAAGCAAAATACAAAGACCTCCAAATAATAACTTTATTTAGACTTGCATATAGAACAAAATAAAAAAATATTTTTTTAATTAGTATTTTTGCTTCGTTTTTGTTCTATATGCACGATTTTTTGCATATAGAACACAATAGGTTACGAAGCTTATCACAACAGTGTTGTATAGCACAAAGTCGATGTCTCATATTTCGTAAACTTTAAAAGATAAAAGCAAACTGATGACACAGATCGATAGATCTCGAAAAATTTGCCTGTATATCAGTGTTATCTCAATTTTTTCAATTTTGTGATATAGAACACAATAATTTACGAACGACGATTTGCTTCGATTATTTTTGTTTTTTTTTGACTAAACCAACGCTTAGGGGATGCCCCTTATGAATGCGATAGCATTGTGTTGATTCGGAAGACGGGTGATAATTAGTCGGTGAAGATTTGTTTCAAATTTACACAGCGTAAAACTGCCGGGAAACACGCTCGCAGGGGGGTTATTTCACAATTTGGCTGTACGACCAAAGAACGAATTATACCGGTAATGCGAGGTTCTATTGGGCATCAAGGCAATTGTATTTAAAGGAATGGCCTTAATGAGCTGCCTGAGTCAACCGAGAAAACACACGAAATGATGGCGTCAAGTCATGTGCCTCTATTGAACATTTCCCATGGTAGTACCTATATATAAGGCTAAGATGAAATGTTTTCATCCCCTATCAGATATATCGCAAGTCGTTGAATTCGGTCCAGAAGCTCCAAATAGATCTTGAAGATGCTGCCCAAATGTGCGAATTGTAATTTATTTTCGGCATGAAATATTTTTTCCATTTTGGCGCATGACTGCTTCCAATCTCTATGGAATACTTTCATCCAAAGTCTGGCATCGACCCTGAGGAATGGAATTCCAACCGTCTTGTACACGCAAAGAGAAAAAAAACGTTTATTGCCAGTTTACCGAAATCGTGCTTGAAATCGTTATTTGCAAACGTTTCAACAGTTGTCATAAAAATAGTTCAGTTGCAAAAAACGCGTCATTTAGTTGCAGGAAATTAATTTCGTTTGTCATAAACGCGAGCGATTTTTAAATTGCAGCAATAAAAAAAATTTGTTTTTCCCTACTGAAAACTTCGTTTGTTTTTCCCTTCGTTGTATAAGCACCACGCTTATAGCTCAGAGTTACTTTTTGGACAAATTGTTATTATATAAGCAAATTGGTAATTTACAATGGGTACAATATCCACCATAAATTCAAGAAAAACTCCTTAAACCTAATTACCATATGCCGTCTACGAGGGATACCAGATTAGGCAGGATTGATCATTGGACAACGATTGATAAGAAGGGTAGATGTAAATTTCCAAGTTGCTCATGACAAACACGAATGTCTTGTACCAAATCTAAAATAAATTTATGTTTAACTGCAGAAAATAATTAAAGCCCATTCTTCCTCTATTGCGTTTTTTAACTGCCTTGCTGTCTCAAACTGCCTTCCATTCCTGTACACATTGGCGGAGAAGATGCCCCAGATATCCTCAATCGGGTTAAGGTCTGGACTAACTGCTGGCCAGTACAATACTGGTATATTTCTGGATGTAAAGAAATCCTTCGTGAGCTTTGCACTGGGTATCGGCGCATTATCTTACTGATAGGTCTAATCATCGCAATAAAGTTGGCCAGCAAATTCAATTAACTCATCGTCCAATAACTCTACATACATCTGTGCAGTCATTTTTGTTGATACGAAGCATATCGGACTCTTTCCTCTATAAAAAATGCAGTCCATATTATTACCTACCCTCCACCATGGACACGCATATGGCAGGTGCGCCGCGGTAGACTCATATGCCGCCAATATTTCTTGGAGCAATCAGGTCCGTCCAAATTTAACCTTTTTTCATGGCTAAAGACCACGTTACGCCACTCTTCGTTTTAAAATTTGTTCTTGGAAGCAAATACCAGGCGCGCGTTTATATGTCGAGTCAGAAGCTTTGGTTGAGGTACCATGGAAGTATATTTAATTTGGGCATTTTCATGGATTATTTGTACAATTCTATTTCTTGTTATATTAATCCCCATGTGATTCTTTATTTGTCCGCTGCTCATTAGCTTAACCGTTGTTAGCCGTTGAATTTGGCGTTTGCAGCGCGCGTCGATGCAAGTTTTTCTGCCAGTGCGTTTAGTTGTGCCATATGTATTTGAATTTTTTAAAAAATTGCAAATAGTATTCCTATGAAGGTTAAGTTTATGATCTATTTTTTTAGTTTGCACACCCCTTTTCTGCATTCCTAAAATAATACCTTGCTCATATTCAGAAAGACTCGTTCCTCAAGGCATTTGGACATTGGACAATATAAAAAAGTTATTTCAGCTTATGCATGCTTTATTGCAAAGAATATGTACTTACAATTATGTACTTACAGATTTTTTTTAATTCACCGCTTAAATCCGCGACTCCAGCAGTTAACAATAAACTAAACAAGATGTGCACATTTAATTTTTTACTATTATAATAATGCGAATAAGGCATAATGGGATATTGAATAGGGGTAAACAATAACAACAAATTACAACAATAAATTGCATGAATAGAAACAATCTAATGTCACAGATTAAAAAGAAACAAGGAAAATTATTTATGCCCATATCTATACTATTATATAAAAGGCTTATCACGTATCTTCGTGTACGCTAAACTTAAGAACTACTCAACCGATTTTAATAATTCTTTTACTAATTCAAACCATAATTCTTAACTTAAGCTATTGCATACTTAATTTTTTAAAACCTACCCTAAAAAGTTATTAAAATTTGAGATTAAATACCATCCAAAAAACTTTATAGAAAATTATTCATAAACGCTGCATTAAGCAGTGCAAAGCTTTTTCTTTCTTTTCCATTGTGTGCTAAAAGCTCTTTTTGATGATTGAAAAAATTAGAAAACAACAATGTTAATTGTTATATAGACAGAATCTATTTCTTTTTTAATGAAATTCCCTACATTAAAATGCTAAAACTAATTAAATAGGTCAACATACGCATATGTGAATAAATATAATTCAGTGTCTATGACGTAGTACTCTCGCAAAATAAGCGATACTTCGTCTTTATACGAAAACACGAACGAGGAAATGAGACAAATGCTGTTGCTGTTTTCGACTCAGTCTCAGTGCAGCCAAACAGTAGCAGCGGTGCTGCCATCTCTTATCAAGTAGCTGATAAAAATCTTTTATTAGCAGTGTTGCTAAGCTCACATTACAAAGGTTGAAGTTTTGATAAAACACTTATCAAGATACTTTTTTATGCCTCTTCTTTATGTGTGATGGTACCACGGCCACGACAAAATAATGGTTATGCTAATTTGATGAAAGTATTTAATCCATATTAGCTAACCAGGAATAGCAGAATACCTTATATATTTTATACCTGGAAAAGTATGTGCGCATTAGTTTATAGTTGTAAATATGAAATCTATTTGTATAAAAAGTAGTATACATTTTTGTTACCACTTACTGCGGAAACGGGGCGACCGATTTCAACAAAAATTTCAGGGTACGTTGGGAGAGTTTGCTCAAAATTGGGCCAGTGATTCCGGAGATTTTCCCATACATATATATACATAAAAAAAGTCGTGATTTGTGTTTGTAATTCCATAACTCAAGAACGGAGCGTCCAATTTGCTTGAGATTTTCTTTGTTGTGTTCTTATTGGCCGTACCATGGTTCGTATGTGAACATTTTTGCCACACCTCCTTTTACCGCCCACAAATTAATTAAAATTTTATATTTCAGACGGCTTGGGTCTTATCAGACTAAAATTTAGTACTTTAGTTCATATGGTCACTGTTGGCAACAGTACTACAAATGAGGGGAGAGCTATACAAATATGCTGGTGGTTCCCCTTGTCTTATATGTCAATATCTATCTATATTATTATCTTTCTTGGTTTGTTCGGTTGCTTAAAACTTGAAAACGATTGGACCAAATTGGATGCTTCCTTCTGCGAATATGTGATATCGAATATTTTTGGAATTATAGGTCACACAGCATCGAAATTTGATATTCGAATGGAATTTTCAAGTGCCGTTCCACTTGAACGTTTATAGGCGTTGAACGAGGGGTGTGGCCCCTTTTGAGAAGCCCAAATTTAAGGTATAACTCTCGAACTATAAGTCACATATCAATTTAACTCGGTAAAAACGTACTATTTAGATGTGTGTTTTGACTGGCAAAAATTGAGTGACCATTTGACAAGTGGGTGGCACTCCTAATACAATTAAAATTTAGGTATCGAATAGCTTTAGAAGTTGAAGTCACATAACATTAAAACTCAGAATAGAGAATGTATTTCTACAAGAGGACTAGGACTGGCTTAGGAAAAAGGGTTATGGCTTTGACCACACAAGTCAAATTTTTGATATTGAATAGCTTTGGAACAAACGTCGCATGACAATATAACTCAGTATGGAGTTACTAATTGCCAAATTCTTTCTACTGGAAAACTGGTTCGTGCATTGGAAAAGGGGGTGTGGCCTGATTTTCTATACAGAATAGCTATGGAACTCATAATGGAATTGCCACCTGGGAGTAATGTTCTGCTACTGGGAAACTGTAACGGGCAGTGGAACATGAGCGTGGTGTCAGACTAAGGAACTAATAAAAATTTTGAATTTATTTATTATTTCCAATATACTTACTATACGCCGGATATCGCTAGTGTACATATATTTACATGAGGTATATGTAATATTTTGATTTTATTTATGTTTTTTTATTATTTAAGTTTTCAGTGTATTTGTAATAAAAATGTATTAAAATAAATTTAACTTTTTAAAATATTTTCATAGGAATTTGAGAAATGGTAAAATGCACATTGTATCTTTAAAGATACAACCACTTTTTTAAAAATAACTATTTAAAAAAAAAACATAAAATTAAAAACTAAAAACGCAGATACTGCCGGAGCTGATAATGACAAGACCTTCGTCTGGTATAGATTTATTTTTACGTCTACTGTGTGGGGTTGCGCCGTTCTGTTCAGACCTGATATCTTCCACATCCATTATGTTCGAATCATTCCATTAATAGTTGGGTATCAGGTGAATGAATTTTTACAATCTTAAAGCGAAGGAATTCTCATGATTAAACCTTATTTAAAATTTACTATCCAATGTTAGTCGACAAACAATTTACGCGCCATTTAAAATGTCACGACTTTTTAAAACACCCTATTAATAAATGTAAGCGATTAAATAAGAAAAAAATCTATTAAATAAACTTGGATTAAATGATTTTCCAGCAGTTCCATAAATTTTCGTCAATCTTAAAATACTCTTCACGCATTAAGTTGCATATCGTAGTGTAAATAGATCTAACTGCTAAATTTGCAAAACATTTTGCATTACAAGGACGAATTTACTACTTTGCTTATATTAATCTTAATCTTTGCTTGCGCTTACCATTCTTTCCTTCTTTTTCATTCTCCAGCCTTAATGTTTATCGACTTCACCCCACCGATTGGCACACCAATCAGCCTACCCAATTTTATCTCTATCGTTATCCTCGAATGGATTTTGTGTAGCCAAAATTGTTAAACATAAAATTTAAAATTTTCCTTTAAGTAGTTGATAATGTAAGAATGCCGTTAACTGACATACTTACAAAGTTTTTGATACAAATTTAATTCACTTTATAAGATAGGATATAATTTGTAGAGCAGAGACATAATAAAATGTAACAGTTTCTTATTTTTTTTTTGTTTCTTGTCTAAGAGAAGTTGGCTTGTTGCTTAGAAGCCAAATAAGTGGTTAGTCTGAATGTCCTTGAAAAAACATCTAGCTCTAAACAAACGAATATACATACATGAGAATTTAATGAAGAATGCTTGAAATATTTAAATCTTTTATCAGAAATTTCTTTCAAATATGTCCGGATTGAAGTGGACATTGTTTTTATTGCTTCGATAGATAGAATATAACACAAGGCAAGCAGACTATGTAGTTTAAAATTGTTCGGGGACAGTTGGAATGTGTCGTGATTCCTATCAAGAATAATTTGCATGACCATAATGTTGAAATGCTCGAAGTTTATGGTTCATAAATAGCAAAAATAAGAT
Organism: Pherbina coryleti; assembly: GCA_943735915.1. Lineage (NCBI taxonomy): Eukaryota > Metazoa > Arthropoda > Insecta > Diptera > Sciomyzidae > Pherbina > Pherbina coryleti. The sequence continues at coordinate 133,938,181 of OX030949.1, forward strand.
TGATCATAAAAGCATCATATCTAGATTTATAATAGAAACAACATTTTTTTTTTCTGTGAATTTAAATCGTTTTGCAATGTTTTTATTTTAACATGTATTCTAACATGAAGTCAATTCATATTAAAATCAAATTTTATGCAAATTTAAAGCAGTGATAAGGCAGCTAGACTGAATCTTAAGCAAAATATGTAGCAGAACTTTAAGTATTTGAAATAATATCAAAGATTCTTAAAATTTATTTTTATTTATCAATAATTTCTTTGTGTTAGGCGGCAATTTTTTTGTGTCATCCTAAGAAATAATAAAATGGAGAATTTGAGTAAAACTAAAATATTTCAGAATTAATTCCAGAATTCTATGGATGGAGGATAAGTTTGGGAACAAAGAAAAGGATAGGGACAAAAATAAGGACAAGGACTTTATCCTTGTCAAAACCTACGGGTTCTCAATGACTGTGTCGACTATTTTAAAAGCTTCAATATAACTGCGGTCGTTTTTTGTGGCAATATGAACATCTATATGATAATTTATCTCTGTCCGAAACAAACTTTTTTATGTCTAACAAAAATCTTTTTATGTCTAACAGAAATCTTTATGCTTCAATCATCAAAAGGAAATTAAAAGAAACTCGTTGGAAATATTCCTGGAAAAAGTTTAATAAAAAAATCTTAAAAGATATTACTCTTTTATTATCTTTTGTCTTTATTGTGTCTTTTTGTAATTTAGGAGAAATTCGTTCTATTTTGTGTGCTTTTTCGTGCGTTGTTAGCTATGTTCCTTCTGCTATGACCTCTTACTGAGAAAGGTTCATCTCATCAGTGTTTAAGCGTGAACTTGCAAATTAAATAGAAAATTTTATACATGCACTAAGGGAAAAAAATATTAAATTTATCCAAAAACTTTTTTAATTTATCCAAAAAGCGAGTCATTTTTGCACCAATAACGCATTTGAATAAATCGACTACGTAAATATTTAAAATTTATTTGAATATTTTTTAATTAAATTAAATATTTAAATATTTAAACAGAATTAATAAAAAATATATTAAAATTATGCACGAATTTTTTTAAAAAATCTTTCAAATATTTACTATTTGAAAATAAACTATCGCATTTAAAGAAAATTTGAATAAAAATATTGAAATTAAAAAAACATATTTAAATTGAATATGTTATTAATGGTTTTATGGTATTATTTTCTTCATATTGCGTTCATCAAATGCCATTGCATGTATAATTTATTATCGCTTCACTTTTTTCGTTCTCTAATTTATACTATTTTTGACAGTTGGTGCACTTATATTGCACCAACTGTCAAACATAGTATAAATTACAGAACGAAAAAGTATTGTACAAAATATGTTTAGGCAGAAGCAAATTATGCAGGTAAATGACAATCGGTCCAAGATATTCTTGAAAATACCGAGTTGTCACTCCACCCTACATAATTTAATTTCTTTGCCAAGCATGCATAATATATTACTCTTGCAACAATAACTAAATGAGAACTATAAGAACTGCAAATGCAAGAAATAAACTCAGGAACAGAGTGCGATGCTGTTGCTGCTAGTCGGAGTATGTGTGTAAGTGTGCGATGCTGTTGCTGCTTGCTTGTATGGAATATGTGTGTACGTTTGTGGTATAAATAAAATTCAAATACGGGAAAAAAACGAGTTGTAGGGAAAATATTTGATTTATCCACGTAAATATTTAAATAAAATTGATACTCAGGCATGGATAATGTTAATATGCATTATTTCCCTTAGTGTGTGTTGGAGTTTTTTAAGCTATATTGAATTTTATAAATAGCTTATGTCATGTGTGCATTAACCACTGATTAGTGTAATTAGGCGTTTTGGTACCGTCTCTTGGCCTCCGTGTACTCATGATTTATCGGCATTGAACTTTTTAATGCGTAAAGTTATTCGTATTTACCGTTGAAATGTCACACTTCGGTTATTTGATAAGTCATTGACTTTTGAATAAAAGGTATTTCTTTTTCAGCAAAAAAGCCTTTTATTTCTCAACATAGGTAGTCTTCTTTTAGATCGATAAATTTAGTTCAGCGTTTTCCCAATTCCTTCCAAATTATAGGTTTTTTTAAGTTCCTCAAAATAGGCGTTTGTTTCAGTGACCTGTTCATTCGATTCAATTCTCTTACCGCCCAGCCATTTTTTTAAGGTTGGAAATAGCAATAAACGCAGTGGGCTTAATCTGGAGAATATGGTAGCTGGGGTGTTGCAGCCATAGTTGAGTGCGTTTAACAGTGTGTGTGTCCCGATTCGAATCTCAGCTGAAACAACGGAAAGTTTTTTCAATTGAAATAAATTGTTCTGCCCAGTCGTCACCTCTCGGTGACGGACGCAGACAATAACAGAGACAATGGCAAAGCTCAGAGTTTGAATTGAATATTGAATTACATTTATTTTCTCTCAAAAGTTGCATGGGGTCGTCAAGATCACAAAAAAAAAAAATGGGTGAGCGCATGATACGATTATGTAAGGTAGTAGTGACTACGGGATATTTTCTCAAGAGTGTCTTGCACCGATTTTCATTTGCCTGCATAACACATGGTCCAATAAGTCCCGAGACTAACTACTAGGTGGCACCTCTAACGAAATATTGATATAATATTTCGATAGTTCCAACCCTCAAACAAAACGTGTAAAAATTTCATGACAATCTAACGTTTAGTTCAGAAGTTGCAGTGATTTAAGTGACGCTACTGTTGATATTTTCAAAATAATGGATTCAAAGCAATTCCGTGTGTTGATTTATCACTGTTTTTTTTATGGGAAAAAATACCGTCCAAGCTGAGCAATGGCTTCGAAAGTGTTATTCGGACTCTGCTCCGTCAAAAGCAACCATTTCCCGATGGTATGCTGAGTTTAAACTTGGTCGAACAGACACAAATGATGCTGAACGTTCAGGACGCCCAAATGAGGCAGTTGTTCCACAAAACATAAAAAAAGTTCACAAAATGGTATTGGCCGACCGTAAAGTGAAGGTGCGCGAGCTAATTGAGGCTCTGAAGATATCTAAAGGCAGTGTGGAAACAATATTACAGGAACATTTGTCGATGAGAAAGCTGCTTTCCAAATGGGTGCCGCGTTTTCTCACACCGGACCAAAAACAACAACGTGTCGATGATTCGGAGAGCTGTTTGGCACTGTTTACAAAGAATAAACATGCATTTTGCATGGCTATGTGACAATGGATGAAACATGAATCCACCATTAAACACCGGAATCAAAACGGTTGTCAGCTGAGTGGAGAGCAACCGATGAAAGCAGGCCAAAGCGACCAAAAACACAACAGTCGGCTGGGAAGGTTATGGTATGTATATTTTGGGATGCGCATGAAATTTTGTAGATCGACTATCTCGAAAATGGAAAAACAATAAACAGCAATTATTATATAGCGTTGTTGGAGCGTTTGAAGAATGAAATCGCGAAAAATCGGCCCCACTTGAAGAAGAAAAAAAATTATTTTTCACCAATACAATGCACTGTGTCACAAATCGATGAAAACGATGGCGAAAATCCACGAATTCGGCTTCAAATTGCTTCCTAATCCATCGTATTCGCCAGATTTGGCTCCCAGCGACTACTGGCTCTTTGCTGAACTCAAAGAAATGCTTGCCGGCAAGAGCTTTGGCTCCATTGAAGAGGTGATGGCCGAAACTGAAGCGTATTTTGAGGCGAAGCACAAATCGTTCTAAAAAAATGGTATTGAAAAGTTAGAAAAGCGGTGGAATGAATGTATTGGTCTTGAAGGAACCTATGTTGATTAATAAAGAAGAATATTTGCAAAAAAAAGTTGTTTTTTATTACTTACTTATCATGTGCTATTTTGCTTTTTATTTTCTTTTCTACTTTTTCGTTCTCTAGTTTATTTTTATTAATTAGAGAACGAAAAAAGAAAAGAGATAATAAAATATGCAGAAAAATGACATTTGGTGAATACGAATCGTGAGAAAATATCCAGTTGTCAAAGCTACTTTGTATCATGGTTGGTGCAGTATGAAAAACTGTCACCCTACCTTGTATAATTGTATCATGGACACTGACGGATCTAAGATTCGCCAGAGGGGGAATAAAACTACATTTTTGTATCCCAAGGAGGGGTTAAAACGTCTTTTTGGGCTTTTTTTAATTTTTTTCCCATACAAAAAAATTCTCCAAGGGGGGCTAAAGCCCTTTCAGCCCGTACGTAGATCCGCCGCTGATCATGGGTGAGCGAAGCTCGGTTCACACAAATTCTCACCCATCGCACTCACGAAGCATCTTGGCTAAACATCTAGGCTCTATAATTTTCTTTACAAAAACCAAACGAGAACTATAACCAGCCATTATTAACACATTTAACTTATGAAATAAGCCCTATAAAATTTCAAAACATTTTTGGGTGTTATTTCATATGAAATTTTTGGGGTCTATTTCACAAATTTTGGGTCATATTTCATTTTTTCTTGGGTTTTATTTCATAACGAATTATGTTAAAGCCCAATGAAATAAGACCCAATCAAATTTTATTTGGTGATTATTTCATTATGTTTTTGTTTTTTTATTTATTTCATTCGGTTTGGGGACTATTTCATTCCATAAATTTTGGGGCTGCTCCTTTTACAAATTATTCATTCTGAAAAAGGCGCATATTTTAAGCTTAAACCTTTCTTTTTTTAGGGCTTACTTTATTTTTTGGGGGATATTTCACTGGGGCTAATTTTATTTTTCCGTTTGGTGTTTTCTAATAATGAAATAAATACCAAATTTTGGGGTTTATTTCATTTTCCATTTGGGTTTTGTTTCATTGCATTTGGGCATTATTTCATTTTAGTAATTTGGGGTTGTTTAATTTTCGATGGGTTTTACTTCATTGGGTGTTATTTCATTGGGGGTTATTGCATTTGGGGGTTATTTCGTGGAGCCAAAATAAATACATTACAGTCTCGATAATCGCAACCCTTGATACATTTTTGCAACAGTACCGGACATAGTATACCTTTTTCCCCATCCCTTCTTGAAAAATTCCTGAGGACGCCTATGACTGCAACTGACTACTCTTTAAATTTTAATATGTTTGGGTTTTGTTATTTTTTGTCTTCGTCTCTTATCTAACTTTCTTTCTTAATTTATTCCAGAAAAGTTCTAAACACGATTATAAGGTGGACAAGTCGACAATAACGATAACAAGAAAAAAAGTAAAATGCAGTTTTGAAATACGCCGGAAGTATGAAAACTGAGCCAGGAAGACGGCAAACTCTAAAACCTGTGAATATCCGAAAATAAAAAAGACTCTCTACAAATGGTTTTTAAGACAAAGAAATCAAAAACTGTCCATTTCCGTCAATATCATCAAATCAAAAGCTCGCAAGATGGATGAGAAATTATAATAAAAGGAGGGATCTTTGAACGCAAGTAATGGTTAGAAGTCAAATTTACAAAAAAAGTCATGGCCTGCTCAACATAAGAATTTGTGCAAATAAAATTTTTGCTATAAGTCAGAATCTGTCGGACGATTTTAATCCAGCTTAAAAATAAAATCAAGGAGAATAATCTTTCAACAAAACAGATTTATAATGCTGATAAGTCTGGATTATTCTTTAGACAAATTCCAAATAAAACACTAGTGAACAGCTCTGCTCCGGGTCTCAAAATTAGTAAAAAAAAGGAACATTCCTCCCCTACACAAATCTGGTACGAGTACACATAGAGTCATACTTTTTGTGCATTCAAAGGTCTTAAGAAAATGAAATGAGTACAGACAAAAATAACAGATATTTTCAAACAAAACTAAGGGTTTTTTATAAATTTCTTAAGATGAGTTATAATCTTAATAACTAATAAATAAGATAAATAATAATCCCATTCCGAAAACTTCAACTTTAAAATACTTAGGTGTACATTTGACAAAAAACTTTAAATTCAACTTACATTTACAAATAATAAATCTTAAAATAATAGCAGCCTATTTTGCATTAAAAACCATATTTTTAATAGGAAAATAAATCAAAAATTAAAACTTTTAGCATGCAAGCAAATTATTAGACCAATCATAATGTATGCAGCACCAGTTTGGCTGCAAGTATCCAAGCCTCAAATTAATAAAATTGCAATATTAGAAAGGAAAATTCTTAGAGCATGCACAGTAGACCGTACCTCAAAAAAAAAGTTCGCCGTATACCAGCGAATATGACGCATTTTTGCAAGACAATTACGAAAAAAAATGTTTTTTTTTTACCGAACGTAGGGGTCGCGCATTGACATATAACTTCATATCTCTGGTGCTTACAGTCGGATTTCTAAGTTTGGTATATCAATGATTTTTTCTCAAGGAGACCAATATGACTTCTATAGAGGTCATTGACCTCAGGTGTACCGTTCTAGTACTTACCCTCCAGATCTCAGTTTCTACCATCCTAAGGTACCACCCTAATATTAAAAAAATAAAGCTCTTAAAATATCAATAATCTTTTGTTCAGGAAGTATATCGATATTTCCAGCAGAATTATTTTTAAAAAATTTTTGAAAATTTTTTGCCGAACGTAGGGCTCCTTTTTTTCATTTTCATCATATCTTCGGTATTAAAAGTCTTATCATATTGAATGACATATCGATGTTTTTGTCTCAAAGAGACCAATTATTTTTTTCTCCAAAATAAAAAAATAATATTCCTACAAGTCCTTGGAAGGCCTTAAATATATTTTGAGGCATTTTAAAGCTCGTAAAAGAATAAAAAATTGCGTGTGACTTAAATAATACCAAATTACTAACGGAGTTGATGTTAAAAATTATTTATTGTATCTGCGGCATAACAGTGATAAAAGTCGAAAGTTGGATGTTTTTAAACAAGAAGCTGTTAGAAATGTAATCGTTTTGTGGCAACGCACCGGCATACCAATTATAACCCTAGCGGCGGGTTTCAACGTTTTCAAATATATCTCATGGATACGTCAGTTGCCAGAAGATATTCAAATGGCAGTTCGTCCTTTTGTAAAAAACAATGCGTACTTTTTGCACCCGGAGAATATTTTGTTAACGATGATTACAGACCCAGATCCTCAATTGCGTTCAGATGGCTATGAGAAGATTTTAGCAGCCCGGAAGGAAGCAACAGGATGCATTCGCCAAATGTATTTTCCTCAAGAAGATAACTTCATTAACTTCGAAAGTGACTCATGCGCCAATGTAATAAATTGGACTAAATTTGAATTGACGGAGCCGCCATGCTTGCAGTTTTTCACGCAAGACCAGCTCGAAGCATTGCAATATTCAAACGAAATAATCAAATTACCAGGTTCGCACAATGAAAATGACTTTATTTGATTATTTTCTTTAGTAAACCAATTTAATTACACAGCTTATCCATGCCATTCTCAAAACACCGAGCGTTTTGTTCATGTAGTCTTAATCTGCTTTGGCGGTCACCGATGAACAACGCATGGGCCACATTTTATCAAAACTCGAGAGCCGTCAGAAATATAGCCAACTTGAATCACGTCAAAATTTGATGGATTAAAATCTACATGATTCTGCAAAATTTTTTTGTATCGTCTGTGATTCGCTTATGTTTTGTTCAAATTCCTCTTCGTCCTCGCTATCTGGCTCGTAGCCAACACTGGCAGAGTACACCGCATTCGATGTTGCAGCAACTGACCTTACTTCTACAGTGGCAGTTCTCATCGACACTGTTTCATAGACATCATCTAATACCATTGATCTTGGACCGCACTGATCAATAAAGAAATTTTTTGCTGCGTCTGGAATTTTATTTGAGGTGTTGCAACTACACGGATTGTTGCTTTCAATGCCACACTTGCAACGTGAAATTTTAAACAATTTACTCCAAGCATTCACGTTATATCTCAATCTATTTTTAGAAATTGTATAATAGTTATTCACAAGTATATCAACACGTTTCCGAACCGCCGCTAGGGTTATAATTGGTATGCCGGCGCGTTGCCACAAAACGATTATATTTCTAACAGCTTCTTGTTTAAAAACATCCAACTTTCGACTTTTATCACTGTTATGCCGCAGATACAATAAAAAATTTTTAACATCATACTCCGTTAGTAATTTGGTATTATTTAAGTCACTCGCAATTTTTTATTCTTTTACGAGCTTTAAAATGCCTCAAAATCAATTTAAGGCCTTCCAAGGACTTGTAGGAATATTATTTTTTTAGTTTGCAGAAAAAAATAATTGGTCTCTTTGAGACAAAAACATCCATATATCATTCAATATGATAAGACTTTTAATACCGAAGATATGATGAAAATGAAAAAAGGGAGCCCTACGTTCGGCAAAAAATTTTCAAAAATTTTTTAAAAATAATTCTGCTGGAAATATCGATATACCTCCTGAACAAAAGATTATTGATATTTTAAGTGCTTTATTTTTTTAATATTAGGGTGGTACCTTAGGATGGTAGAAACTGAGATCTGGAGGGTAAGTACTAGAACGGTACACCTGAGGTCAATGACTTCTATAGAGGTCATATTGGTCTCCTTGAGAAAAAATCATTGATATACCAAACTTAGAAATCTGACTGTAAACACCAGAGATATGAAGTTATATGTCAATGCGCGACCCCTACGTTCGGTAAAAAAAAAACATTTTTTTTCGTAACTGTCTTGCAAAAATGCGTCATATTCGCTGGTATACGGTGCACTGTTTTTTTGCATAGGAGGTGGTACGGTCTAATGCACAGGCCTTTACCGGAAACCGAATTGTGTAAAATACTATTCTAATTAAGTGTTATACGAAAAAAGTAAATTAAATGAAATTGAAAATGAAATCATAAATCATGCACTAAAATTCTTCAGTAAAGAGAAACAAAATGTATCTTCTCGACTTAGAAATTACTTAGGCCAAGATGAAATGTACTTAAGTTCATTAAATTACTACAAAAGCAAACCTCCAATTTACATTGAGTACTTGTTTAACTTAAGACAGAATTATTATAACTATGTACCTAAAATCAGAGATAACATAAACAACAGTTATTGATATTGCATAATAAAATTCTAACCTAAACTAAGGAGGAGTTATTTCTAAGTCACAGTCTTAAGTTTTATACAAAAACAAAAACAAAATAAAAGGTTTTATATTTTTTTCCTTTAACTTACATAATTTAGCGTATAATAAGAACAAGCTAATGCGAGAAATCGAATAACCTAAATTAATAATGTAGAACTTTGAAAAATCCGATCAGGATGCTAAGCTAAGTAACATTAAGAAATTACTAGTTTATCCTTTCACTAGTATTAAGTACCTCTATGAGAAACTATTATTTAAATAAAGGAATATTTAAAATTTTAAAAAAATTTTTAAAAAATTAAGATGAGTGAATGATTTTCAATTTTATCATAACAAAGGGTGTTTTTTTAAAAAGCTCGAGAACTTTAAATAATAATGTAAGGCAGACATATTGTTGGAATGTATTTTTTTTTTTATTATAATCTGGTAGATAATTTCATCGCATTTATTTAAATAAATCTGGCCGTATGGCGTCAATGCTGGCTTGAATATTGGCTTCCAATACTTCAAAAGTTGCTGGTTTGTCGGCATAAACCAATGACTTAACATAGCCCCATAAAAGGTAATCGAGAGGCGTTAAGTCGCACGAACGAGGGGCCAGTTAACAGGACCACTTCTAGAAATAAAGTTGTCACCAAAATGATTTGGCAATAAATTGATGGTTAAGCTCGCTGTATGGTAATTTGCGCCGTCTTGTAAGACAAAATGTCGCGGATACTTAGCTGATTAATTTTTGGAGACAAAAAATCAGTCAGCATGGCTCGATAGCGCTCACCATTCACCGTAACGGCAGCTCCTTCCTCATTCCGAAGGAAATAAGGACCGATGATACCGCCAGCGTGTAAACCGCAATAAGCAGTCAATTTTAATGGATGTAATGGTGATTCGTTAATGGCTTGAGGATGGTTTTCAGTCCATATATGGAAATTTTGGCTATTAACGAAGCCATTTAACTAGAAATGAGCTTCATCACTCAACGCCCTGAATTCCAGTTTCAAATTAGCTCAATTAGCAAAAATGCGACGTAAACGATGGTCATTTTGCTTTAATTCTTGCACAAACTGTATTTTATAGGCATGTAAGCCCAGATCCTTATGTAAAATTTTTCACGTAGTCGAAGTACAAAGGCCAACAAGCAGAGAACGGCGACGAATCAACATGTCCGCGTCTTCTTCACCACTTCGCGCTACAGCAGCAATATTCTCTTCGGTACGCTTATTCCTTTTTCTTGTTGATTGTTTTTGAATCGAGAAGAGTAAAATTAGTACGAAAACGATCAATAATTGCACGAACTGCTTGCTCACTAAACCGATTGTTGAACTTCGCGAGTAAATTTAAACAATTTGGAAGTATTGTTCTGGCGTTAAACAATTCATGATAAATTGCCAAACCTTACTGAACAGAAATGTCAACACAGTTTGACATTCTCAACGGTCAAACCATAGACAACAATCATCGAAACTTCTCATGCAGCTAAAAAAATACCCTGAAATAAGTGAAACACCATAAATTTCATAAAAAAATAAGACCTTTTCTACAAAACCCATAAAAGATGCGAAAGTAGCCTAATGTGAGTAGATATGTATATAATAATTTGCCCTTATACGGAATAAATTAAATCAAATTAAACCGACACGATTTTTTATAAAAATTTTTGGTCTAGGGCGCTCTAATTTGATTTCATTCATTCCGTACAAGGGCAAATTCTTATAAATGTACTCACATTAGGCTACTTTGCATTTTATGAAGGTAAACGAAAAATAATTTTTTGCTCTGATGAGTTCATCACCTTAGCTACTAATAAATATTTAAGCGTTGATTTCGAAGTAAAAACATTAAAATGGAGAGAGTAAACTGAACCTTTACAAATTCAGTACCTACGCCAAGTGCTGTTACTTTCAATCCAGCAGGCTACAGTGTGCTGAATTAATACTGTAATGAAAAATAGTCAAAAACATTCTTTTATTTGCAGAAATTAATTTTTGTCTTTATTATCATATCGTTGAAATTTTTTGTTGCATTTATTTGCTTTCCAAATAGACATAAAATCAGTTCCTCAATACTGGTCTTATCTCCACTTGAAGGGAAATAAAGTACAATTTGGCCTTATCAGAATCCGCAAATTAAATTTCTA
>OX030949.1:133954358-133992267 GCA_943735915.1 Pherbina coryleti
TTCCCACTAATCTATCATCCCATTTTCGAACCAAGGCAGACTTGACTGAATAGGTATTTCACCTCGAACCAACTTCAGACTTGACTGAATAGGTATTCCCCCTGAAATCCTTGGTTCAAAGCTAAAAAAAAAAAAAAATCTGATTGCAGCGTTTCCTAGGTTAAAAAAAAATAAAAAAAAATAAATAACTGGCCATTTCAGCCCTTGAAAGGACTTTGACCTAGCTTCTTATGATCAACTGTGTTGTGCGTGTTATTAAGTTTGTACACAATTGACCGAGAACCGGACCTACATGCTTAACGCTGACTCCGAACGGCGATGAACGGAAAAGTTCTCGTTCTCAAGAAGCTTTACATGGCATTTTGATTACTCTCTGAGGTTTGCCATTGTCTGCAGAGAGGTGGCGGCCGTACAGAAAAATTATTTTAATTCAAATAATTTTCTGTCGCTGCTGGGGTTCGAACCTGGGTTTCCAAAGTTCTTTGACATAGCGGCCACGCACTTTAACCAACTACGCCACCTAGGTTAAGTGAGGCCAAAATCAAAGAAAGTATCCTGCACGTTCAAATCTTTTATAAAAGTTATTTATTCATTTCGGTTATTCTAAGGTTTATTTGTGGGGCCACAAATTCGGAAAATTTTCTTGGACACTGATTTCGTTTCTAAATTAAATCCAGTTGAAAAAAAGAGCTTGGAATAGTTATATTTCGTTATGCATTTATTTCCTCGGCAAGAAGAAGAGTCGAAATTACTTAGATGTTGTAAATGTATTTTTAAGTGCCTACGAAGAAATGGGCTGCAATATGTCAATCGAAATACATTCTTTGCACTCCCATAAAAACTTTTTCCCGAATAGCCTTGGGCAGTTTAGTGATGAACAAGGAGAAAGGTTCCACCAGGAGATGGAAGCTATAGAAACCGGCTTTCAGGGAAAAAATTCCATAAACATACTGGTAGACTACTGCTGGTCCCTAAAACGTGAAATCGATTATAAAATATATAAACGAAAAAGGTCAAATAAACATTTTTAGAAAAAAAAAAAAAAAATTAAAATTTTTGGTATTTTATTACAAATACTAAAAATTCGATAGTGCATTTGTATTTCAGCCAATTGAAGTAAATGATAGCTTGTTGAACGCAAAATTTAACAGGCTTTCAGAATCCTGCTATTAAGGGTATATTTTTCTTCTTTCTATCAATGTTTAAATTTTAAAAATTGAGCTAGATATAACGGAGTTACATAACAAACTATACATGCACCTACCTAAAATCGGTTTTTTGACCACAAATCCCGATTTTGAGGGTATATTCAAAAAACTAAGTATGCAGTTATCTTATGTTCAACTAGACCTACAACCTCTGCTATGTCTCGAGCCGAGTTTATTTTCACTGTTACACCGTGTAATCGCTGTTGATTGTTTTTCCCTTTTCGAGATAGTCGACGAATAAAATTCCATGTGCATCCCAAAATACAGATGCCATAACCTTCCCAGCCGACTGTAGTGTTTTTGGTCGCCTTGGCCTGCTTTCATCGGTTGCCCTCCACGGTGTGTAGTAGTGGATCCATGTTTCAGCCATTGTTACAAACCGACGCAAAAATTCATGTTTATTCTTTGTAAACAGTGTCAAACAGTTTTCCGAATCATCGACATGTTATTGTTTTTTGACCGGTGTGAGAAAACGCGGCACCCATTTAGAAAGCAGCGTTCTCATCGACAAATGTTCCTGTAATATTGTTCCCACACTGCCTTTCGATATCTTCAGAACCTCAGCTTACTCGCGTACCTTCACTTTACGGTCAGCCAATACCAATTTGTGCACTTTTTTTATATTTTGTAGAACAACTGCCTGAACGTTCAGCATCATTTGTGTCTGTACGACCAAGTTTAAACTCAGGATACCATCGGCAAATGTTTGCTTTTGACGGAGCAGAGTCCGAGTAACACTTTCGAAGCCATTACTCAGCTTGGACGGTATTTTTTTCCCATAAAAAACAGTGATAAATCAACACACGGAATTGCTTTGAATCCATTATTTTGAAAATATCAACAGTAGCGTCACTTAAATCACTGCAACTTCTGAACTAAACGTTAAATTGTCATGAAATTCTTACACGTACTGTTTGAAAGTTGGAACTATCGAAATATTTTATCAATATTTCGATAGAGGTGCCACCTAGTAGTTAATCTCGGGACTTATTGGACCATGTGTTATAATATAATATGCAACATTCGATTAAATTTTCAGTACCGCACAAAAAGAAAGTGGAATCCCGGCCGACCGAATGTCATGTTCGTAGGGAAAGGCCCGATCCTCGAATCGGTTTTCTTAGGAAGGTCGCGTTCAGTTTTACGTCGCCATTCCTTTGATTTTAGCACTAAACATATTGTCTAGTTTTAGTCAAATCTTTGGCCAAACAAGCAGAAATCAAAAAATGTTGGTTCTCATCCCACGATTTGACCAACGATTTGATGAGAGTTCACATTCGTCAAATTGTCTTCAAATCCATATAAATTTCTGTTTGTCAAATCGTTGGATGATTCGATGTTTAATATGTGCAAAATAAATATGTATATCGGTTAGTGGTTGATATGTAGGAACTAGGGAGCCCCATCGATGACGGGGCCCTGGACACTTGCCTAGAGTGCCCAATGGCATGGTCGTGCATTATTAACTTGCTTCATTCTTTAGATTCACGTGGTTCTAAAGTATTGCTCTACACATGGAATATCACTACCATGAAATGCATTGCACTTAATATATCTTCTTTTCCAACTTATCTATCGAACCAAGACAATTTTTAATACCTAAAAGGCGTTCCGTGGCGTAGTTGGTTAAAGTGCGTGGCCGCTATGTCAAAGAACCTTGGAGACCCAGGTTCGAACCCCAGCCAGCGACAGAAAATTATTTGAATTAAAATAATTTTTCTGTACGGCCGCCACCTCTCTGCAGACAATGGCAAACCTCACAGAGTAATAAAAATGCCATGTAAAGCTTCTTGAGAATAAGAACATTCCGTTCATCGCCGTTCGGAGTCGGCGTTAAGCATGTAGGTCCATTTCTCGGTCAATTGTGTACAAACTTAATAACACGCAAAACACAATTGATCATAAGAAGCTAGGTCAAAGTCCTTTCAAGGGCTGAAATGGCCAGTTATTTATTTTTTTTTTTAAAAGGCGTTCCACCTGAAGTCCTTCGGTCAAAGCTCTTAATACACATAAATGAAATAAATACATAAAAATTTTTATCTGCGACGCCACTTAATCAGTTAAACGGAGATAAATTTAAACTATTAAGGAACTCGTTTGACATTTGGATTTTTTTTTTCTCTATACAGTGATAAGTAATATCAAAGAAATAAAATATAAGGAAATGGTGTTAGCCACACACACAGTGTACATGAACTGTGGTATGATTTCTGAATTGAGCGAGCTAGATAGAGAGTGTTTTTTGACATTTCTGAGATCACTTGAATATAATTGAAAGTTTGTGCAGTGAAATAATTAAATTAAAAGCGTTTTTCACTACTGAAAACTATGTAATTTTAAAGAAAAATATGACCAAAAATAATTATAACATGCGTTGTGTTTTTAGAATTTGCTAAAATGCAAATTAGAGCCAGTTGATTTCGCACCAATTTGCACTCACAATGGTGCACCCACATCTGTCAAAATGCTTCAGGGGCGCATCAGTTTTTCACAGCTGAATACATTTTTGGGGCGCTTCTGTGTTCAGCATAGTTAATCAGATGTAATACATTTTATTCATTTCTTTTCAGATTTCCGCATATTCGGGACCTTAAACTGACTATTCGTCAAAAATTGTATAAAACTATAAATTTCAAAATGTGTAAAAACAAAATTTTTCATTTATTTTTTCATGCGTTTTATATGAATATTAGTAAAAATCCCATCCTACGACAGGTTGTACCCAAAAATAATAAATACAAGATTATGCCATGCGCATGTCTGCCTACGTCATGATCGACACATTGTAAAAATCAGCTGTTTTGAAAAATAAATCGCAGAGAACAGACAATCAGTGAGAAGAACAGAGAAAGAATTAAAAGCATTATTCATAAACGTTATTAAACGAAAAATCACTATATTTTTATGAATACGGTCTATGAGTAAGAATTTTTATGAATAAGATATTGTTATGAATACGGCTGTAGGTCAAACTTTTACTAATAACGTATTACTCTAAACACCGGTTTTATATGTAATTCTAACAAGCACACTTTGAGCCTTTTTTTTCAACGTAACTGAATACGGCCCTATGTGAATGTTTATGTATTTGTGTCAACCAACACGAATAAGAAAAATACCACACTTTTTTGCAATAACATCACTTCCTTATATCTTAGTTCTTTGAGTAATATCATCACCCATCAAGAAAGAAAGAAAATAAAAGAAAATGGCAAGTCACCCAAATAAAATTTCTGTCTTAAGGGTTTTTTCAGCTCATTCAAGGACCACAGAATATAAAAAAAAAAATTAACCGCGGGCATTTCTCAATAATTAAAATCCTTAATAAAAGGATCCTGGTCACAAAATCATTTATTGCTTCAAATGCCTTTATTAGTTTACTTTTTATCTGCTTAAAGTGTGCCCATAAAATCTTTGTGTTTAATTAATTTTGTTAATCATCATTATTCCTTATGACAACCATTCGATCAATGCTGTCATTATCACGAGTTGCTATACAGTCGATGTTACTTCATGAGAAATCCGCTTAAATTGAATGATTGCCGTGTTGACAACGCAGAAGTGAATCTCCTTTTTTTTCTCTCTTGCTGTAATCCTATTTGTGCAGTTTTTAAACATTCAATTAAATTTTTACATTGCGATCATAATACGGCTTGAATAAAAAGTCAGGGAGAGTGTGATGGCGAGTAAAGGTAGACTTTTATTACCACGCTGACTTATAACTTAATGCTCATAAAGAAGGATAAAAACAATTGTTGGCAGCTCCATAAAATGAGCTACCATGACAAAATATTATAAAAATAAATAACAAAAAAAAAAAAAAAACGAACATACGAATTTTTTAAGCTTGAACTTGGAAGTAAATCGTTATCTCCTGGTTGATGGAATGGTAGACAATCACATTTTGGAACGAGGTGCGGACATGTTGCTTCAGTTTAACCGCGTGTTCATAAATAGTAATGAAGTATGCATATGTGTGTGTGTGTGCATATATGTGTGTAGGTGGCAAGCCTCGGGAGTAGGATGTGTTGGAAGTATGAGCGCATAAGTTTTTATTGCCAGCGTGTCGCATAAAGAAGCTCATAACTTTTTAATGCCTTCATTTCTTTTTTGTGCTCCTGTTTTTTCTACCGCACGAGCGATTCCTGGATGTGTGTTGTGGTTTTTTTTTTGTTTTGGTTGTGTGCGTCGTGGCACTTATGTTTGGGTGCTTAAGCTGCATACATATTCATGATGTAAGTAAATCGCTCCTGTTGCAATTTTATCTAACCATACCCATGCCTCGTGACAGCAACAACAACAACTACAACAACAACAACAACAACAACAACAACAACAACAACAACAACAACAACGACAACAAAGACAGCAACGAAATTTCAGAGTATCTTAAACTCAATACTGCGATAAATGGCTTTCGGAAATCGGTGTAGTTCATGAGTGCCTGGCATGTGAGTTA
Source organism: Pherbina coryleti (assembly GCA_943735915.1). Taxonomy (NCBI): domain Eukaryota; kingdom Metazoa; phylum Arthropoda; class Insecta; order Diptera; family Sciomyzidae; genus Pherbina; species Pherbina coryleti. The sequence continues at coordinate 133,960,026 of OX030949.1, forward strand.
ACGCGATGGAACGCGTTTTTTATACTCTTATGTGAATATAATTGAATATCCTTACCAGTTGATAAGTTTATGCCACGCCCCTATGGCGTACACTTGCTTCAATTCCTGTTGCTGCCATTAAGCGCACTTAACTTAAACATTTATGTTAAGTTAACGATATAATCAGCTTAAGTGGCTCAAGTTCGCCTCGTGAAACAACAGCAACAGCCAGTACAACAGTCAAGGACGTGCAGCTGGCCATAAAAGACCGTGCGTTGCAATTAATTGAATACTTAAAAGTATTGCGTGCGAAAAGCAATTGAAAAGTCACTCAATAAGATTTCTGATGAACGATTTATTTATATATGTATGAATGTTTCTTTTTCTTTTTTGGTTCTTAAGTGTTAAATTATTTTTATGAATCAGAAGATGTGTTGGATTATATTGAATTGCATTCGATGTATAAATCACAAACTTAATGAATGCATAATTACAGGAATGCTTGTTGGAATGAATTGGGAAAACTTATCTTTAATGAATAGAACCATTGATAAATTCACAGAAATTTCAATCAAAATAAAGTTTCAAAAGAAAACAAAAAATTAGCAAGGAATCTTCTGTTTGACCGAAGTTAAAATACCCTCACACTCGTGTATACTACAAGATACAGGGTTCTCCAATAGGGACTTGACAACTTTTAATTAAATTTCTAAACGCACCCTTTCACCAATCATCGAACTGTCACTGTCAATTTATTCAGTAAGCCCAAGATTTTCATCATGGTTAAGTACACGAACAAACAACGTCTGTAAATTGATGATGCGCCAAGATGATGAATTTCATCGCAAAATCATCTTCAGTGACGGAGCTCATTTTTGACTCAATGGGTTCGTCAATAAGCAAAATATGCGTTATTGGTCCGGTGAAAATCCACATGTGCTTCATGAATCACCACTTCATCCACAAAAAATAACACAGTGCAACACGAGAAAAAATAACCATATACGGACACCACTACGTGATAAAAGACTTAAAAAAAAAAGACCCGTGTCTCCCAATTTTTCCCAAAGTCATGCACTTTTTTGTTTATGGGCCGCCAAAGATTTGGGGCCTCGGTATCATTTTCGCAAAAAAGTGATCATTTTCTCGGGCTCATATCTTGCAAACCGTTCAGAATTTCGATTTACTCTCTGAGGCAAAGTTGTAGCTCTTGTCATAAAGAACAAAAATTGCTAACATATAAAATCAAAAAAAATTCACCTTCCAGATCAAAATCGCAAAAAATTTAAAAAAACTCGATTTTTTTTACCTTTTTTCCCGTGTTCAGGTCCATAGGTAGCAAACCGTTCAAAATTCAAGGAAACAATCAACTACAAAAATTTACCTAAGATCTCAATAAACAAGTTTCTAGAACATATAAACTTCCTAGAGATGATTCTTCTTCAAAATCGAAAAAAAAATTAAGAAATTCTTAATAAAGTAGGCCAATTTTGGGTCAAGGACTAATTTTTTTAAGAATTTGATGGCGTATTTGAGTTCAGCGGACGATTTTACGTTAGGATATGTTATAGTCAAAAGTTTTTGTAGGACTTAAATTTAAATAGGGAACTCGATTTGAAACATCCATTTTATACTTCTTCAAATTCACGTTTTTTAGCGTCGCCAATCAAGTTTGCGAATATTCTGGATTTTTTCGCGTCACATGCTTATATTAGACATCCAGGATTCAGAATCTGGCCTTGCAAAGAGGTTCTGGAATACTTTTGGAAAAAAAAACCCATCTAAAACTCATACCTCATGTAATAAAATGGATGAATTTTAAAATGCTATATCTTTTAAATGAACCATAAAAACCACTTTCATTCTTATATCATCAGAATTCTCTTATTACGTAGTTTTTTTAACATTAATTTCAAATTGACCCCAAAATTGGGGAAAATATGAGATTTCTTATTTTTCAAAGCGATGTAACCCAAAAAGTTTATGATCTAGTCACTTTAAAAAAAAATTATATATTAAGTTTTAACTAAGACGTACCTAATACCAAAAAAAGTTGGTCTGACACTAGCTTCTTTCTATTAATATTTTTTTTTCAAAGTTACCAAAAATTACGAATTTTTTTGGAAACTTTAACTTTTTTTTTAAATTCAGTAGCATCCCAATTAATTTTTCTGATATATAAGATAATAGCCTAAGGTATAATGAATATTATGTTTTTTCATTTATTACTGTGTGTTTAATAGGAGCTGAGATATGATCATTACTGCAAACTCTATAAGATGAGAAAATCGCTCGTGGTTGCATGACAAATATGGCCGCTATTTTGCAAATACAACAAAACATTTTTTTTAAAGCAGTTCTAAGAGTCCGAAACATTACGAAATTTATGGTAAAAAAATAAAATTTTGTTAAAATAGTGGAGCGACCAAATTTGCTATTTTGTGATCAATCTCGGCGGACTGACCCACATGATTCATTTCTTTTTAAAATTTATCCCACAGCAGACTCGCAAAGTGTGTATAAATGACTTAATTTACAAATTTTAATTTTAGGCGAAAAACTGCCATCACATATAATAGAATTAAAGACAAAAACGCAAAATTGCACCTCTACCTTTTTTCCTCAGTTTCTAATAAATAAAATATCACTTTTTGAAAGTTTAAGCAAAATCAAAAAATAGTTTTTTTTTTCTTCTTCACTGCTGAAATTTTCAGATTTTTTTATAATTTTTAGAAATATTATATTTTTCAAACTAATTTTATATCTGATCTAATTGAAGGATTTTTTTTTTAAAGAAATACCATCAAAAGCATTAGTTTCTATATTTTTTAAAAATATACAATTTTATATACTTTAAACATCTCGTTCGAAAGTTATGATATTTTATCTGCAGATGGTATATGCAAAGACGAAAATTGGTAAATTCACAGAAAAACTGTGATCAATTCATCAGAGCTCGTGCTGTGAGTCCAAATCTTCACGTATTTTCACGTATTTAAGAATTATCTGTCGATTGATACATAGGGTTTTCCAATAAGAGGTGTTATTGTGAATCGCTCACTTTTAAAGCTTTTATTCTTTGACAATTGACAAGTAGAAACTACGCCATTACTTAAAATGGAACGATACATGCTTCAACAACGCATTGAAATTATTAAAATTCACTACAAAAATGGTGAAAATCTTGCAGTCACAGTTCGCAAAACTAAAGCATTTTTTGGTCGTCGTGAAGCACCTTGTCGGACCGCAATACAGAAATTGTTGAAAAAATTTGAGCTGTTGGGACAAGTTAGTGATGTGAAGAATAAAACCCGTGCACGTCGCTCAAGAACAACTGATAATATTTATGTTGTAGCCCAAAGTGTTGAAGAAAACCCAGGTTTGTCCATTCCTCGTCGTTCTTTGGAATTGGGCATTCCATATACGTCATTACACCGTATTTTGCATAAAGACTTGGGTCTTAAAGCTTATAAAGTTCAGTTAACACAAGAACTCAAGCCGGCCGATCATCGAAAACGTCGTGTCTTTGCTGATTGGGTCCTTGAAATGCATGAAAATGATCCGGAATTCCATTGAAAAATCATCTTGACTGATGAAGTCAACAAGCAAAATTGTCGCATCTGGGGCTCGGAAAACCCAAGAGTTATTGTTAAGAAGCCTCTCCATCCTCAACGTGTGACTGTTTGGTGCGGTTTATGGTCCGGCGGGTTCATTGGACCTTACTTTGGATTGCGCTATCGAGAGATGATTAATGATTTTTTATGGTCGGAGTTGGATGGTATTGATCTGGATAACGTTTACTTTCAACAAGACGGCGCTACGTGCCACATAAGCAACGAAACCATTGATCTTTTACGGGAAAAGTTTCCGGACAGTGTTATCTCTCGAAGAGGTGATCACAATTGGCCACCGAGATCTTGTGATTTAACACCTTGCGACTTCTTCCTTTGGGGCCACGTGAAAGATAAGGTCTACGCCAACAGCCCAGCATCGATTGAAGACCTCAAAGATGGAATTCGTGAGGCTTTCGAGGACATAGGGTAGCCACTTTGCGATTTGGTTATGGAAAATTTCATGAAAAGGATATTGTCCTGTAAACGTGGTCATGGTGGCCATTTGGCTCATGTTGTTTTTTATTATAAACGGCATACCTTCCTCTTTATTATGAAATAAACATCCGATCATTTATCTCAAAAAATGGCATTTTACTTTGAATACCAAAAAAAACATCTTATTGGAAAACCCTGTATAATAAGTCAAAATATTACAAAAAAAAATACAAGTTAGTATTAGCCTGTACAGACCATATTAATAACACGATAGGTAAAATATATGGGACTTTACGCTACTTACGCAATTCTCTGGACTACACGCCTCTTGAGACTCGTCGAAGACTAGTTGTGCAGTCAATTATGCCGCACATAACATACTTTGATGTATATAGTCAGCTTGACTCACAATCACAACACAAACTCTTGGTAACATTCAACAACGCGGCTAGATATGTGTATGGAATCAATCGTTTCGATCATATCTCTCAAAGGAGCAAAGGAATTCTTGGGTTACTGGAATATTTAAAAATTCGCAACATTATATTTTTGCAAACACTTATACATACTCAAAGCCCTGAATATATCTACGTGAAACTTCAGTTTTTTCAGTCCCAACGGTCAACTAATCTTGTGGTTCCTAGGGTTAAATATCTTAACAGCAGCAGACTCTTTTTCATCAGCACCATAGGGTTGTGGAATTCATTACCAAGCTTTATAAAACAAATAACCTCACGAACCAGCTTCAAACATGGCATCTTTGAATTCTATAGCTCTTTAAATCAATAAACCTAACTTCCTTTAACTATGTTTATCTTTCTTTTCTACAGTTTTATCTGTACTTCGGAATCTCACCTCTCTCTGTCACCTTTAGTCTTATTTATTTGCCATTTTTTATACTCAATAAGTAACATAAAATCTTAAATGTACCTTAATAATAGGTGCGTTTTTTTGGCATCGCTATATACGCTTAACAACATTTTTCATACAAAAAATTGCTTAGCTAAGACAGGATAATTATAGCCGCTTAGCTCATAGTCGCCGATAGAAACACTATTGCCAGATCAAGAAAATGGTATTTTACATAATTTATTGGCAGCACTTTTTGGAAAACAACCATGTTACCTTCAGACCGGTGATAGAAAAAAAGTCTATATCAGAAAAACAAATAAAGCATCAAAAAATTAAGCATCAAAAATATGTTCAGCGCCAGCACCCGAAACCTTTTGCGCAGCAGCGTTTTGCATCGTTGCAAAAGCACAATCGTCGTGGCTGAACACAACAATGAGGTTTTGAATCCTGTAACGCTGAATACAATCTCGGCAGCAAAGAAAATCGGAGGCGACGTAACTGCTGGTAGCAGGCACCAAATGCGGACACGTTTCCGAAGCTGTTTCTAAGGTGTCTGGTGTTGCAAAAGTTCTCGTGGCTGAGAATGATGGCTTCAAAGGTTTCACCTCCGAGTCGCTAACACCTTTGGTGCTGGCTGCCCAAAATCAATACAAATTCACGCACATTTTAGTAGGTGCGACGGCTCTTGGCAAGAATGTGCTGCCACGTGTGGCCGCCTAACTCGATGTTTCGCCTATTTCAGAGATTATCGATGTCAAGTCGGAGGATACGTTTGTGCGCATCATCTACGCTGGAAATGCGTTACTGACGCTCAAGTCCAAGGATCCAGTGAAGGTTATCACAGTACGTGGCACGAATTTTGAAGCTGTCTCTGCGGACGGCGGTAGCGGTGCCATCGAACAGGCGCCCACTGGTGATTTCAAGTCAAATCTAAGCGAGTACGTTTCGTCCGAGCTCACAAAGTCTGATCGCCCTGAGCTAGCTAGTGCCAAGGTGATTATATCGGGTGGTCGTGGCCTCAAATCGGGCGACAACTTCAAGATGCTGTACGATTTGGCAGACAAGTTTTTTCGCTGCTGTCGGTGCTTCACGTTCTGCTGTCGATGCTGGTTTCGTGCCCAACGACATGCAAATCGGACAGACGGGCTAAATTGTAGCTTCGGATCTATACTTTGCTGTCGGAATCTCTGGCGCTATTCAACATCTGGCTGGTATGAAAGACTCCAAAACTATTGTGTGGAGAGACTAAAGGATGCCGAAGTGCCAATCTTTTTAGTCGCTGAAATTGGTCTGGTTGCTGACCTTTTTAATGCTGTTACCGAGGTTACAAAGAAACTGTAAATACGTTTGGTATCGAAAAGTATTAAACAGTAGAAATTTGTGCATTTATTTTTTCAAACAAAAAAAAAAAAAATAAAATAAAGGGTGATCCGTTTCGAAACTCCCTACCTTTTTAAAGAAAAAAACACGGAAAATTCAATTTTAATGAGGAATATGTATTATCATTTGAAAGAACATTTTTTGGCATTTATTTTTTTAAGACAATGTTTATCAAATGTTGGCCGCGGCTACGTCTCAGATGGAAGCGGGATTGTCCGAATCAACTTTAGACTATTGAAAAAAGTCTCTTTACTTGGATCACCCATTATTATATTACCCAATATTTGACAGTAACACGCAATGCTGCCAAGTTTTTAAGAAAAAAGTTAAGCGAAATATTAAGCGCCGATGAGCGTTTTTTTGGACAAGCGTATATAGCGATGCCAAAAAAACACACCTTATAATATTATATTTTGTTTTTCATATTTAATTTAAATTTTATTTTTTGTATTTAAAATATCTTTAATATTAATGTTTAATTTAAATGAATTTTGTAACCCATGAATATATCTTATGTAGTACTATAAAAGACTAAGTCTTATTGTACACCACTGTTCTTAATATATACTATTATATAAAAGAAGACTCACGTATGTTCGGCTGCGAAAAGCTTGAGAATGGCAGGCGCTATTTCAAAAATTCTTTTTCTCTAGGATAGCTATGGTGCCCAGTTGGGACATGGGATATATAAATTTAATAACCATTGTTTAAATAATTAATTAAATTTCAAAGAGAATAACCATACAATTTCTTTATTCTTATTCTCAGAGAGAAAAAATTTTCTCATTAAAACTCTGTGCATCTCAAAAAAAAGGTTGTGCCCAAAGCTAATAAGGTAGAACATATGTATATGTAATTCTTCTGTATTCCAACTCTGAAATCGAAGAGAGACAGCCATAACAACATAAAATGTTGCTGTTTGTGTTAGTATATTTGAATATATGAAAATTACTACACAAAAAATAAAAAGTCACAGGGGCGGTTGTTATGAAAACGTTTGCCCCAAACATATAAGAAAACAAATCATATTTGTTTTTCGTAAATCACAGGTACGCACCATTATAAAACAATTATAAGAACGCCTGAAATATGATTAAATTTAAACAAACAAAATTTTAATCAAAAAATTCAAACAACAAAAATTTCAAATAAAAATTATTGACAATGGAAGCACCGCTCCTGAGTTTTTTTATTTTGAAATTTAATTTCCTCTATATACATATTTTCTCGCTCATATAACTATATATCAGCACTCTAATGTTGACGAATATATGAGATAGAACAATATGTCAAAATCGCTGTGAGACAAAAGCTCTATTTTCAAACTCTTTTTGAGCATCATATATAAAAGTCAACAACCCAGCGGGAAAATGAGAATTGATTAAAAAAAAAATCGTAAATGGAATAGATTCTTTTGCTTACATTTTAGAACGCATTCCAAAGAATATATATGTAAATTAAAGCAAAACATATGAATTGGAATATATCAATCAAAAGTTTATATCAACCAATATATCAACGAATATATCAACCAAACAAATTTTGGCATAAGTGAGAAAAGCAACAGTTTGTTTTGATTTGTTTTCTCATTTCCGAAAATGAATACTTTTTATTTAAAAGAATGCATTTAAAAAGTGAATAAAAGAATCGCTTTCTGTAGCTATTCATATGGAAGCGAGAAAAGAATGTACTACTATTTGTAGGACGTCAGCGTCCCACCGGCAAAATGAAAATGGATTCTAGAAACAAAAATCGTAAATAGAATGAATTCTTTTGCTAACATTTTAGAATGTATTCCAAAGAATATATACATTTATAGCAAAACCTATGAATTGAAATCTATCAAGCAAAAGTTTACTGATTCGTTTTTATTCCAGCCATAATCGATTACGACCCATATAATTATTTCTAATATATAAAATGTTTTTAGATTCCTTGCTTGCTTTTTTGATAAGTGAAAAACGAACTGATTCTAAAACAAATTCTGGTATAAGTGAGAAGAGCATCAGTCTGTTTTGATTTGTTTTCTTATTTCCGAAAGTTAATACATTTTATTTAAAATAATCATATATGTAATACTTCTATATTGGCAGTACACTGTACTGTGAATGTATCCGAAATTGTGGCGTCCGTGGCGTAGTTGGTTAAAAGTCCGTGGCCTCTATGTCAACGAACCTGGAGACCCGGGTTCTAATCCCAGCAGCGACAAAAAATTATTTGAATTAAAATGATTTTTCTGTACGGCCGCCACCTCTCTGCAGACAATGACAAACCTCAGAGAGTAATCAAAATGCCATGTAAAACTAATTGAGAATAAGAACCTTCCGTTCATCGCCGTTCGGAGTAGGCGTTAAACCTGTAGGTCCGGTTCTCGGTCAATTGTGTACAAACTTAATAACACGCACAACACAATTGATCATAAGAAGATAGGTCAAAGTCCTTTCAATGGCTGAAATGACCAGTTATTTATTTATTTTTGGTTTTTTTTTTATGTACTCGAAATTTAATTTTATAACAAAAAACTCAGGAGCGGTGCTTTCATTGTCAAAAATTTCATTTAAAATTTCTGTTGTTTCAATTTTTATGGTTTAAATTTTGTTTGCTTGAATTTTTCTTTTTAAATTTTTATCATATTTCACGCGTTGGTCTTATAATTGTTTTATAATGGTGAGTACCTATGATTTATGCAAAACAAATATGTATGCTTTGTTTTGTTTTATGTTTGGGTAGACATTTTTCTTAACAACCGCTACGAATATACTACTACTATAACAACGGTTGACGTATAGTAGTATAATATACTAATACAAACAACAAAATCTTATGTAGGCTATCTCTCTTTGATTTCGTAGTTGAAACTCATTAAAAATTTAGTTTACTGCCAATATTGAAGTATTACATACATGGTTTAATAAATAAGGTTGTCGCATGGGTGAGAGCGAGTTCCAATAAATGCCGAATCGAAGTTGACAACTCATACAAAATCTGAATGCGTAAATTGATAACATGCAAAGCCGATGAAGTTGTTGTTGTAGCTTTTCATTGATTTTGACAATTATGTGTACTGAGAAGAGAGTACGATCAGCCACGAGACAACCTAATTTATTCAACCATGATAACATATATGAAAAGAGTCTATTTAAAAAGTGAAAAAAAATGATTCTGTAGCGATTCCACTTGAAGCGAGAAAATAATGTACTATTCTTTGTAGGACATCAGCATGTTAAAAATAATCAATTCTAGAATCTATACTGGAGAAGAGAATTGATTCTTTTTTTATATAAAATTGCATCTTTTTCCCGATGGGGTGTTAAAAATAATCAATTCTAGAATTTATATTGGAGAAGAGAATTGATTCTTTTTTCCCGGTGGGAAGGTCCACAAAAAAGAAAAAAAAAGACAGCAACATGTATTGAGTGCGGTACCAATGCTGCCACCTTTTTGAATGTCAAAATACTGCCGCTTTTATAAAAGCATCGACAAAACTTCCGTGTCGATGTTTTGTTGAAATGTTTTGATGAAATTTATCAGCTTAAACGAAAGTTATATTTTATTTTAAAATAACAATTCTCTAAGGCCGTCATATATTTTTCTTACCTCAGAGCTGATATTTTTACGTATAAACGAGATTCTTATATATAGGGTATTTACAGATCCCTTCTAAAGTTGATATATAGTTACTTTAAAACGATACTTCAATCAAATTGTGAGAACCCCTACACGTAGTTCATTCTAAAATTGACACGCCTTTTGAAAAGAGAAGCTTTCTTTAATTTATTGATTTTTCAATAAAATAAAAATAACAAGAGAAGCTTTCTTTGATTTATTGATTTTTCAATAAAATAAAAATACCTTTCAGAAATGCCAGTTTGCTACGAAAAACAAACATGTTGGAAAGCAAGGCAATTTTACCAGTTTGTGTTATCTCTTTTTTACATGCAAAACAAAATCAAAAATAGTTACCACATGACAAAATGTTTTACAGTTAACAGACGGCGTAGTTAACACACCAGATAAAACAAAACTGTGAGTACCCCAATAGTCACAGCGCTAGGAAAAGTGAACCAATGCATGAAAAAAAATTATCAGGAAGATACAGAAAGTTGATTACTTTAGTTATTTTTTATTACATTAGTTAGCTGGTTACTTTATTCGGATGGAACTACTAAGTCGCTCCAACACAAATATACAATTTTACCGAAATTCAAACGGCTGTATTCATATATAAAAAATTTCCAAAAAAAGAAAATAAAAACAAGAAAATTTGTCAAAGATTTCAAAATATTTATTAAAAAAAAAATAATAAAATGACAATTATTTCAGTGCAGATGGCTTAGAAAAACTATTGATTTTTAAATATCAAAATCTTGACGAAATTGCGACAAATAAATAACAAGTCACTGAATTTATCTAATACACAAACCATTATTTACACTCTTCTCACTTCAATATGAATACGGCTGTTAAATTTTAAGATTTCAAGTTTTTAATGATATTTAATATTTTTATCGCCGGCGAAGCAGCGGGTATTTGCTAGTAAGAAAATAAAAATAAATAAATTAAATTAGTTTTGGCCGCAACACTGTGCGACATTTCGCAAAAATGTGTGTTTTTACTTATATTACTTAATGAGCCACCTCGGGTTTCCAAATTTACCGCCAATAAATACGTTGCCAATAATTTTTTTTTTATTTTCGCGATTTAAATTCATAAACATTGCCATTTTGAAACAAATTTCATAAAACAAGTCTAATCAAAAGCACACTACAAAAATGTAATAGTGATCACTAATTTTGAAATAGCATATTAAATTCAAACAAAAAGTTTCTCGAAAACAGTGTAGTCAAAACAAATAGTGAACACTATATAGTGTTTTCTTTTTTAAGCATACCAAAAGTGAACACTAAATTTATGCGTTCACTACAAATTCAGGTCAGAAGAGAAGACTATCTGTATGAAGAATTCAGGGTTGTTTTCAAGGTATGACCTCAGTCATATCTGTCAGGTCTGAATTGCACCCTTAACATATTTCACATTTCCGCTAGGGTTAAAATTAAAAAAACTTAACAAAATAGGAAATTTTTCTAAATTGAATTCATCTCATAGTCGTGCTTGATCGATTATAGCTGCTTTTGAAGTTGAACTTTTTGCGTCTCCTTTTGTAGTGCCCTTTTTTATAATCTTTTTATTATATAATGCCTAAATTTCCGCTAGCGTATTGGGAAGTTCTTTTTTAAGGTTATGTTTTTTGCAAAGTATCCATAATGGTTGGTGGGTGAATATTTTTGTCTGGTCCTTCTGCCTAATTTGATTCCCAGTTTTTCGATTGACGAGGCAACGAGAAAAATGCTAACGCAGTGTTTACAATATTTGAGGATAATTTATTGGTCCATAAAAGGGAGCACAAAAGACAAAAACAAAAAAAAAAAAAAAAGAAAGAGATCAACAAAAATAATGAAGAGGGAAAAACAAAGAGCAAAAAACGCAGATTTAATAGAATTTTTTTTTTCTTTTTGTTATACCCAAAATAAGGACAATTTTATGTACTTCCGATGGGTTGGCTTGGTAAACAGCGCATAGCCTTATTTTCAATTATGTTCGATGCTATTTTGTTATTGCTGTTGTTCTTGTTGTTTTATTAATTTATTATATTTTTTGTCGAATTTAAGTTACCAGCGTGTTCGGCTAGGCTACTAGGACTGGCCTAGGTTGAAATGGCTGCTGCCTGGCTTGGTACTGAATATTGAATAACAGTAATTTTTAATTATATCACAAGATAAATTATAGTTTATTAAAATTTTGGCTTTTACGTTCAAGAGCAAAGTCATAATAAATGTTAGCCTAGCCTTGGCCACAATGGCTGCTCCAAACAAGGCGGTTGATTAATTGTTAAGTGGTTCTTTCAAAGCATGCCACTAATAAATAAAGCTAAAGTAATAAATTATGCATATCTGACACAGCTACTATGTTTAATTTCTTAATTTTTTTTATCTATAATTTTTTATAACGATTGATATTAATTGTGCGGAATTTTTCACTTCTATTCAGGTGTTGCCGCCACAAAGAAAACTCATCATTTCAGTGCACATGAATAATCAATTCATGGCGACTATCTTTTGCATCCACTAAAGCTAAACTGCATTCTTTAAAGCATCCATGACGCGGCTTCTAAGACATTGCATTCATTGTCAATGATAATGTGCAGCTTGACTGAAATTCTCGGATTAGCAATTCAAAATAAAGCACACTTCGTCTTCTGTCTAGCAAGTGGTTGAAGTAGTTGTTGGTTCTCACACCAACTTCTGCTTTAATGGCACGTTAGCTTTGTCAAACGCGTTATTCAAACCTGCCCGCGAGTCCTTTAAATCTAACAAGCTAACGAGCGCAGGAACACCTCAAGTCAATTTGAATTACAACGAGCTCTGTGCGCTAATGCAGAGTAGAGCGGAGCGACTAATGGCGCGTTTACACTGAAAAATAAATTGGCTGCAATCTGTTGGGCTTCTTTAAAGCACCGTTTAATCATTAAAGTTTTTTGTTTTATTGGGAGAACAAAATTCTTGAGTATCATTCTTTAATCCGCCAACATCTAGAGAACTTTCGTAGTTATTTCTGTAAAAACCGACTTGTTGAAGAACAAAAAAAAAAAAAAAGAACATTTGGATAAAGTTTCGAACACACTTCCGAACATTTTTATTTTCACGGCATCAACCACCTACCAAATCAATCAACATAATAACCTGTTTCATTATTCCTGATCTGACTGCTTGATTACCAGGAAATAACCGAATATAGCCCAGAAAATACCAAATAAAAAATTTTATAAAAGAAAAACAAAAACGAACTGGATATTTCAGCCCTCGAAAGAATATTTACCGAGCATCTCTAATCGTGAACAATTTTGTTGTGAGTGTTATCTAAGCTTTGTACAGAAATGATTGAGAACTGGTCTTAAAGAGCTAAACCAACTCCGGAGAGCTAATGTTCGTAGTCTCAAGAAGCTTAACCCTATTTGTCCCACAATTATTTTTGTGGATTTTTTCGATTTTTTTGCATAAATTAAGGTCAATTGGCCTTAGAAAGAATAAATTTGTTTTAATTTTCAATATTCTGTTCTCAGTTTTTTTGGAAAAGCATGGTCCCATATGGGACCGCTGGGCACAACTGTGCATTTTACTTTTCAAGAGCAAAACATAATAAGGTTTGGGTATTTTTATATTTTTTATTAAAATTAAGTAAAAAAAGTATAAATAACTATTTAATATGAATAATTTTTTAATTTCTGTTTAAATATTTAATTACAGTTTTTTTAAAATTATTTTTTAAAAATATGCACTCTGCTATTGCGGTACCATATGGAGCCGCTGGGCACAACTGCATATTTCATTTTTCAAAGTCAAATACGCAGTTGTGCCCAGCGGCTCCATATGGGACCAGCTAAGAAAATCTTTGAATTTTTTAAACTAAAAGTAAAAAAATATAAAAAATGTTTATTTTGGCAGAATATGTCATTTTTTCTGATTCGAAATATATAAATATTTATGGGAAAAAACTTTCGTAATAAATAAAAAAAATCATTTTTCATTACCATGTTTGCAAAAACAGCAATTTTCAGCAATTTTTTTTTTAATGGTTTTTAGTACGAGTGTGGTGAAAAAGTAATGCAACCTAGGAAGAAAAAAGTTACTAAATCTAAATAATAGATATTTTAGTAAGATATTGACGTCTTTAAAGTAATAAAATAACAATCTCCAGACTTTAAACAATACAAAGTTTACGAGCATCTTTTGTGGCTCCATATGGAGCCGCTGGGACAATTCGGGTTAAAATGCAGTATTTTACTCTCTAAGGCAGACCTAATCACAAAGGTGGCCCTTGTGGCCCTTGTTGTAATAATTGGCGCATTGAATAAAACTCACATTTTGCTTCCGCCAAATTTACGACGAAATGCACTTGCGAAAATTAACTATAACAAACAACAACAACATACGCATCGAAACGGCGGCGCGACCATCAAATATACAGCTTTGTTGTTGTGCGTGTGTTTTGTTAGTGGAATAGAAATGCAGACGATTTCGTGTCCTGCTACGCATGCTTGTCGCGTTTGTATTTTGTTTTTGGGATTTTCTTATCAACATATTCTTTGCACTTGCAAAAAGCAACAAATTAGGTTGCCGTCGATGGCGGTGACGCTAACATGTACGCTTTTGTTGTTGTTAATGTATTTTGTTGTTTATTTTAATCAGGCGATTATCTTTCTTAATTAGGCTTTGGCCCTTTTATTCATTTCGCTGATTAGGCCTGCTCTAAGGCTTACCATTATCTTCAGGGAGGTGTCAATCTATTAAATAGTAAAATTAACCTCATTGAAAAACATTTTCTTTTTCAGATAGCATTTGAACCCGTTTGATCAAATTGACATTGAACGGTCTACGAACGCTAACGCTATTAACCATGGCCGTCTAATATAGAAAAACAATCCGTGTTTAATTCAACGTTGTTCCAAAGATCATCTTCCAAAATTTTCATATTGTACCGAATTAAGGAGTTTAATCCTTCATTTCAGTTTAGAAATGCTGGTTTAGAAATTTCTCCTCTGAAATTCCGATATTAATATAGCAAAAAAAATTAATGGAAATATTCTTCAAAATTCCTTGTTAAATATACAGTCGAATAAATAAAGATTACACTGTTCAACATGAAAAAAAACAAGGTTCTTACAACGGATTCTAATAATGGGGACAAAAAAACAATACACGTTGTCGGAACAAAATTTACGTATGAATCTTATTTTAGGAGGGATATAATTTTCCCCTCTTTTTGAACATTCTTATAGTGAATCGGCATAGGAAATCATGTTATCCTTACATTTTGGGTATAGGATGTGTTCGGGTATAGGATGTAAAATACTACGAGGAATATTTTAGTGGAACATTTTAACCCCCTAACTTCCCAATAAAACCCCTTAACTTCCATTTTTGATAAAAGGCAAAAAAGACCCGTAAAACAAGGATATAATGGCTTAAAATGTTCTACAATAAAATCCACAAAAATGATTTTTATGTTAAGTGCTCTATTTGGTTGATATTCAATAGTTTTAAAAATGCAATTCTTTATAAAAACGCCAAAAATTGTGAACATAATAACAAGCATATTGGACATATGGTAACACGTTTTGTTACAATCAAATAATGGGTACTGGAGGAGGGGATTCAATTTAACTTTTGTTTTGATTTTGATTTTCATAGTTTTTTGTTTGAACATAATGGATCCTATCAACCAAAGTGCATCTCATAAGGTTCGTTGCTCTTGCTAAGTATGATGGGCCAAATAAGTAAAATACTTTTTTCATAGAAAGTAACCCCGTAAAATCAAGTTTTGTGCGACATTTTAGCATCAATTCTGAATAAGTACGAAATTAAGCCTTTAACACATTTTAAGCTTTGACTTATTTCTGGCATTTAAGTTGAATTTTTAGTTTTGGTGTATTCAAAGACTTAAAGTAAAATTTTTTGATAAATTTTTTTGTGGAACATTCTAACCCATTATATCCTTGTTTTATGGGTCTTTTTGCCTTTTATCATAAAATGCCAGAGATAGAATAGAATTGCCAGAGCTTGCTTGTATTGGTTTAAAATTGCAATTGTATTGTTATTGTCATGACAAAATTGTCACGTGTGGCCGCCGGGTTACTGGAGTTAATTCCTTATGCCATGTCTACAGAGAATATAGTTAAGTTCCACCATAGCTATTCACACAGAGATGCGTCAGCAGAATTCAGTTAAATGTGACATTTATTTTTTTTTACTTTTGTGTTCTCATATTTTTTTTGGCACATCCACCGACGTGACAACAAATCCACTTGAGGTCAAGGCTGCATCCATCTCTGCGTACACATGCGAGTTCTTTCTTGCCCAGCGCAAATTGGAATTTTTATCGGCCCATACTGATATAAAGACCTCATCTTCTACTCTTGCACAAGTTCTTTTCTTCGCTTTTTTTGTGCATTTTTTTGCAAATGGAAAATTGCACAGTTTTAGAACAGCTGTTTTTGACATTTCTCACCACAAAGTTGTTAAATGTGCCTTGTCATCTAGAAAGTTGCATCTGAGCGTCATTTTAATATTAACATTAGCATACTTTTAGGCATTCCTCAAATTGAGTTTTGATAAACACAGAAAGAAAGTTGAGTTTAGTTGAGTTTCATCCTGCAAAATTTTACTGGGGAATTCAAGAGTTTATTTTGCGTTCTACGGCAAAACTCGACTTTGTACGAACTCTCTGTGTAGACATGGCATTAAGAATCGATGTTCATATAAAGCCCGTGGTATGAAAAATAGATGGTAAGTGAAATCGAGTGTTAACAAAAAGTGAAGGTGCGCTATATTTTTAATTTGCTTCGTTCTACGGAAGTTCTAACCTATGCTAGGTTAGAAAAATTTAGTTTTCTTAAGCGCCTCTATTAATCATTCAATTTGGTTTGTGAATTTGCTCAGTTGAGTAATCGATGTCCTAAAATGAACGAGTGTATATGGTGAATTACTAGTGAGTAGCGAAATTCAACTTGTATCAAAAGAAAACTTGGAAACAATGGTCGTAGGATAGAACGAGTTAATAACGAGTTAATTGAAGGTTGTCACATTTTTCAACGCATTATCCCAGTCGACAATAACAGAAGTCTATGATTTTATATTACGCCCATTTCACATTAAAGTGTAATATCAGTTGTATTGACCATCTCCGACTTGGCTCAAATTTTTTTCTTGAATTGGTTTATTGATTTTAAATTTTTATATAAAGTTATAAATTTTTTGAGTCCCAAAATAGACAAAATAGGGTCTATTTTGAGATAACATAGCTTAGTCAATTTATATCCAATTTTTGTAAATACGGTATCATTGAAAATATTATTTTTTCTATTTTAAGGGAAAAATATAAAAATTTTAAAAAATTTCACTAAGTTGTACACATTCTTAATTTTATGCCAACAACAGGCGATATAATCTATTTAAAATACACCCTATTTTGGGATTCGCATAGCTATGGGTCCGCGAAAAAAAAACTGAAAATTTCAAACTCCGGATTTGGGTTTCTCAACAATAAACTAATCTTAGAATAAAATTTGAGTCAAATCGGAGATTGTCCGTTCAACTGATGTTACACTTCATTGTAAAATGGGCGATTAGAAGAACTTCAGTCTCTGTTTAGTCGCGAGTCTGATCAGACATTCCTTACTATGGTGTGCATTAAATGTAATAAGTCTGTTGCAATTGCCGACAATATAATTGTGTGCAAATCTTGTAACTCTAATTATCATAAACACTGTGTCAATTTAAATGATTCACAATATGAATTAATTGCTAATCACTCGAACATAACTTTTACTTGTGATAATTGCTTGGTTGAACGCGTTAATTTCGTGCTAACTTTAAATAAATTAATAGCCGAAGTAAGCGAGATCAAAACTCTGCTAATGCTGTCGCTTGGTAATAAGGTCGTTGACCCCCCGCGAAGTGACGTTGATGGTAATATATCAGATGTGTCTTCACAATGCTCTAATTCTAATGCTGTTTCACTGGAATTGCCTCGTCTCCGTTCCCGTAAGCCAGCAGTACCAAAAAGTGCAATCAACAATGCTCAATCTCGCTCACGGTCTCGAAAACCGGTTTCTGAAGGCAGCGCTGCCTCTGTAAAAGCTGCGAATGTCTTTTCTTCGATTCCATCTTTGTGCTCTCCTGCTGTTGTTGCTGATGCTGATGTTGATGTTGAAGATGCTAATGTTATTGTTGTTCCTGCTATTAAAACTCCCACTCCAAAGGTGGCTTCTAGCAATGCTGCGCTTTCTACTGTTGAACTGCAAAATGCTGATGAGGTTGTTGTTGTTGCTGCGCCAAGTTTTTCCTCAGTTGCTGCATCTGGTCATTCGCAAACTTTAGATGTTATTGCTGGTAAATATAAGCAAAATAATGCTGAGCCGAAACTAGTGCATAACAATAGACCTGCACAACGTCCTAAATGTGTTGTTGGTCAAAATGTTAGCTGCGATTTAAATGTAATCCCAAAAATGGCTTTTGTACATATTGGTTCCTTTCTGTTTCTGAGCAAGAAATAATCAACTATGTTGTAAAGCACTCATCTATAGATGAAAAAGATCTTGTCTGTTACAAATTAATTAAAAAAGGTTCTGTTATTGATAACTTAAAGCGAGTTACATTCAAGCTTGGTGTGGTTGAACGTTATATTGATGCTATTTTCGATCCGTCGCTATGGCAACAAAACATTAAAGTTTCAATGTTTACGAATTTTCAGAGAGCCAAACTGAAAAAGCGAGTAAATTAACTCTTACTAACCAGCCGGTTCAAAAATTTAGTAAAAAACTGAAGTGCTACTTTCAGAATATGTCTGGAATTAGAACCAAATCCGATGTGATACTTAATTATACATCTCATGAAGATTTTGATGTTTATATTCTTATTGAAACATGGCTAAACCCTGCATTTCATGATGGAGAATTTTTCGACCCAAATATTTTTAATGTTTACCGCAAAGATCGTGATGCTGCAAAAACTGGACTTAGTCGTGGTGGCGGTGTTCTTATTGCCGTCAAGAGGGTACATAATTCCTCTCTTCAACATTTAATTAATTCGGACTCTTTGCTAGACCAAATTTGTGTTCGTTTATATACTGCTAATGGATCTCTATACATCTGCGCATCCTATATTCCTCCGAATAGTATTGACTCAATTTATACAGCACATGTTGACAATATAATGGATATCAACTCTACCATGGATGAAAATTCTCACCTTTGTGTCATAGGTGATTTTAATCTATCGAGTATAATCTGGACATATATTGCCGGTGATTTAACTCCCACAAATATCAATCAGACTAGCGATATATATTTTATTGATAGTCTTTATAGTATTGATTTGCATCAATCAAACCATGTATATAATAATTTAAACAAGTTGTTAGATCTTATCTATTTATCTTCTAATATTAAACATGACATCTCTGAATGTCTTTTTCCAATTTCTAATCCGTGTATGCATCATAAGCCACTCATATTAGTTATTGAGTTTCATGAATTTTTTGATAGTGAACCAGTTAATAAGAAGTTTAACTTTAATTTATGTAATTTCAACACTTTAAATTATCTATTTTTTAATTTGAATTGGACGGAATTATTTGTTGGTAGTGATGCTGAGTCGTGTTTTAATTTATTCAAAAATAATGTTCTGAAAATTTGCGATTCCTCCATTCCGCGCGTACCTAAAATCATACATAAGCTTCCTTGGTACACTAAGGGGCTTAAGAAAATTAAAAACCAGCGGAATAAGTCCTTAAAGCTGTTTAAGGCAACGGATGAACCAGTCCATAAAATTAATTATTTGCGCCATATGCGTGAATTTAATTTCTTGAATAAGTTCTTATATAAACAATATATATTGCGATTTGAATCAAATATAAAAACTAATCCTAAATCTTTTTGGAACTTTATCCAGTCTAAGAGGGGAGGCTCCCAAATTCCCACCTCAATGTTTTTTAACGGTAATTGCTCAGTTAATATTGCTGATACTGTTAATATCTTTGCTGACTTTTTCAAGTCCAACTTTGTTGTTGACAATGATGTTTCTGATAGCATTGGTGATTGCTCTGCGGATGCCTTTATTGATATTGGTTCAATTACAGTCTCAGTTAATGATGTCATTGAATCTATTAGAGATATGAAAAAATCATTTAAAGAAGATATTGATGGTTTTGCTTCAATCATTTTCATTAATTGTTCACAAACATTAGCTGTTCCTCTTTGTGATATATTTAACAGGTCTTTATCTGAAGGCAACTTTCTTAAATCTTGGAAAATCGCTTCTATCACTCCTGTATTTAAATCTGGTTCTAAGAACAACGTGGCTAATTACCGACCAATATCTAAGCTATCAATTGTGTCTAAGCTTTTTGAGAGTATAATCAAAGTAAAATTGAGTTTTTGGATTAAACGCTATATTTGTCCTGAACAACATGGTTTTGTTGCGGGGCGGTCTACAGTCACAAACCTGGCTACTTTCTCTGAGTACTGTGTATCATCCTTTGAACTTGGTCAAGTTGATGTGATTTACACAGACTTCTCTAAAGCGTTCGACAGAGTTTCGCATAAATTGTTACTCCGGAAACTTTTTAAAATGGGATTTCATTCTAATTTTTGGTATTGGATTAAATCATATCTGTCTGATAGATTATGTTTTGTCTGTATAAATAATGTTAAGTCTTATGACTTTGTTGCTTCCTCAGGTGTCCCACAGGGTAGCATCCTCGGACCATTGTTCTTTATTCTATTTATCAATGATCTTTCCAAATATATATAGCACTCTCGCTTTCTTTTATATGCGGATGATCTAAAAATATTTAAAAAAATTTCATGTTCTGCAGATGTTATTGATTTACAATCTGATATCTCAAGAGTTTTGTCTTGGAGCGTATCTAATGGCCTTCATTTGAATTTTTCCAATTGTTTTCATCTCACTTTCTCCAAGCGTTCTCTATATACATTGTGCAATTCTTATTTTCTGTCAGACTCAAAAATTCTTACTGTTTCTACATATCGTGATTTAGGAGTTATTTTTGACACAAAATTTACTTTTCTTGATCATATCAACTTTCTTATTCCAAAGGCCTACTCTCTACTTGCTTTTATACGCAGAAATAGTTCCGAGTTTTCTGATCCACACACCTTAAATATGTTATTTAATGCTTTTGTGAGGTCGAGAATGGAGTATGCCTCCATCATTTGGAGTCCTTTCTATGTCTCAAATTCTCTTAGACTGGAAAGGGTTCAAAAAAATTTTACCAGGTACGCCTTGCGATCGTTTAACTTTCATGACCCGTTACCTCCCTATAATACGCGGTTATTGCTCTAAGGACTAAAATCACTTGAGTCAAGACGCAAAATAGCATCACTACTTTTAGTTCATGATATCGTCTCCGGTTCTATTGACTGTCAATCACTTCTTGAGCTCATTACATTTAATTTTCCTACAAGAAAATTAAGAAAATCAAAATTGTTTTATATAAAATATTGTAGAACTAATTATTCATTAAATGAGCCTATAACAAGGGCGTTGATTCTATTTAATGAATTAAATTTGTCTAATGATTTTGATCTATTTGTTCCTAAGCAAATATTTAAAAACTTTGTAAATAGTATTTTCTTAACATAGCATTACGTTATTTAATTTATAATTTTTACTCTATATTCATATATTTAAGTTATTTAATTATGAATTACTTATCTGAATTTAGTCTGTAAGGAAATTGTATTCCAAAGACTTCTGAAATAAACTAAACTAAACTAAACTTAATAGTAGAATTAGTAGGAAGCTATTCCCACCAATCGTTGTTACGCAACAATTCCTTTCAATGGAAATAAATCGATTCTTGCTAAACGAAATCATTATCCATTTAAATCAGCCTGATCGTTGACGATTCACATATTGCAAATAGGGACATTTAATCAAATTGTTTACAAATACAGTTAGACTCATTCGCAACCTTTGATCTAGGTAGCCTTAGCCAGGGCAACGACTCACGAAGGACTTCATATTGTACCTACTGATGGGCGTCAACTCTTTTAAAGGGTGATTTTTTTGAGGTTATGATTTTCATGCATTAGTATTTGACAGATCACGTGGGATTTCAGACATGGTGTCAAAGAGAAAGATGCTCAGTATGCTTTGACATTTCATCATGAATAGACTTACTAACGAGCAACGCTTGCAAATCATTGAATTTTATTACCAAAATCAGTGTTCGGTTCGAAATGTGTTTTATCGACAAATTTTGTTCAGCGATGAGGCTCATTTCTGGTTGAATGGCTACGTAAATAAGCAAAATTGCCGCATTTGGAGTGAAGAGCAACCAGAAGCCGTTCAAGAACTGGCCATGCATCCCGAAAAATGCACTGTTTGGTGTGGTTTGTACGCTGGTGGAATCATTGGACCGTATTTTTTCAAAGATGCTGTTGGACGCAACGTTACGGTGAATGGTGATCGCTATCGTTCGATGCTAACAAACTTTTTGTTGCCAAAAATGGAAGAACTGAACTTGGTTGACATGTGGTTTCAACAAGATGGCGCTACATGCCACACATCTCGCGATTCTATGGCCATTTTGAGGGAAAACTTCGGAGAACAATTAATCTCAAGAAATGGACCGGTAAGTTGGCCACCAAGATCATGCGATTTGACGCCTTTAGACTATTTTTTGTGGGGCTATGTCAAGTCTAAAGTCTACAGAAATAAGCCAGCAACTATTCCAGCTTTGGAAGACAACATTTCCGAAGAAATTCGGGCTATTCCGGCCGAAATGCTCGAAAAAGTTGCCCAAAATTGGACTTTCCGAATGGACCACCTAAGACGCAGCCGCGGTCAACATTTAAATGAAATTATCTTCAAAAAGTAAATGTCATGGACCAATCTAACGTTTCAAATAAAGAACCGATGAGATTTTGCAAATTTTATGCGTTTTTTTTAAAAAAAAAGTTATCAGGCACTTAAAAAATCACTCTTTACAATAAATGACGAGGAAATGAAACGATGCTTCCAATACGAAACGAGATTCATCTTCAAAAATTAGAAATTTTTTCTGATTCAATATCGATTCTATTTAGAAAATATATTCTATATTATTCTATTTTGCAAATTTCACTTTGCACTTTTTTTATCATAAGACCTACAAGACTCTTCTCTGAATATCCATAAAAATAAATTAGATGACTTAAAAATTAGAATTTTAATATATACCCTGAGTTTGAACTTTCAAAATAAAAACAAACAAAAACTATGCCTATTTCCCATATTCCCATATGTCATTAAAATAATAAAACCTCTAGTACTTAAAATAGGCTTCAACACGGCCAAGCTAAAAATAATTTTTAAATATTTATTATTAATATCGCCTCATTTGAGATGA
Organism: Pherbina coryleti; assembly: GCA_943735915.1. NCBI lineage: Eukaryota > Metazoa > Arthropoda > Insecta > Diptera > Sciomyzidae > Pherbina > Pherbina coryleti. The sequence continues at coordinate 133,983,257 of OX030949.1, forward strand.
AAATATTTCTACACGTATTTGTATTAGCAAATACAAGTTCCTTTAGAGTTCTATCTAATCTATCTTTTAAAATTCATGCTTATCCCTGCTCTAGAAGTGTCATCTTAAAAATGGCGATGAGAAAACCTAGGCCTGGATAGCTTAATTTCCCTTGTTCACCCCTTTTAATTATTTGGCATTCCCTGTGGTTTGTGGTAGTACGTGTGGTGTGTATGTGTGTGTTAATAAAAATTCACCACATTTTACGACTTTGCATTAAAGCTTCTTGAACACAGAATATAGCACTGGCTATAGTTTTAGATTCCGCATAACTGACTCGCTCTGCCGCTGCACAAAGAACTAACAACACATATTTATCTCACTTCAATATGTCCCTAAGCTCACACTCATCTATCAAAAACTTTAAGCATTGAGTTGGATTTAACGGTTGATTGAAAAGGTTTACTAACCATCTCATAGCATAAATATCTTTAATCTTGGCACTGTTACGCAATTTACAGTAAAAGCGAAATGGATTTCACATGAGTATTACTTCGAGTGGAACTCTGTTTTATGACTGATGTGATTTATTCAGTTATTTCATGATTAAATTGTGATATTGGTTGTTGATAACTAAATTTTCTGTTTTATAAATATATATACTGAGATTAATAAATACTCGTTATGTATGTTTAAATTTATTTTGAAATCGACTATGACAAAAAAAAATATATTTTTAAAAAAACTCATCCATACTATTAAAAAAAAAAATCTGTACCTTTATATTCAACTTTTTTAATTTCAAATCAAACTATTTCCAATTTAAATTCAACACTTTTTAAATTTCAAATGCAACCCTAGCCAACCTCAAATTGGATTAATGTTCCTATGTTAAGGTATTATTATATTGTAAAGGGTGATTTTTTAGCAATTTTCTTTTTGACAACACTGTTTTTGGCAGCACAGCTGTTGTTGTGTAACATGTTACTATTAAACATGTTCAGTTTGGTTTATGATTTCACCATGAATCAACTTACAAACAAACAACGCTGATTATTGAATTTTAATATCAAAATTCATGCTCGGTTAAGAAAGTCCATCGTGCACTTCTTCCATTTTATGGTCAGTTTGGGCGACCTGCTGAGACGGCTATTCGGAATCTACACTAAGGGAAAAAAATATTAAATTTATCCAAAAACTTTTTTAATTTATTCAAAAAGCGAGTCATTTTTGCACCAATAACGCATTTGCATAAATCGACTACGTAAATATTTAAAATTTATTTAAATATTTTCTTAATTAAATAAAATATTTAAACAGAATTAATAAAGAATATATTTAAATTGTGCACGAATTTTCTTAAAATATCTTTCAAATAGTTAATTTTGGAAATAAAACTATCGCATTTAAAGAAAATTTATATAAAAATTCTGAATTTAAAGAACAACATATTAAAATTAAATAAGAATTAAAATGTATAAGAAGAAAAATATGCAGGTAAATGACAACCAGAAAATATCAAGTTGTCATTCAACCCTACATCAATCCATAAAACAACCACCCATCGCATTCACAAATCATTTTGGCCAAATATCCACCCTATATTACCCTTGCAACATTAACTAAATGAGAACTATAAGAAACATGCAAGAAATAAACTGCAGGAACAGAGTGCGATGCTGTTTCTGCTTGTCGGAATATGTGTGTACGTGTGCGATGCTGTTGCTGCTTGCTTGTATGGAATATGTGTGTAGGTGTGTGGTATAAATAAAATTTAAATACGGGAAAAAAACGAGTTGTGAGGAAAATATTTGATTTATCCACGTAAATATTTAAATAAAAGTGATACTCAGGCGTGGATAATGTTAATATGCATTATTTCCCTTAGTGTATTGACCAAATTTCGCACCAAATTTACATTACTGGACATTAATCCACCACCAAGCATACGTAGTGTGCGGACAGAGGAAAATATCGTAGCTGTATCCGCCAGTGTTGTTGCTGACCATGAATGAATTATCGATTCGGCACCGTTCGCAACAATTGGGCCTCGGTTACTCCACTACGTGGAAAATTTTGCAGTAGGATTTGGGTGTTAAACCTTTCAAAATACAGCTGGTGCAAGAATTGAAGCCACACGACCTACCACAACGGTTAACTTTTGGTGAATGGACGTTGGCAAAGAAATATATTTTTGAACATTATTTTCCTGCAACTACTCGCGAACGAAACTACACAATCAATATATTTTGCATACAAATCACTCACTTTGAATTGCTCTGGAGCCAAAAAACTAAACTATTACTCTCACTACCATATCACATAATTTAAACCAGCACATTAAACATAAAATAATTTCACCAGCAAGTCAGTTCTAGTTTTTGTCCATGAAACGGGGCACCGTACAGTGTAACGAGTGCGGACAAAAAAAGCTTACGAAAAAAAGTCATCAATTTATAAATCTAATTATGCAGAATAAAAGTTAAGAGTAGCGACAGGCATATCTGGCGCACATTCTGCAGCAGTGGGCACCAGTGTGCGCCAAGGCCCACAGACTCAGCTGCTGAATGAATTCGGGTGTGAATCGGAAAGGGGAACGGAAAACTGTGAGAGAACTAAGAGCGTAGATTTATAGAAAGTGTGAGAGCGAGAAATAGTCTTAAGAAAAGCAGGTGTAGCATATTGTGCATATTAAGATGAAGATTTCTTAAAAAGGGATTATTTTTATTTGACGTATCTACAAAAATCGATGTTATTTGTTTACCAATCAGGTCAGGGTCTTTAGGTGCATTTATAAAATTGTTTTTCAAAAGAATTTTTATTATTTTTTTTTGCCTTAAAAAAATAAAAGCCTAAAAAATACTTCTTTGTTAAAAATTTTAAAAGTGAAAAGATAAATAAAACTTTCTGGCGTTACGTAAAAAATGCACACTCAAAACCGGCCTATGCATTATGTCCCGAATATTAACTAGTAGTTATAAAATGCCCTTATATGAAATCACTGAGCAAGCAACATTGGTTTTGGTCGGTACTGAGAGCAATAAAGATTTTCTCAATGCAGACCAGCGTTGCCACTTAAAACATTTTATTTTACCAAATTTTTACTGAAATTCTTAATGCCCCAAATTTGTTTGCAACCTATGTACCAACAAAGTTTACCATAAAAAAAACAATACATAAGTTTTTTTACAAAATGTAAATTCCAAAAATTTGTTTTTAGCGTTGTTTTGAAGTAAATTAATTTTATGTCAGAGTTGCTAAAATTGTAGCAAGTGAACAAATAATTTGTTGCTTACAATTATTTTTGTTTGAGTTAATTCTAAATTGTTTGGTATTCTGAAAATTTCAATTCTACTAATTGAATTAAAAATATATCAAGTTTTTATTCCGAAGAAAATAGTGGCAAGGCTTGTATGAGAGTCTGCTTTGCGAAAATCATAGTGCGCTCAGTGGTACTCTCTTATTCGCTTCTTCTTTGCTCAATTTTTCTCTCTTTCACCCGAGCCATGGCAACCCCCATCAGGCACACTCAAGAATGATAGAAACAAGATTATTCGTTCCACAGTCCCGTTATCTAATGCTCTCTATCTCAACTGAGACTTTTTCAACTCACACAGTAGTTTTGCTTGTGCAAATGTGCGATCGCTTAGGCAAATTAACGAAATTGAAAATAAATTATTTCGGAAAAGTAAAGTAAAAATATCTACTCTTTTGTATAAAAATATGAATATTTTCGTATCCGACAAATTTCAATTTTTTAAACTTTCAAGATTTTTATCTCCTAAATCATTCGAGATCGACAAAATTTTATTTCACCAATAGGTTTAGGAAGTCCATACAGGCCCGTAGCCAGGATTTACCTAAGGGGGGGGGGGGGGGTTTTAGATTAAAAAATATCGATAGTTTTTGATATCGATAAATGAAAAGGTATTTTTTATATAATTACCAGAAAGATGGGAAAAATCAGTGGCTAGAAATGGACAATACTTTGAAAAATGAATTTGTAACAAAATTTTCACAATAAAGCGACAAACTTGAAAAAAAACACTTTAAAACTTTTTTGTACACCAAATACATAAAGCAGAAATTAAATTACTTTATTTTTGTTTATTTTATATATTTATACTAGAGGACCCGGCAAACTTCGTCTCGCCCTAAATTCGAGCAATCACGATTCCACCCGAAATTAATTTTTTATCGAACATTCATGATCGATAACAAATGGTGCCAATCGAATTTCAATTATTGATTGAATGAAACACTCCAATATCCCATATTAACACGGAATGTAATATGCTGCTATTATTCGAATTCAAAAGATTGTGCTGTCATATCATTTTATTGCGAATTCTATTAGAAAATTTTTTTAGTACATTTTCAATTTGAATAAAAATAGTCAGCTCAACTGTTACTTTTGAAGCCATGAGGTGGTCTACGGATCGATCCTCACAATGGGGAAACAAATAATTTTTTTTTAAAGTTTTTTTTTTATTTGTTGAAATGACAGCTTTTGTGATTTTTAGAGTAAAAAATGAATACGTTGGAGCTTTCTTCAAATATGGTTTATTAAGTGCTTAAATTGAATTTATCAACGAAAAGAAATTGGATGAAATATATTAACGGAGTTATTTTCATCGAAAGGAAGAAATACGAATTTCTGATAGTTTTTTTTTATTCTAAGGAAACGAAGTTAATAGTAAAAGACGCTGTACTAAAATTTTGTGCAATTTTGAAGATATGTGAATGTTTTTTGACAGAATTTTCTTTGAATTATTAAGACGCACAGTTTCGCTAATAAAAGTACGCTAGTAGGATAATTTACGTTTCTTAAAAAGAGGCGGAAGAGGCGTTGTCAACACTAAGTATGCCATAACCTAATCTAGGCTTCAAGTAATGTGTGTGCCGAATTTGAGTTAAATCCGTCCAGCAGTTAAGATTTTTTGGCTATTTAAATTAGTCTGATGTGGCAATTCCCATACAAAATTACCAATTTCGATTTTTTCAATTTTTCCGCTGTTCCTTCGAGTTTTTTGTAATTTTCTTTTTTCCTAAACCACATCTGTATTAAGGCAAGCAATACAAAAAAAGAATTATTAAAATCGGCCAAGCCGTTTCTGAGCCTAAGCACGACTAACGCACACGCATTTGATTTTTATATATAAGAAGAATTAAGTCTTCTTATTTTTTTTTTTTTTTTTGTTAATTCTAATAACACAGCGTCCGCTGTGACACTGCAATCCCTATGCATGCTTAAGGATGCACACCCATTTAACATAAAAAACGTGTGTTCTATAATATCAAAACTGTCGTTTGTTGAGCTCAATGTGTTTCGGCTATATACCTTGCTTATCGTTGCACTGTCATTTTGGAATACAGAAAGACGCTAAAAAAATTAAATTTTCAAGACAAACTTCTAAGGTGACGATAATTAAGCCTCTTATATTATTATTTTAATAATTTACTTGCAAACTTGTATCAGTTTAAAATTCTATATAAAAATTACCACGATTAGAAACGACATTTTTTTGTATTTCCTGACTTTTGTAAATGAAAAGTCCACAATGAAAAGGTTAGAAAATTTTATTTAAAAAGTTTTTATTATCATTCGGTAAAATTACCAAGAGGTTGTGATCCTGCACCTCCAAAAGCAGTGCTAAAAAATACGCAAAACTTGCAATAAGCTGCATTTTCCAATTTGGAGTAAACCAACCAATGCCAATGGTTCAACCAAGAATGCTTAAATCGGAGTTTGCGAGAACCGCTGGCAGGAAAGTTAAAATTTGGTGGATGCACATAAATGCTTTAAAAACTTTCAAGGCGGTTCGAGTCGGAAATATTGCTCATCAACTTGGAAATATCGTTATTTGGACATTGATATACTCTCAAAGTCGGAGGCAGTTCCAATGAATCAAATGATATTTCTGGAACAATTTATACAATCATACACACAAACTTAGAGTTATAAACATTAAAAGTAAAATATTAATACCACAACTAGTACTACCGCTTTCCACATAGCTGTCAACATTAAAGCTTTCTTCAACTGCAGGTTACAAAGGAAGTTCTGAAGACTTTTCAGATTCCAAAGTTTCTTAAACGTTTTCTGCAATACAGATGAAATATAATATTATTCGGATTTTGTCGTTTCCGCATCAAGCAAAAAGCTTATCCATTAATATTCAATCAATACAAACACGCTACAAAAAAAAAACACAGCTTTTAAACATTCAGAAATATTCCGCAACTTTTTAACACATTTACGCATTGATAAAGAAAAACAAAATCATTTAAATCAAGCACTTACTCTCCACCGTTCTAGCCTTTTCTACTTCTGGTTTCTGCACCCAATTAAGTAGAATCATTTTTGTAGTTTTGGCACAGCAAAATTAACAATAGAAACTCTTAAACTTATCTAACGAAACTCAATCAAAATGTCACCACTTTCACGTAACACCTGTTAACGCAATACATTCTTAAATTGCTGGTGGTAGACAAAGTTCAATTGAATGTATCGAACTTTTTTCGATACTTAAGCAAGAGAAGAGATACACGTTTTTTTCTTTTTCTGTAAGAGAAAAAAGATACACGTGCAGCAAAGAATTCGCAAATTGACAAAGTTATATTAATACTAATATATTATTTTTTTATACTTTTTGGACCATAAGGGGGGGGTTTTAACCCTAAAAACCCTCCCCTTGTCTACGGGCCTGAGTCCATATACATATTATAAAAATAAGAAAAAAAATATTTAGGCTTGGGCCCCACAGAAAACTTATTCCAAATTCTGACAATATCACTAGTGACGTCATGCTCTCTCTCTCTCTCTCATTTACGGAACGCGTAATCTTGCTTCTATCATTGTCAATAGCACACTTAGCACGCAGTCAGCAAGCTCTGTCGCATATTGTGTGCCTGTGTAGCACAGTTGGCGCACATTGTGCGCCTGTGCGTAATGTGCACCATTTTCCCAACTCTAGTTTAGAGTATTAATACTCTTAGGGCCAGTTTTTCAGTGAGAGTTTAAACTCTAGTCAAGTTAAACCGAGGTTAACTCACCAAAATTGGACGTTTTGCCGCTGAAACTGTCACTGCTGGATTGTAATTTGGAGGCAATAAAATACGAAACAGCTGATCACTGTCACTGCCACTGACGCTGCCACTGCCGCATTGTAGTTCCGCTATATTAGTTTCTATTTGTCTGTTTGCTTATGGAGTGTAATAACCGCCTTAATTTAGTTTTTGAACTTTCTTTACATATGTTATGTATGATAATCTATTCTTAAGGAGTGAAACCCAAAAATTTGCATTTGAAATGCAAAAAGCATATTCCTGAAATTAATAATTAAATTTGGAATGCGGATAGTTTTCGTTTTTTAATTGTATAAAATTGCATTTGATATGTAAATAGTTGTATTCCAAGCTAAAACCCGGTAACATTTAATAATGAAAACAAAAACCAATAGTTAAAGAATATATTTTAATTGAATTACACCGCAGCTTTTTTCTTTTAAATATAATACTTGAATTTCAAAAAAGCTTTTCAAAGTTTAAATAAAACTTATACAAGCCTTATCCTCCCTCTTACATGACTTTCGAAAATTGTGGCTAGCATAAGAAAAATTATTTGTTATATACACAAAATATTCACCACCAATCTTAGGATAAGATTCATTAAAACGTTAGCTAGTCAGAGCTAAAATACATAAGGTGGACCGTAAGGTCAAGGAAAAGTCAATGAAAGAAAAAAAACAATGTATAGCTTCCCTTCAGGTGATCGGTCTTATCAAATTTCCAATAAAATAAAAATAACAATTTGTTTAAAAGTTTATCTCTCAACAGAATTTATTTTACAATGTAACATTATCCTCGAAGTGCTATGCGTTTTTATTTTACGTGTATCCTCATAGTGCAAATGCCGCAGGGAAGGCAAAAATAATCACTTCGGATGAAAAGTTTAAATCAAGTCGAACGTAAGGCTTAAGTCAGACGACAACAAAATTTGTCTTACCGAGGTTGTTGGTTATTCTCTAGGGCTGGCTTGTTAGGTATACCATTCAGAAAAAAAAAATTGTTATTTTTTCAAGTAAAATTGAGGTGAAAGTTGTAGGTGCTGAATTTATTCAAATACACATCATGAAGGCGGACAGCAAATGGTGCATAATATCGTATTTCTTATTTGCTTAAGGGGAGAATATACATGCAGCATGAGTAGTTTGTATGTTGATGAAATTTATTTTTTAACTTAAAGATGCAATACAGCTGAAACTGTCCGATCTGGTAAAATATTTTAATTAAAACAGTCAACGTGTAAATTTCTTTATTAGAATTTCAGGACGGTTGTCTTTAGATATTTCAATTTATTTCAACTGATTTATCTGAAAACTATTTCATTGTTGAACTTTAATATTTAAAATGGCTTTCATTAAATAAAGTATGTTATCAACATGAATACTCATGTCATTTTAAACATTTATAAATCATGTCGTATCAATAGATGTCAATCAACAATACATATTTGAGCGCTACCCAAACCATTTTGCAATTTAAAAGAAAAAACAAAAAATACTGTTATTGACAAAACAAAAAAGCAATGGGAAGAATTCGATGAAAACTGCGCTGTATCTATTTCAATATAAAAAATTACTTATAAAATATATAAAAACACATACCTACTGCCTCAAGGCTTTCAATCTATTTAATAATATTGACATTCTTTACTCTTCAAATGCCACAATCATGTCGGCAACAACAACAACAACAACAACAACAACAACAAAATGTCTTTTATTAATGCTTTCGTTTGCAAAAAGGAACCACTCAATTATGTAAAAAAAAAAATATATAAAAAAAGGAAGGGATTTGGTTGTTTACTTTGTTGTATGAATATGAAATATATTGAAATGTTGTCATAAATTTAATTGACGAGTTTCTGCTTAAAATGATAAAAATAAAATGTATCTATCAACTTAAAATATTAAATATACTTAGTACGCTTCAATTATTTTCAATGCATAATAGGCACGTATTCCTTA
>OX030949.1:133992467-134025545 GCA_943735915.1 Pherbina coryleti
GCAAGATTATAAGGAACTAATGCATTTATTTATATGAGGATTACTCAAAGCCTTAAAAAAGGTTTTTAAACAAAATTTAAATAGGAAACAAAATTTTTAAAGTGCTTCATGTCACTTCGTAGGTGCTTCGTAAGCTCGTATTCCGTATAAAATTACGAAACGTCAAAACTATTTCATATCGTCACATAAAATGCAAAAAAACGTATGATCAAAAACTTCGAAATTGTGTTTTTTATTGATTACAATTCACTACATTATATTACATGTGTGTTATGAATTTGAAACTTCTGCCACCAAAAATAACCAAGTTATTTGACTTGAAAATTTCGTTTCAATATCTCAAGTTGTTTGAGTTTTATATCGATTTTTGCTTCTCCTGTAAACTTATCAAAAGTGATGTTACGTTATTTTGCATTTTAGGTGACGATATGAACATTGAGATACGAAAATCTTTAAGCTATACGCAACATATTCGATGCTTATGTCGTAAATAACTTTGTGTAAACTTGTTTTATTTGCCAAATAAAATGAACAAAAAATTAATTGATTTAACCCTGCAGTAGTCGCGTACCTAAATGTGACGAGAGTGGTCGCGCGGATTACATTGTAATCCGCTTTTTAAAGTTTAAAATAAGAGATGGCAATTTGAAAATGCTTAGTTATTTTTTTTCATTTTTATTATTACTTTATTTTATATTATATTTATTTAAAAAAACAACATAAACATAATTCTTATAGTACGTAAAATCAATGAATATCGATTGCAGACAATTGTGAAATTCATAATTTTGCATGAGTGGATTACATATGTAATCCGCGCGACTACTGGAGTGGATATGTCGAGAAAACAGAAACCATCAAGCATCTACTTTGCGAGTGTCCCAATCTCCAACAACGCCGACTTCGCCACATGGGAAGCAGAGTGTACGGAGAACTGCAAGAGCTCGTGGACGTAGCACTGATGGATCTTTTCAGATTTATACGGAGCACCGGTTGTTTCGACCAACCTTGCTCAAGTGACTAAGATTTTTATTCTGGTTTTGCCACATTTAGGTCCACAAACATAGGGAACCACAATGGACCAATAGGCCCCCGTGTAGGCAACATCGGGTTGCCCTTCCCTCTTAACCTAACCTAACCTAAGGCCAGTGGAGCCGGAAGCCTGGGAAAAGGTGGGCAATTGTCCATGTTGCTAGAAGTGTGAGGGAGCAGAAGTATCAATTACCCCACTCCCCCAGATATGTCAGATATTTTCCATTAACCCTAGGGTCAGTCCGCCGAGATTGATCACAAAAAAGCAAATTCGGTCGCTCGACTATTTTAAAAAACTTTTATTTTTTTACCATAAGTTTCGTAATGTTTCTGCATCTTAGAACTGCTTTCAAAAATATTGTTTTTTGTTTTATTTTCAAAATGGCGGCCATATTTGTCATGCGATTTTCGTATCTTATTGAGTTTGCGGTAATGATCATATCTCAGCTCCTATTAAACATACAGTAATAAATAAAAAAACATAATATTAATTATATCTAAGGCTATATCTTATATATCAGACAAATTAATTGGGATGTTACTTAATTTTAAAAAAGTTAAAGTTTCCAAAAAAAGTCGTAATTTTTGGTAACTTTGAAAAAATTTTAATAGAAAGAAGCTAATGTCAGACCTATTTTTTTTTGGTATTAGGTACGTCTTAGTAAGAACTTAAAATATAAATTTTTTAAAGTGATTACATCGTAAACTTTTTGGGTTACATCGCTTTGAAAAATAAGAAATCTCATATTTGCCCCAACTTTGGGATCAAGTATCTCCAATGGGCACAGGTGAAAAAATTTGAAATTAATGTTAAATAATCTACGTAATAAGAGAATTCAGATGACATGTGAATGAAAGTAGTTTTTATGGTTCATTTAAAAGATATAGCATTTTAAAATTCGTCCATTTTATTACAAAAGGTATGATTATTAGCTGGGTTTTTTTTTCCAAAAGTATTCCAGAACTTCTCTGCAAGGCCAGATTCTGAATCCTGGATGTAATATAAAAACGCTAACAACGTGAATTTGAAGAAGTATAAAATGGATGTTTCAAATCGAGTTCCCTATTTAAATTTAAGTCCTACAAAAACTTTTGACTATAACAAATCCTAATGTAAAATCGTCCACTGAACTCAAATATGCCATCAAATTCTTAAAAAAGTTAGTCCTTGACCCAAAATTGGCCTACTTTATTAAGAATTTCCTAATTTTTTCTTTCGGTCTTGAAAAAGAAGCTTTACCTTCGCCGAGGTCACAGCTACTTTCTAAAATTAAAATGTTGCATTATTGTTGGCCTTTTTATGAAGTTTAGGAATAATAAAAAATTATTCAAATCGGGCCATTATTATGGCAGAAAAACGATTTTTTTTGTTGAGCTGACTTTTGGGAAAAGTTTACTTTTTTTATAAAATTTTCTTCCCATTGTTTTCTGCACATTTACAACAACTTTAAAAACATAAATTTGTTCATCGTCATCATCAGACATCATTGCAAACATGCAGAAAACACAGTGGCGGATCTACATACGGGCTGAAAAGGCTTTAGCCCCCCTTGGAGAATTTTTTGTGTGGGAAAAAAAGTCCAAAAAGACGTTTCAACTCCCCTTCGCATACAAAACTGTAGTTTCAGTCCCCCTCTGGCGAATCCTAGATCCGCCACTGAGAAAACATAGTGAAGTTAATCTGAAGTAGAGGGATATAATTTTCATGTGGAGCCGACTTTTAAGCAAATAATTATTTTTGAATAGATTTAATTCACTTTTTGTTCTGCAAATTTGAAATTATGTCATTCTTTGTTATGTTATAAAATTTGTTATGTTATACATATATATAATTTTTTTTTAGTTTATGATATGGAAAGACTCCTCTACCTGTGCGTCTCGTTTTCGGTTCTCTCTTTACGAAAACGGTAAAAATCTTGATTTTTGGCCTATTTTGCTTCGTTTTCGAGATATGGCACTTTTTATAATTTTTGAAGGTTAAATTATTAAAATTGAAATGATGTCATTCTTTGTTATGTTACATTGTAGAGGAACGCCAAAAACTTTAACCATAGAACATAGCTTCTTTTTCATAGGTAAAGCTTCTTTTTCAAAATCGAAGGAAACAATTAGGAAATTCTTAATAAAGTAGGCCAATTTTGGGTCAAGGACTATTTTTTTTAAGAGTTTGATGGCATATTTGAGTTCAGCGGACGATTTTACGTTAGGATATGTTATAGTCAAAAGTTTTCTCGATTTGAACTCGATTTGAAACATCCATTTTATACTTCTAAAAAATCACGTTTTTTAGCGGCGTCAATCCAGTTTGCGAATTTTCTAGATTTTTTTTCGAGTAACATGCTTATATTACATCCAGGATTCAGAATCTGGCCTTGCAGAGAGGTTCTGGAATACTTTTGGAAAAAAAAACCCATCTAAAACTCATAACTCATGTAATAAAATGGACAAATTTTAAAATGCTATGTCTTTTAAATGAACCATAAAAACCACTTTCATTCTTATATCATCAGAATTCTCTTATTACGTAGTTTTTTTAACATTAATTTCAAATTGACCCCAAAATTGGGGCAAATTTGAGATTTCTTATTTTTCAAAGCGATGTAACCCAAAAAGTTTATGATCTAGTCACTTTAAAAAATTTATATTTTAAGTTCTTACTAAGACGTACTTAATACCAAAAAAAGTATGTCTGACATTAGCTTCTTTCTAATAAAATTTTTTTTCAAAGTTACCAAAAATTAAGATTTTTTTTGGAAACTTTAACTTTCTTTTAAAATTAAGTAACATCCCAATTAATTTTTCTGATATACAAGATAATAGCCTAAGGTATAATGAATATTATGTTTTTTTATTTATTACTGTGTGTTTAATAGGAGCTGAGATATGATCATTACTGCAAACTCTATAAGATGCGAAAATCGCTCGTGGTTGCATGACAAATATGGCCGCCATTTTGCAAATACAACAAAAAATTTTATTTTAAAAGCAGTTCTAAGATGCCGAAACATTACGAAATTGATGGTAAAAAAATAAAATTTTTTTAAAATAGTCGAGCGACCAAGTTTGCTATTTTGTGATCAATCTCGGCGGACTGACCCACATGATTTATTTCTTTTTAAAATTTATCCCACAGCAGACTAGCAAAGTGTGTATAAATGACTCAATTTACAAATTTTAATTTTAGGCGAAAAACTGCCATCACATATAATAGAATTAAAGACAAAAACGCAAAATCGCACCTCTACCTTTTTTTCCTCAGTTTTTAATAAATAAAAGATCACTTTTTGAAAGTTTAAGCAAAATCAAAAAATAGTTGTTTTCTTCTTCACTGCTGAAATTTTCAGATTATTTAATAATTTTTAGAAAAATTATATTTTTCAAACTAATTTTATATCTGATCTAATTGAAGGATTTTTTAAAAAGAATTACCATCAAAAGCATGAGATTCTATATTTTTCAAAAATTTATTTATTTTATTAATTTCTTTACTTTAAACATCTCGTTCGAAAGTTATGATATTTTATCTGCAGATGGTATATGCAAAGACGAAAATTAAATTCACAGAAAAACTGTGATCAATTCATCAGAGCTCGTGCTGTGAGTCCAAATCTTCACGTATTTTCACGTATTTAAGAATTATCTGTCGATTTATATACAGGGTTTTCCAATAAGAGGTGTTATTGTGAATCGCCCGCTATTGTGAATCGCTCACTTTTAAAGCTTTTATTCTTTGACATTTGACAAGTAGAAACTACGCCATTACTAAAAATGGAACGATACACGCTTCAACAACGCATTGAAATTATTAAAATTCACTACAAAAATGGTGAAAATCTTGCAGTCACAGTTCGCAAAACTAAAGCATTTTTTGGTCGTCGTGAAGCACCTTGTCGGACCGCAATACAGAAATTGTTGAAAAAATTTGAGCTGTTGGGACAAGTTAGTGATGTGAAGAATAAAACCCGTGCACGTCGCTCAAGAACAACTGATAATATTTATATTGTAGCCAAAAGTGTTGAAGAAAACCCAGGTTTGTACATTCCTCGTCGTTCTTTGGAATTGGGCATTCCACATACGTCATTACACCGTATTTTGCATAAAGACTTGGGTCTTAAGGCTTATAAAGTTCAGTTACCACAAGAACTCAAGCCGGCCGATCATCAACACGTCGTGTCTTTGCTGATTGGGTCCTTGAAATGCATGAAAATGATCCGGAATTCCATCAAAAATTCCATTCCACCGGTATATCATTAAAAAGTCATCCTGACTGATGAGGCCCATTTCCACCTCGATGGCTACATCAACAAGCAAAATTGTCGCATCTGGGGCTCGGAAAACCCAAGAGTCATTGATCTTTTACGGGAAAAGTTTCCGGACCGTGTTATCTCTCGAAGAGGTGATCACAATTGGTCACCGAGATCTTGTGATTTAACACCTTGCGACTTCTTCCTTTGGGGCCACGTGAAAGATAAGGTCTACGCCTACAGCCCAGCATCGATTGAAGACCTCAAAGATGGAATTCGTGAGGCTATCGAGGACATAGGGTAGCCACTTTGCGATTTGGTTATGGAAAAATTCATGAAAAGGATATTGTCCTGTAAGCGTGGTCGTGGTGTCCATTTGGCTCATGTTGTTTTTCATTATTAACGGCATACCTCTTTTTTATGAAATAAACATCCAATCATTTATCTCAAAAAATGGCATTTTTCTTTGAATACCAAAATAACACCTCTTATTAAAAAACCCTGTATAATAAGTCAAAATATTACAAAAAAAATACAAGTTAGTATTAGCCTGTACAGACCATATTAATAACACGATAGGTGAAATATATGGGACTTTACGCTACTTACGCAATTCTCTGGACTACACGCCTCTTGAGACTCGTCGAAGATAAGTTGTGCAGTCAATTATGCCGCACATAACATACTTTGATGTATATAGTCAGCTTGACTCACAATCACAACACAAACTCTTGGTAACATTCAACAACGCGGCTAGATATGTGTATGGAATCAGTCGTTTCGATAATATCTCTCAAAGGAGCAAAGGAATTCTTGGGTTACTGGAATATTTAAAAATTCGCAACATTATATTTTTGCAAACACTTATACATACTCAAAACCCTGAATATCTCTACGTGAAACTTCAGTTTTTTTAGTCCCAACGGTCAACTAATCTTGTGGTTCCTAAGGTTAAATATCTTAACAGCAGCAGACTCTTTTTCATCAGCACCATAGGGTTGTGGAATTCATTACCAAGCTTTATAAAACAAATAACCTCACGAACCAGCTTCAAACATGCCATCTTTGAATACTATAGCTCTTTAAATCAATAAACCTAACTTCTTTTAACTATGTTTATCTTTCTTCTCTACAGTTTTATCTGTACTTCGGAATCTCACCTCTCTCTGTCACCTTTAGTCTTATTTATTTGCCATTTTTTATACTCAATAAGTAACATAAAATCTAAAATGTACCTTAATAATAATATTATGCTTTGTTTTTCATACTTAACTTAAATTTTATTTTTTGTATATAAAGTATTTTTAATATTAATGTTTAATTTAAATGAATTTTTGTAACCAATGAATATTTCTTATGTAGTACTATAAAAGACTAACAGCATCTTTATGTATCCCGAAAAGAGCACTATCATTCGTGTAAGACGCAATAAGCAAAACATTTTTTCATATCAAAAAATAATGGTGCTCGTTTCTTTCACGAACGAGAGTGCTCTTTTCGGAATACATAAAGATGCGGTAAGTCTTATTATACACAACTGTTCTTAATAATAAAATAAAAATAAATAAATTAAATTAGTTTTGGCCGCAACACTGTGCGACATATCGCAAAAATGTTTGTTTTTTACTTATATTACTTAATGAGCCACCTCGGGTTTCCAAATTTACCGGCAATAAATAAGTTGCCAACCATTTTTTTTTATTTTCGCGATTTAAATTCATAAACATTGCCATTTTGAAACAAATTTAATAAAACAAGTCTAATCAAAAGCACACTACAAAAATGTAATAGTGATCACTAATTTTGAAATAGCGAACACTTGCTGTATGCATATTCAATTCAAACAAAAAGTTTCTCGAAAACAGTGTAGTCAAAACAAATAGTGGACACTATATAGTGTTTTCTTTTTTAAGCATACCAAAAGAAATAAATTTAGTGTTCACTACAAATTCAGGTCAGAAGAGAAGACTATCTGTATGAAGAATTCAGGGTTGTTTTCAAGGTATGACCTCAGTCATTCTGTCAGGTCTGAATTGCACCCTTGACATATTTCACATTTCCGCTAGGGTTAAAATTAAAAAAAAATTAACAAAATAGGAAATTTTTCTAAATTGAATTCATCTCATAGTCGTGCTTGATCGATTATAGCTGCTTTTGAAGTTGAACTTTTTGCGTCTCCTTTTGTAGTGCCCTTTTTTATAATCTTTTTATTATATAATGCCTAAATTTCCGCTAGCGTATTGGGAAGTTCTTTTTTAAGGTTATGTTTTTTGCAAAGTATCCATAATGGTTGGTGGGTGAATATTTTTGTCTGGTCCTTCTGCCTAATTTGATTCCCAGTTTTTCGATTGACGAGGCAACGAGAAAAATGCTAACGCAGTGTTTACAATATTTGAGGATAATTTATTGCTCCATAAAAGGGAGCACAAAAGACAAAAACAAAAAAAAAAAAAGAAAGAGATCAACAACAATAATGAAGAGGGAAAAACAAAGAGCAAAAAACGCAGATTTAATAGAATTTTTTTTTTTTTCTTTTTGTTATACCCAAAATAAGGACAATTTTATGTACTTCCGATGGGTTGGCTTGGTAAACAGCGCATAGCCTTATTTTCAATTATGTTCGATGCTATTTTGTTATTGCTGTTGTTCTTGTTGTTTTATTAATTTATTATATTTTTTGTCGAATTTAAGTTACCAGCGTGTTAGGCTAGGCTACTAGGACTGGCCTAGGTTGAAATAGCTGCTGCCTGGCTTGGTACTGAATATTGAATAACAGTAATTTTTAATTATATCACAAGATAAATTATAGTTTATTAAAATTTTGACTTTTACGTTCAAGAGCAAAGTCATAATAAATGTTAGCCTAGCCTTGGCCATAATGGCTGCTCCAAACAAGGCGGTTGATTAATTGTTAAGTGGTTCTTTCAAAGCATGCCACTAATAAATAAAGCTAAAGTAATAAATTATGCATATCTGACACAGCTACTATGCTTAATTTCTTAATTTTTTTATCTTTAATTTTTTATAACGATTGATATTAATTGTGCGGAATTTTTCACTTCTATTCAGGTGTTGCCGCCACAGAGAAAACTCATCATTTCAGTGCACATGAATAATCAATTCATGGCGACTATCTTTTGCATCCACTAAAGCTAAACTGCATTCTTTAAAGCATCCATGACGCAGGCTTCTAAGACATTGCATTCATTGTCAATGATAATGTGCAGCTTGACTGAAATTCTCGGATTAGCAATTTAAAATAAAGCACACTTCGTCTTCTGTCTAGCAAGTGGTTGAAGTAGTTGTTGGTTCTCACACCAACTTCTGCTTTAATGGCACGTTAGCTTTGTCAAACGCGTTATTCAAACCTGCCCGCGAGTCCTTTAAATCTAACAAGCTAACGAGCGCAGGAACACCTCAAGTCAATTTGAATTACAACGAGCTCTGTGCGCTAATGCAGAGTAGAGTGAAGCGACTAATGGCGCGTTTACACTGAAAAATAAATTGGCTGCAATCTGTTGGGCTTCCTTAAAGCACCGTTTAATCATAAGAGTTTTTTGTTTTATTGAGGGAAAAAACAAAATTCTTGAGTATCATTCTGTAGCCAAAATCTAGAGAACTTTCGTAGTTATTTATGTAAAAACCGATTTGTTGAAGAACAAAAAAAAAAAAAAAGAACATTTGGATAAAGTTTCGAACACTTCCATTTTTATTTTCACGGCATCAACCACCTACCAAATCAATCAACATAATAACCTGTTTCATTATTCCTGATCTGACTGCTTGATTACCAGGAAATAACCGAATATAGCCCAGAAAATACCAAATAAAAAATTTTATAAAAGAAAAACAAAAACGAACTGGATATTTCAGCCCTCGAAAGAATATTTACCGAGCATCTCTAATCGTGAACAATTTTGTTGTGAGTGTTATCTAAGCTTTGTACAGAAATGATTGAGAACTGGTCTTAAAGAGCTAAACCAACTCCGGAGAGCTAATGTTCGTAGCCTCAAGAAGCTTAAAATTGCAGTATTTTACTCTCTAAGGCTTACCATTATCTTCAGGGAGGTGTCAATCTATTAAATAAAAAATGTACCTCATTGAAAAACATTTTCTTTTTCAGATAGCATTTGAACCCGTTTGTTCAAATTGACATTGAACGGTCTACGCTATTAACCATGGCTGTCTAATATAGAAAAACAATCCATGTTTAATTCAACGTGGTTCCAAAGATCATCTTCCAAAATTTTCATATAGTACCGAATTAAGGAGTTTAATCCTTAATTTCAGTTTAGAAATGCTGGTTTAGAAATTTCTCCTCTGAAATTCTGATATTAATATAGCAAAAAAAATTAATGAAAATATTCTTCAAAATTCCTTGTTAAATATACAGTCGAATAAGTAAAGATTACACTGTTCAACATGAAGAAAAAACACCGGTGTGAAGTTAGCCCAAATTCTTTATCCCAAATTTTAAACTCAGCCCAACTTCTGAATTCGCCGTAAACTCAACCCAAAAATATTTTAATTCGCCGTGAATAAAAAAAAAATGTTAGAAAACTTTTAAAAATGCAAACATCAAAGAAAAAAATTTAAAAAACTGCATATTTATGCAAAACAACCCTCCAAGATGTTTACTTATTTAAATTGCAAGTTTCTTTGTGAAATTTATAAGTCGGGTCAGGAATAAGTTATGAGAATAGAAAGCTGTAAAAGTCAAAATTGTATAGCGATTTGCTTTAAAATGGACAAATTGAACCTTCAGACTGTCAGAAAAAAATCTGCATTATCCTTTTGATAATAAAAATCGTCCTTAATATAGCTAAATTATATGAAATGAGTTATTAGCAATTTTGAAGTATTTTTTTTTGAAGACACGACAAAAGAGGTAGAAGATGAAAAGTTCACATCCTGGATTTCTGCTCAAAATTGTAGTCTTATACGGACAATCGAATAAAACTATGCTAAAGTACCGGTCTATCGTCCTTGGTGCCGAAATTTGAGCCAAAATAGGAAAAAATGTGATTTTTGTATGAAAGTCCGATTTCCACACCCCGAAACATGTCCCAAAACAAAAGTTCACATCCTGGATTTTTGATATGTGATAGCTGATGGTATAAAGATGATTTTGTGTCCCGTTCCCCAAATTGCTATCAATCGTCCTTCATACCGTAAAATGGTATGAAAGTCCGATTTCCACATCCCGAAAAATTTCTCAAATCATCCTGGAGTTTTGTGAGGTGAGAGCTTGTTGTATAAAGATGATTTCATTCCTTCGTCGACAACGTGATATAAGATTTGTTATAAAAATTAATTATTTATGATTTAATAGTTAGCTCCTGAAAGTATGGTTAGACATTACGGCCCGTTTTTAATTTTTTTCGTTTTAGGTTTGTGTATTGAATGGACCTGGTGTATTTTATTTTAAAAGCTTTAATATTGAAACATTCAAGCTTTGGCTACTTTAAATGAAACTTTTAGAAATAAGAAAGAGAAAAGCAAACTTGCTTGGTTGAGCGTAAAAAAAAACGAGATAACACTATACTCGATGAAAATCAAGGTTACAAAAACAAAAAAAAAATGGCGGGATAAGCAAAACATTAACTTTATTTTTAATTTTTTTGTATGTTACATATGATTCTTTTTTATATAGTAGATATTTTATGAAAACATTATTAAAGATGTATCATTAAAGATGGAACAGAGAGGTATTCCATATAAATAGGCCATTCAAGAATGAAGCAATTCTGCTCTGTCTGGATATTAGACGAGCAATATAATGTTAGATTCCGGAAAATTTTAACAAACTTGCGTGGAATAATATGAGTTTGACAGAGATGCCACTATGGTGCATAAGTTAAGAAGTGCTGCATTTATTAGATTTATTGCTGGGTTGCACCCATGGTATAATAATACAAGGTAGCATTGACAACTGCTTATTTTCTCTGCAACAAGAGAACATCGCCTGTCAAAAGCAGTTGTTTTTGAAAATGCATCTGCATTTGCTGAAGTTATTGCTTTTTATTTCACTTCAACGTTTTCAACAATGTTTGTATTTTGAATGGCCGATTGTGAGCGCTCTCTTTGTTAGTATATTTTTTGACAGGAGGTGGTTTCTTAAGCAACTGTCAATGCTACCTTGTAATTATTATACCATGGGTTGCAGCAAAATACAATAACAAAGTATGAGGCTTATTTGAAAATGGCTGCTTAAATGTGAAATTTTCCAAGTCTGTAATTGCCACACACGTCAAACAAGAAATGCTACAACAACAATTAGAAAAGCTCAAAATCAACAGCTGACTTTGACATATAGCTCACTTTTTCTCCTTCTTATTGAGAGCCTAACTTCTTATTTTATAATGGATTGCAGGGTACAGATCATCGTTCATTCAATTGTCATTACATACAAAAAATTTCAGGCTTACGCTTCCAATATAGGAAATGTATAAGTATTTGCATAGAATATATATATATATATGTGGTGACTCAATACCACCACATATAAACACCGACACCACAACATACAAAACAACATACAAACTTTACAAATATTCACTTACACATTTATTTAAAAAATTATTATTTAAGATTTCAAAATTGTCAATTTTTATTTATCAAAAATTTTGTATTTTAAATTAGTTATAAAATTGTGTTCGTCGAATAAAGAATTAAAAATATATTGATAAATAAAAATTGACAATTTTGAAATCTTAAATAATAATTTTTTAAATAAATTCCCAGCAGTCAGAATTTTAATTCGTCGGACACCTTGTCCAAACTTAAAGAGGTCGTAGAAAATCAAAAGTCAAACATTGCGCATCACAGCACCAACTTCCAACAATATATACCTAGAGCTCTTAGTACTTGTAACTTTGTCTTTGTCCGTAATGACACAATTCGTAAAACACTACAAGAGCCGTACGATGGTCCCTTCGAAGTTATTGAGAGAACACCGAAACACTTCACAATTCGTAAAAATAACACTAACATAACAGTCAACATTGATAGGATTAAGCCCGCCACCTTAGACACCGAAACAGCACAGACACATTCAACCAAACATAAAAATACTAAAAAAGTACACTTTAACCTATTAGCCAACACGACCAAAATTTTTCAGAAGGAAGGGGGAATAATGTGGTGACTCAATACCACCACATATAAACACCGACACCACAACATACAAAACAACATACAAACTTTACAAATATTCACTTACATATTTATTTAAAAAATTATTATTTAAGATTTCAAAATTGTCAATTTTTATTTATCAAAAATTTTGTATTTTAAATTAGTTATAAAATTGTGTTCGTCGAATAAAGAATTAAAAATATATTGTAAAATAATAAAATTTAAATAAAAACTTTTAAAAATAAATAATTTGTTCGTGGACCACCGCAACATTTGTGCTCACCACATAGCTATACATGTATATATATATAAAGTGTACACTCTGAATTTTTAGAAACATTTTTAGAAGCAAGCTTAAAAAAAATTTACCTTTCTTAATAGTTTGGTTTTTCTTTTGTTTTTGCACATAATTATAAGAAAATTAAACATTTTCTTAGGAAATTATAAAAAAAATCTTGAAAAATGTCAAATTAATATTTTAGCATCTTATAAATTCTGAATGAAATTTCATATTTTAAATTCTCATAGTGTCGTAATAAATTCGTAATAATTAGATTGGGCCATTAGAAATCGGTTGGATTTTCTTTTTTTGTTTTTTTTTTTCAAATTGCACGTTATTTTGTCACTGACAGACGCTCTAAAAAGTGGCAGAAACTCAGTATCATTTCTTTGCGGTACCAAATGAATTTTGAAAGAGCAAATTACCATATTTTTTTCACTTCAAGGCCATTTTACGGTATGAAGGACGATTGATAGCAATTTGGGGAACGGGACACAAAATCATCTTTATACCATCAGCTATCGCATATCAAAAATCCAGGATGTGAACTTTTGTTTTGGGACATGTTTCGGGGTGTGGAAATCGGACTTTCATACAAAAATCACATTTTTTCCTATTTTGGCTCAAATTTCGGCACCAAGGACGATAGACCGGTACTTTAGCATAGTTTTATTCGATTGTCCGTATAAGACTACAATTTTGAGCAGAAATCCAGGATGTGAACTTTTCATCTTCTACCTCTTTTGTCGTTTCTTCCAAAAAAAATACTTCAAAATTGCTAATAACTCATTTCATGTAATTTAGCCATATGAAGGACGATTTTAATTATCAAAAGGATAATGCAAATTTTTTTTCTGACAGTCTGAAGGTGTAGTTCGTCCATTTTAAAGCGAATCGCTGTACAATTTTGACTTTTAGAGCTTTCTCCTCTCATAACATTTTCATGACTTAACTTTTTCTATTCTAGGCTATTTTACGGTATAAAGGACGATTGATAGCAATTTGTGAGTAATTTATGTGTTAAATTACATGATTTTTTATAAAAACTATCAAACACCTTTATTTCTTCATTGCGGCGAATTCAGCATTAAATAATTTTTGCGGCGAATTGAGCAAAAAGTTGGGCTGAAGATTTTGGGCTATCTTCACAGAAGTGAAAAAACAAGGTTCTAATAACGGATTCTAATAATGGGGACAAAAAAACAATACACGTTGTCGGAACAAAATTTACGTATGAGTCTTATTTTAGGAGGGATATAATTTTCCCCTCTTTTTGAACATTCTTATAGTGAATCGGCATAGGAAATCATGTTATCCTTACATTTTTTGTATAGGATGTGTTCGGGTATAGGATGTAAAATACTACGAGGAATATTTTAGTGGAACATTTTAACCCCCTAACTTCCCAATAAAACCCCCTAACTTCCCTTTTTGATAAAAGGCAAAAAAGACCCGTAAAACAAGGATATAATGGCTTAAAATGTTCTGCAATAAAATCCACAAAAATGATTTTTATGTTAAGTGCTTTATTTGGTTGATATTCAATAGTTTTAAAAGATGCAATTCTTTATAAAAACGCCAAAAATTGTGAACATAATAACAAGCATATGGGACATATGGTAACACGTTTTGTTACAATCAAATAATGGGAACTGGAGGAGAGGATTCAATTTAACTTTTGTTTTGATTTTGATTTTCATAGTTTTTTGTTTGAACATAATGGATCCTATCAGCCAAAGTGCATCTCATAAGGTTCGTTGCTATTGCTAAGTATGATGGGCCAAATAAGTAAAATACTTTTTTCATAGAAAGTAACCCCGTAAAATCAAGTTTTGTGCGACATTTTAGCATCAATTCTGAATAAGTACGAAATTAAGCCTTTAACACATTTTAAGCTTTGACTTATTTCTGGCATTTAAGTTGAATTTTTAGTTTTGAAGTATTCAAAGACTTAGAGTAAAATTTTTTGATAAATTTTTTTGTGGAACATTCTAACCCATTATATCCTTGTTTTATGGGTCTTTTTGCCTTTTATCATAAAAGGGTCAAAAAAGACCCATAAATTGAGAAGTTAGGGGGTTAAAACTTTCCACTGAAATATTCCTCGTAGTATTTTACATAAATTCTCAGAACACATCCTATACCCAAAATGTAAGGATAACATGATTTCCTATGCCGATTCACTATAAGAATGTTCAAAAAGTGGGAAAATTTTATCCCCCCTAAAATAAGACTCATACGTAAACTTTCAAGACGCCGAAACACATATATTGCTTTTTTGTCCCCTCTATCAGAATCCATTGTCGGAACCTAGTTATTTTGGAAATAAATTGATTTTGTTGTTCGGTGTTATGTAGCGGCTAATAATAAATTCACAAAAATTTCTGAGGGTAGCGATTATAAAAAACATTATAGTGTGAGTTGAGTTAAAACTCCTGAAAGCCTTATTTATATTAAGTTCTTAAAGCTTGAATAAAATTTGTGGGCTTTACGCTGCGGCCACACGAGATAGTATTGCCATGACAATTGAGAATACGTATATTCTGTCAAATCATTGTCGGCAGCCAAGCAATTGTCGATTGTGACGTAGGTGGCCTGACAAAAGCATTGCAATGAATGTTATTTCATTATATTTATAATTTTTCTCTGTCGCTGTAACCATCTCTAGCCTAAAATTTTTGTCATAATTGAAGATGAATGAAAACTAAACATTTTCCTTTTTTTTTTGTGCACCAACCACGATTATTTACGTCAATTTCAGTACAAACTTCAAATTATTGCCAATGTTATTGCCAGCCTATTGTCATGCTGACAACTGCCTGGCAATAGAATTGCCAGAGCTTGCTTGTATTGGTTTAAAAGTGTGAGTGTATTGTTATTGTCATGACAAAATTGTCACGTGTGGCCGCCGGGTTACTGCAGTTAATTCCTTATGCCATGTCTACAGAGAATATAGTTAAGTTCCACCATAGCTATTCACACAGAGATGCGTCAGCAGAATTCAGTTAAATGTGACATTTATTTTTTTTTACTTTTGTGTTCTCATATTTTTTTTTGGCACATCCACCGACGTGACAACAAATCCACTTGAGGTCAAGGCTGCATCCATCTCTGCGTACACATGCGAGTTCTTTCTTGCCTAGCGCAAATTGGAATTTTTATCGGCCCATACTGATATAAAGACCTCATCTTCTACTCTTGCACAAGTTCTTTTCTTCGCTTTTTTTGTGCATTGGAAATGGAAAATTGCACAGTTTTAGAACAGCTGTTTTTGACATTTCTCACCACAAAGTTGTTCAATGTGCCTTGTCATCTAGAAAGTTGCATCTGAGCGTCATTTTTAATATTAACATTAGCATACTTTTAGGCATTTCTCAAATTGAGTTTTGATAAACACAGAAAGAAAGTTGAGTTTAGTTGAGTTTCATCCTGCAAAATTTTACTGGGGAATTCAAGAGTTTATTTTGCGTTCTACGGCAAAACTCGACTTTGTACTAGAAACTCTAACTGAACTCTCTGTGTAGACATGGCATTAAGAATCGATTTTCGAATATAGCTCGTAGTATGAAAAATAGATGGTAAGGGAAATCGAGTGTTAACAAAAAGTGAAGCCGCTATGTTTTTAATTTGCTTTGTCTACGGAAGTTCTAACCTATGCTAGGTTAGAAAATTTTAGTTTTCTAAAGCGCCTCTATTAATCATTCCATTTGGTTTGTGAATTTGCTCAGTTGAGTAATCGATGTCTTAAAATGAACGAGTATATATGGTGAATTACTAGTGAGTAGCGAAATTCAACTTGTATCAAAAGGACACTTTTCAATGGTCGTAGGATAGAACGAGTTAATAACGAGTTAATTGAAAGTTGTAACATTTTTCAACGCATTATCCCAGTCGACAATAACAAAAGTCTATGATTTTATATTACGCCCAATTCACATTGAAGTGTAATATCAGTTGCATTGACCATCTCCGATTTGGCTCAAATTTTTTTCTTGAATTGGTTTATTGATTTTAAATTTTTATATAAAGTTATAAATTTTTTGAATCCCAAAATAGACAAAATAGGGTGTATTTTGAGATAACATAGCTTAGTCAATTTATATCCAATTTTTGTAAATACGGTATCATTGAAAATATTATTTTTTTCTATTTTAAGGGAAAAATATAAAAATTTTAAAAAAATTTCACTAAGTTGTACACATTCTTAATTTTATGCCAACAACAGGCGATATAATCTATTTAAAATACACCCTATTTTGGGATTCGCTTAGCTATGGGTCCGCGAAAAAAAAAACTGAAAATTTCAAACTCCGGATTTGGGTTTCTCAACAATAAACTAATCTTAGAATAAAATTTGAGTCAAATCGGAGATTGTCCGTTCAACTGATGTTACACTTCATTGTAAAATGGGCGATTAGAAGAACTTAATAGTAGAATTAGTAGAAAGCTATTCCCACCAATCGTTGTTCCGCAACAATTCCTTTCAATGGAAATAAATCGATTCTTGTTAAACGAAATCATTATCTATTTAAATCAGCCTGATCGTTGACAATTCACATATTGCAAGTAAGGACATTTGATCAAATTGTTTACAAATACACTTAGACTCATTCGCAACCTTTGATCTAGGTAGCCTTAACCAGGGCAACGACTCACGAAGGACTTCATATTGTACCTACTGATGGGCGTCAACTTTTTTACAATGATAGACGAGGAAATGAAACGATGCTTCTAATACGAAACGAGATTCATCTTCAAAAATTAGAAATTTTTTTCTGATTCAATATCGATTCTATTTACAAAATATATCCTATATTATTCTATTTTGCAAATTTTACTTTGCACTTTTTTTATCATAAGACCTACAAGGCTCTTCTCTGAATATCCATAAAAATAAATTAGATGACTTAAAAATTAGAATTTTGTTTATATATCCTGAGTTTCAACTTTCAAAATAAAAACAAACAAAAACTATGCCTATCTCCCATATTCCCATATGTCATTAAAATAATAAAACCTCTAGTACTTAAAATAGGCTTCAACACGGCCAAGCTAAAAATAATTTTTAAATATTTATTATTAATATCGCCTCATTTGAGAAACAAGCAAATACAAGTTCCTTTAGAGTTCTATCGAATCTATCTTTTAAAATTCATGCTTATCCCTGCTCTAGAAGTGTCATCTTAAAAATGGCGATGAGAAAACCTAGGCCTGGATAGCTTAATTTCCCTTGTTCACCCCTTTTAATTATTTGGCATTCCCTGTGGTTTGTGGTAGGACTTGTGGTGTGTGTGTGTGTGTAAATAAAAATTCACCACATTTTACGACTTTGCATTAAAGCTTCTTGAACACAGAATAGCACTTGCTATAGTTTTAGATTCCGCATAACTGACTCGCTCTGCCGCTGCACAAAGAACTAACAACACATATTTATCTCACTTCAATATGTCCCTTAGCTCACACTCATCTATCAAAAACTTTAACGTTGGATTTAACGGTTGATTGAAAAGGTTTACTAACCGTCTCATAGCATAAATATCTTTAATCTTGGCACTGTTACGCAATTTACAGTAAAAGCGAAATGGATTTCACATGAGTATTACTTCGAGTGGAACTCTATTTTATGACTGATGTGATTTATTCAGATATTTCATGATTAAATTGTGATATTGGTTGTTGATAACTAAATTTTCTGTTTTATAAATATATATACTGAGGTTAATAAATATTCCTTATGTATGTTTAAATTTATTTTGAAATCGACTATGACAAAAAAAAATATATTTTTAAAAAAACTCTTCCATACTATTAAAAAAAAAATCTGTAACTTTATATTCAACATTTTCAATTTCAAATCAAACTATTTCCAATTTAAATTCAACACTTTTTACATTTCAAATGCAACCCTAGCCAACCTCAAATTGGATTAATGTTCCTATGTTAAGGTATTATTATATTATAAAGGGTGATTTTTTAGCAACTTTCTTTTTGACAACACTGTTTTTGGCAGCACAGCTGTTGTTGTGTAACATGTTACTGTTAAACATGTTCAGTTTGGTCTATGATTTCACCATGAATCAACTTACAAACAAACAACGCTGATTATTGAATTTTAATATCAAAATTCATGCTCGGTTAAGAAAGTCCATCGTGCACTTCTTCCATTTTATGGTCAGTTTAGGCGACCTGCTGAGACGGCTATTCGGAATCTACACTAAGGGAAAAAAATATTAAATTTATCCAAAAACTTTTTTAATTTATTCAAAAAGCGAGTCATTTTTGCACCAATAACGCATTTGAATAAATCGACTACGTAAATATTTAAAATTTATTTAAATATTTTCTTAATTAAATAAAATACTTAAATATTTAAACAGAATTAATAAAAAATATATTTAAATTGTGCACGAATTTTTTTAAAATATCTTTCGAATATTTAATATTTGAAAATAAAACTATCGCATTTAAAGAAAATTTATATAAAAATTCTGAATTTAAAGAACACATATTAAAATTCAATAAGAATTAAAATGTATAAGAAGAAAAATATGCAGGTAAATGACAACCAGAAAATATCAAGTTGTCACTCAACCCTACATCAATCCATAAAACGACCACCCATCGCATTCACAAATCATCTTGGCCAAATATCCACCCTATATTACCCTTGCAACATTAACTAAATGGGAACTATAAGAAACCTGCAAGAAATAAACTGCAGGAACAGAGTGCGATGCTGTTGCTGCTTGTCGGTATATGTGTGTACGTGTGCGATGCTGTTGCTGCTTGCTTGTATGGAATATGTGTGTAGGTGTGTGGTATAAATAAAATTTAAATACGGGAAAAAAACGAGTTGTAAGGAAAATACTTGATTTATCCACGTAAATACTTAAATAAAAGTGATCCTTAGGCGTGGATAATGTTAATATGCATTATATCCCTTAGTGTAGTGACTAAATTTCGCACCAAATTTACATTACTGGACATTAAACCACCACCAGGCATACCTAGAGTGCGGACAGAGGAAAATATCGTAGCTGTATCCGCCAGTGTTGTTGCTGACCATGAATGAATTATCGATTCGGCACCGTTCGCAACAATTGGGCCTCTGCTACTCCACTACGTGGAAAATTTTGCAGAAGAATTTGGGTGTAAAACCTTTCAAAATACAGCTGGTGCAAGAATTAAAGCCACACGACCTACCACAACGGTTAACTTTTGGTTAATGGGCGTTGGCAAAGAAATATATTTTTGAACATTATTTTCGTGCAACTACTCGCGAACGAAACTACACAATCAATATATTTTGCATACAAATCACTCACTTTGAATTGCTCTGGAGCCAAAACACTAAACTATTACTCTCAATACCATATCACATAATTTAAACCAGCAGATTAAACATAAAATAATTTCACCAGCAAGTCAGTTCTGGTTTTTGTCCATGAAACGGAGCACCGTACAGTGTAACGAGTGCGGACAAAAAAGCTTACGAAAAAAAAGTCATCAATTTATAAATCTAATTATGCAGAATAATAGTTTAGAGTAGCGACGGGCATATCTGGCGCACATTCTGCGGCAGTGGGCGCCAGTGTGCGCCAAGGCCCACAGACTCAGCTGCTGGATGAATTCGGGTGTGAATCGGAAAGGGGAACGAAAAACTGTGAGAGAACTAAGAGCGTAGATTTATAGAAAGTGTGAAAGCGAGAAATAGTCTTCAGAAAAGCAGGTGTAGCATATTGTGCATATTAAGATGAAGATTTCTTAAAAAGGGATTATTTTTATTTGACGTATCTACAAAAATCGATGTTATTTGTTTACCAATCAGGTCAGGGTCTTTAGGTGCATTTATGAAATTGTTTTTCAAAAGAATTTTTATTTTTTTTTTTTGCCTTAAAAAAATAAAAGCCTAAAAAATACTTCTTTGTTAAAAATTTTAAAAGTGAAAAGATAACTAAAACTTTCTGGCTTTAAGTAAAAAATGCACACTCAAAACCGACCTATGCATTATGTGCCGAATATTAACTAGTAGTTATAAAATGCCCTTTATTTGAAATCACTGAGCAAGCAACATTGGTTTTGGTCGGTCCTGAGAGCAATAAAGATTTTCGCAATGCAGACCAGCGTTGCCACTTAAAACATTTTATTTTACCAAATTTTTACTGAAATTCTTACTGCCCCAAATTTGTTTGCAACCTATGTACCAACAAAGTTTACCATAAAAAAAAACAATACATAAGTTTTTTTACAAAATGTAAATTCCAAAAATTTGTTTTTTAGGGTTGTTTTGAAGTGAATTAATTTTATGTCAGAGTTGCTAAAATTGTAGCAAGTGAACAAATAGTTTGTTGCTTACAATTATTTTTGTTTGAGTTAATTCTAAATTGTTTGGTATTCTGAAAATTTCAATTCTACTAATTGAATTAAAAATATATCAAGTTTTTATTCCGAAAAAAATAGTGGCAAGGCTTGTATGAGAGTCTGCTTTGCGAAAATCATAGTGCGCTCAGTGGTACTCTCTTATTCGCTTCTTCTTCGCTCAATTTTTCTCTCTTTCACCCGAGCCATGGCAACCCCCATCAGGCACACTCAAGAATGATAGAAACAAGATTATTCGTTCCACAGCCCCGTTATCTAATGCTCTCTATCTCAACTGAGACTTTCTCAACTCACACAGTACTTTTGCTTGTGCAAATGTGCGATCGCTTAGGCAAATTAACGAAATTGAAAATAAATTATTTCGAAAAGTAAAGTAAAAATATCTACTCTTCTGTATAAAAATATGAATATTTTCGTATACGACAAATTTCAATTTTTTAAACTTTCAAGATTTTTATCTCCTAAATTATTCGAGATCGACAAAATTTTATTTCACCAATAGGTTTAGGAAGTCCATATACATATTATAAAAATAAGAAAAAAAATATTTAGGCTTGGGCCCCACAGAAAAATTATTCCAAATTCTGACAATATCACTAGTGACGTCATGCTCTCTCTCTCTCATTTACGGAACGCGTAATCTTGCTTCTATCATTGTCAATAGCACACTTAGCACGCAGTCAGCAAGCTCTGTCGCATATTGTGTGCCTGTGTAGCACAGTTGGCGCACATTGTGCGCCTGTGCGTAATGTGCACCATTTTCCCAACTCTAGTTTAGAGTATTAATACTCTTAGGGCCAGTTTTTCAGTGAGAGTTTAAACTCTAGTCAAGTTAAACCGAGGTTAACTCACCAAAATTGGACGTTTAAACTCGGTTCAACTAGATATTTTAGCATTCGTTGAAGTTAAATTGACTTAAATTATCATATTATGTGTTTCTTTTTTGCCTAAACCGAGTTTGAACGTCCAATTTTGGTGAGTTAACCTCGGTTTAACTTGACTAGAGTTTAAACTCGCACTGAAAAACTGCCCCTTCATGTAAGAGGAATTTGCGATATCTTTTCAATTACGGACATGCCAGTCTTTAAAAGTTGACTTGAAAATATGATGAAATTTTTCTTTTTACAATTTGATACTACACTGAGGCACATTCGTTTAGACGCAATATACCTTTTTTTAAAAACTTATCGTAAAGTACACACAAAATATATTTAAAATAAATTTTTTTATTTATGTTAAAGAACAATATTTCTTTTGCAAAATACTGATAAAAAATTTAATGTTAACATAAAGTAATATTTTATATTAATTAACTTAAAATATAACTCCCGAAGCAATTGGCATATTCGTTTAGACGCACTTAAATTAGAGCTTGAATAATAACAATTTAGTAATGAGTATGCCCACCATTTTTTTGGATAACCTCAAATATCCTATTAGGCATTGAATAAATAAGTTTTTGAAGAATTTTTCCTTGAATTGAAGTCCAAACTTCCTTAATCTTAAACTTCAACTCTGTAACAGTAGAAAATGGAGTTCCTTTCGCTTTTTCGGCGTAAACTTCCCGTGCCATAATACCCCATAGATTTTCTATGGGGTTTAGATCGGGGCTACATGCAGGCCATTCCATAATGTTGATTTCTCGCTGCTCAAACCAAGCCATGGATGTCTTAGAGACATGAATGGACGCATTGTCCTGTTGGAAAATGACACTGTCGTCCATTTTATCTTCGATAAATTGAATAAGAACATCGTCTAACATCTCAATGTACACTTCCGAATTCATTCGGGCAGGAATGAAACACAGAGTTGACTTTCCTTCAATGGAAAAGGCAGCCCAGACCATCAGACTTCCGCCTCCAAAGTTTCTTTTTGATTTGGGGATACTTGCATTGCGGATATCGTGCCAATAGCAGCTATAACAGTCTGGGCCATCCAAATTAAATTTTTTTTCGTCGGAAAAAATAACTTTTTCCCATTCGGAAGTCCAGTGCATATGCTTTTTAGCAAAATTTAAGCGTGCCTTTTTATGGTGTTCTTTGAGCATTGGTTTGCGCGCTGGTTTCTTCCAAACAACATTGGGTGTTGTACGTAGAACATGGGCAACATGTTTTTTCGTTACTGGTAAACATAACTTAGATTGTATTTGTGTTGAATTTAATTTATTTTTAGTAGCCTCCTCTCGAATCAAATTTTTTTGACGATTTGTCAGCTTTTGGTTACCTTTTGTTGGTTTCTTAATTCCATAACAAGCTCCTTTTTTTAAGAAATTTCTTACAACTTTATCAGAACGCGAAATTCTTCGGCTAATTTCACGAATGGAACACCCCTGATCTTTAAAAAAATGTATTTGAATTTTTTCTTGATCGGTCAAGTAAACTCCACGTGGCATTTGTTTAATGTTCACCTAAAATAACGAATATTAATTATTTTTCAAAATTTTTTTGAAAAAAACAGAAGCAATCTTACTTATTTAATGTTTATAAAAAAAAATCTTTTATTTTGTTATTTACTTCCTCTCAAAAATTAAATTTTTTCCACTGCGGCTATACGAATATGCTCCTCCCATGAAGCGCGTTTACAGTCGTACTAAATTTTTACAAAAACAAAACAAAAACGGTAAACAACCGTTACTTATTTTAAAAACAGACATGCTGCTTGTTACTTTAGTACCACGGTTGCACAGAGCTATGCCTTTTATTTACACATATTGAATAATTAGTGGAATAAAAGTAGTGCGGCTAAACGAATATGCCTGAGTGTATATTTCTTAATAAGGCGTAAATTTGAGTATAAACAATTTGCAAAAAAAAATTACTTATATATATTTTATACATTTTAGCAAAAATCTTTTAATTAAAAGCAAACGTAAAAAAATTTTGAGTAACTAAGGGCATGTTCTAGAAATCTCAAAAACACAAAACTTTGAAAAGCAATAACAAAAAAAAAGTATTTTTGTTTTTTTTTAGTTTTAGTAACACATGGTCCAATAAGTCCCGAGACTTACTGAGCAAGCTGAGCAATGGCTTCGAAAGTGTTATTCGGACTCTGTTCCGTCAAAAGCAACCATTTGCGGATGGTATGCTGAGTTTAAACTTGGTCGTACAGACACAAATGATGCTGAACGTTCAGGACGCCCAAATGGGGCAGTTGTTCCACAAAATCATAAGAAAGTACACAGAATGGTATTGGCTGACCATAAAGTGAAGGTGCGCGAGCTAGCTGAGGCTCTGAAGATATCGGAAGGTAGTGTGGGAACAATATTACAGGAAAATTTGTCGATGAGAACGCTGCTTTCTAAATGGGTGCCGCGTTTTCTCACACCTGACCAAAAACAACAACGTGTCGCTGATTCGGAGAGCTGTTTGGCACTGTTTACAAAGAATAAACATGAATTTTTGCATCGGTATGTGACATTGGATGAAACATGGATCCACCATTACACACCGGAATCAAAACGGTCGTCAGCTGAGTTGAGAGCAACGGATGAAAGTAGGTCAAAGCGACCAAAAACACTACAGTCGGCTGGGAAGGTTATGGCATCTGTATTTTGGGATGCACATGGAATTTTATTCGTCGACTATCTCGAAAAGGGAAAAGCAATCAACAGCGATTATTAAATAGCGTTGTTCGAGCGTTTGAAGGATGAAATAGCGAAAAATCGGCACCATTTGAAGAAGAAAAAATTCTTTTTCACCAAGACAATGCACCGTGTCACAAATGGATGAAAACTATGGCGAAAATACACGAATCGGGCTTCGAATTGCTTCCCCATAAACCGTTTTCGCCAGATATGGTCCCCAGCAAATACTGGCTCTTTGCTGACCTCAAAAAATGCTTGCCGGTAAGAGATTTGGCTCCAATGAAGAGGTGATGCCTGAAACTGAAGCGTATTTTGAGGCGAAGCACGAATCGTTCTACAAAACCGGTATTGAAAAGTTAGAAAAGCGGTGGAATGAACGAATTGCTCTTGAAGGAGCCTATGTTGATGAATAAAGAAGAATATTTGCAAAAAAAAGACTTTTATATTACGTAGTCTCTTATTACTTAGGGCCCTATTGGGCCATGTGTTAGGTTTTCGATTAAAAACATTGTTTTTCTTTAAAATATTTGGCCCTGTTCTGTGTGTTATACTCCGCGTTGATTGCCCAATTTTATTGTTTGCACTTGAAAGCACACTTTTTGTTGTTCTGGTACTCAATTTTGGTGGACGACCGGATTTTGTTTTTTTTATTTTTTTGTTCTTTAACTTCACGTCAATCTTTGATACCTTTATAAATTGTTGCACGTGAGATTGGCTTTTGTCTTTAAATACTTCAAGAATTTCCTTGATGGTACTTAGCCATCCAAAGAGGTTGGAGACCGACTTACTTAAATCCAGCTTATACGCCATTCTTATTGAATGTATTTAAAAATTCTGAGATTGACAGCCAATCAGAGGTACCGTTAAGTCTGTTGTGTGTATTAGCGGAATTACAATGCGGCAGTGGCAGCGTCAGTGGCAGTGGCAGTGATCAGCTGTTATTTTAGGAATAATGTTGTTGAATGGTAGCTCTTACATTACAACAGCGGCAGTAAGCAGTAATGCCGAGGTTAGCCTTATTTCTTAATTCACTGCCACTACCACAGTGCTACCAAGCAAACGAACGATAAAATTCAGGGTGGCAACATTCGAATAATAAAAAGACAAAGGAAAATTAAAAATACAATGCTGCTGCCGCTGCCGCTGATACTGTCACTGCTGGATTGTAATTTGGAGGCAGTAAAATACGAAACAGCTGATCACTGTCACTGCCACTGACGCTGCCACTGCCGCATTGTAGTTCCGCTATATTAGTTTCTATTTGTCTGTTTGCTTATGGAGTGTAATAACCGCCTTAATTTAGTTTTTGAACTTTCTTTACATATGTTATGTATGAAAATCTATTCTTAAGGAGTGAAACCCAAAAATTTGCATTTGATATGCAAAAAGCATATTCCTGAATGTAAAAAATTAAATTTGGAATGCGAATAGTTTTCGTTTTTTAATTGTATAAAATTGCCTTTGATATGTAAATAGTTGTATTCCAAGCTAAAACCCGGTAACATTAAATAATGAAAACAAAAACCAATAGTTAAAGAACATATTTTAATTGAATTACACCGCAGCTTTTTTATTTTAGATTTAATACTTGAATTTCAAAAAAGCTCTTCAAAGTTTAAATAAAACTTATACAAGCCTTATCCTCCCTCTTACATGACTTTCGAAAATTGTGGCTAGCATAAGAAAAATTATTTGTTATATACACAAAATATTCACCACCAATCTTAGGATAAGATTCATTAAAACGTTAGCTAGTCAGAGCTAAAATACATAAGGTGGACCGTAAGGTCAAGGAAAAGTCAATGAAAGAAAAAAAACAATGTATAGCTTCCCTTCAGGTGATCGGTCTTATCAAATTTCCAATAAAATAAAAATAACAATTTGTTTAAAAGTTTATCTCTCAACAGAATTTATTTTACAATGTAACATTATCCTTGAAGTGCTATGCGTTTTTATTTGACGTGTATCCTCATAGTGCAAATGCCGCAGGGAAGGCAAAAATAATCACTTCGGATGAAAAGTTTAAATCAAGTCGAACGTAAGGCTTAAGTCAGACGACAACAAAATTTGTCTTACCGAGGTTGTTGGTTATTCTCTAGGGCTGGCTTGTTAGGTATACCATTCAGAAAAAAAAATTTTTATTTTTTCAAGTAAAATTCAGGTGAAAGTTGTAGGTGCTGAATTTATTCAAATACACATCATGAAGGCGGACAGCAAATAGTGCATAATATCGTATTTCTTATTTGCTTAAGGGGAGAATATACATGCAGCATGAGTAGTTTGTATGTTGATGAAATTTATTTTTTAACTTAAAGAAAAAAAAAAAAATGCAATACAGCTGAAACTGTCCGATCTGGTAAAATATTTTAATTAAAACAGTCAACGTGTAAATTTCTTTATTAGAATTTCAGGACGGTTGTCTTTAGATATTTCAATTTATTTCAACTGATTTATCTGAAAACTATTTCATTGTTGAACTTTAATATTTACAATGGCTTGCATTAAATAAAGCAGGTTATAAACATAAATATACATGTCATTTTAAACATTTATAAATCATGTCGTATCAATAGATGTCAATCAACAATACATATTTGAGCGCTACCCAAACCTTTTTGCAATTTTAAAGAAAAAACAAAAATATACTGTTATTGACAAAAAAAAAAGCAATGGGAAGAATTCGATGAAACTGCGCTGTATCTATTTCAATATAAAAAATTACTTATAAAATATATAAAAACACATACCTACTGCCTCAAGGCTTTCAATCTATTTAATAATATTGACATTCTTTACTCTTCAAATGCCACAATCATGTCGGCAACAACAACAACAACAACAACAACAACAACAAAAAATTTCTTTTATTAATGCTTTCGTTTGCAAAAAGGAACCACTCAATTATGTCAAAAAAAAAAATAAAAATAAAAAAAGAAAGGGATTTGGTTGTTTACTTTGTTGTATGAATATGAAATATATTGAAATGTTGTCATAAATTTAATTGACGAGTTTCTGCTTAAAATGATAAAAATAAAATGTATCTATCAACTTAAAATATTAAATATACTTAGTACGCTTCGATAATTTTCAATGCATAATAGGCACGTATTCCTTAGCAATGGGCAATTTTTGTATGAAGTGTGTTGATTGTGAGTGTGAGGTATTCATTTATTAGTAGGAATGAATGAATGCCTTAAAATAAAAAAAAAACACCATTTCCTTTTCTATAGTGCTAGAGAGTCTAGATAATAAACATAGAAACCAAGAAACGTGTTATGGCGACAACAAGACTTCATGAGCTCATCTAAAAGTACAAGTTATAATAGAGAATAAATGGAGAATTATTTCGTATTTCTTTGTTCATAGTAACATGGATGGAACTGAAATAAAAACTAATTGAACTTTAAAATAAAGAAATTTTAATTCATAAATCAAACAGTAAAATAACATTGAAAGTTAAATATTATAATATCAAGGTAATAAAGGTTATCCATGAGCTCTCTAATATGGACCATGGAAAAAGTTACTCATGTAAAATTGGTAGTTTCATGAATTTTCTTACAAAAATGTAAAAAAAAATTATAAAACACATGTAAAAATCCCGCACGTATCTTATATTTTCTGCATTTCATCTTGTAGTCTCATCTTGAAGTAAATTTATTTACTTCAAAAACAATATTTTACTTCTTAAAATAACTTTTTTAAAAATCAAACTCAGCTTTTGACAAGTCACAAAAACTTTTTAAAAATAATAAAAAAAAACTTTTTTAATTTCAATTGCAAATTTTTACGATACAAATTCAACTTTTGAATTTTGAAGAGCTAACGATTTCACGTAAACACGGGTAACATGTAACA
The DNA here is from genome assembly GCA_943735915.1 of Pherbina coryleti. Classification (NCBI taxonomy): domain Eukaryota; kingdom Metazoa; phylum Arthropoda; class Insecta; order Diptera; family Sciomyzidae; genus Pherbina; species Pherbina coryleti. Next base: position 134,020,981 of record OX030949.1, read on the forward strand.
TGTCTTTAGTAAGTACATATGAACGTACTTACTAAAGAGCTGCACAAGCATACGAAAACTGACTTGCAAACCATCCATTATTATTCAAATACTTCGTCTTTTCCGTCATCACATTTCAAAACAAGCATTTTTTTAACGAACATTTTTTTTTATGCACTTAAATTCAGTATCTAAGAAAGCTCTGAAGTATGTACAATATCCTAAAATATAGTACAATATCCTAACTGATGTAAAATATAGAAATGAATATTCACTTTACCTAATATTTTAAGTTTTGAATTGTTCTTTTTATTAGTTTAATATCAGACGACACCAAAGAGTAGTCGTCACAATAACCGATATTTTTGACCCATCTTGCTTCGATTTCAAGATATGACGTCCTTCTTTATTTTTTAAGGTTATCATTTCGCCTACCTGTATATCTCGATTTCAAAACCCTTTATCTTGCTTCGTTTTCGAGATATGGCGCATTTTTTAAGTTATTAAGCATAAATTATATTATCGACTGACCCTTTTCACTTGTGAGCCCCCCTTGGAAAACTAAAAACGATCACTGAAAATTTTTCGATGCGGTGCACTCGATGTGCTCACTATGAATTCCCGTTTTATTTTATTTTATATCAAAATTTTAAAAATCAACGACACTAACGAAGAGCTTTCAAATATTCAATTCTTGTTTTGTCGGCTTCGCTCCATACAAAACATTTTTGTTCGATGTTATGGCTACACTAACTACTACTATGAATTACTACTATTACTATTTATTACTACTATTCAACTACTATGAATAGAATGTTTTGGAATGATATGAACATACGCAGATACATACATATACATCCAGCGTACGTGTTGAGGTATAATGTTAGTTTACATCCTAGTATTGCATTTCTGAAGGTAGACATGTACTCAAATTTTCGTTGGCCATATACTTAGCGTCCGTGTGGCGTAATTGGTTAAAGTGCGTGGCCGCTATGTCAACGAACCTGGAGACTCTGATTCGAACCCCAGCAGCGACAGAAAATAATTTGAATTAAAATGATTTTTCTGTACGGCCGCCACCTCTCTGCCACCGTTGCCAGATTGGGCGATTTATCGCCAATTGGGCGCTTTTTTTCTTGTTTTTGCGCTTAAATTTTTAGGAAATCGCCTGGCGATTTTTTGGGAGATTTTTGTAAAAACAACCTTTTTTCATAAACTCATCTAATGTGTTTAAAATTTCAATTAAAGGAAATAACAATTGTTTTAAGTGTTTGGAACACTCTGTTAACAATGCGACTGAACACAGCTCACAAACCCTTATCGATAATTTATTACTTATTTTTTTGAGACCGTTTCTCCAAAACATCAACTCACTTAATTCATATTTTCAACGAGAAAAAGTTGACTTTTTTCAAGCTTACGTTGAAATCACAACATTTATTCAAAGACTTGTTTCAAAAATTATAAAAGAAGACATTGTCAAAAATTTCAATTTTGATAATTTAGCTACATTCAGCTTGAATAAAATTTTAGAGGATAAAAGCAATTATAAAAGAATTAATGACCTTACATTTCATTATCAGTTCCATAAAGAAATTCACAAATTAAGTGATGATATTGTTATGATAGACATACTATCAAAATGCCAGAATTTCAATATAGTTTTAATCAAGGAAATGTTAAAACGATTACCTAGTCTGTTAGAAATTTTTGAAAATGCTTTTATTTTATGTCCTGAAAGATGTTTAAACTATATAAGACCTTCTTTCCGTGAACTCCCTCTTCGTTATCTATCTCTTGAAGAGCGACGTGCAGAAGAAATCGAATACGAATCTTTGTTGAGATTTCCATGGAGCAATGTTTTTAAAAACAAAGTGCCATCTGAAAGTGAAGAATTTTGGTAATCGGCATACAAAATTAAAACAGCCGTAGGCGAAAAAATGTTTGACAATATTTGTAAGTTGGCATTCATCTTGTATAAACTAAATCAATGTATGAACTAAACAATACTTCGAGAATTGACGAAACGGAGGAAGAGTCTAATATGGCTGAAGGAACTACGTTTTTTGAAAAAAGTTTTTTTTTTTAAAGTTGCATGTTGAAAAATTCTAAAAAGTTATAGTCTCTAAAAAAATGTTCTTTAACGATCAAAATTCTCGTATAAAATGAAGTAGCTTTTTTATTATTTTTTATAGATCTCAAAAATATGAAAATAAGAATATCTAATACTATTAACAGATCTCAATATTATATGAAAAAAAATGTATATAATTTGTTTTATTTTTTCTAATATAATAAATTTCTTAGAAAAAATGGCGATTTTTATGGCGATTTTTGGCGATTTTTTTTTTCATTGGGCGATTTTGGGCGATATTTTTTTTAAATCTGGCGCTTTTCTCAAAAAAGTTCTGGCAACACTGCTCTCTGCAGACAATGGAAAACCTCAGAGAGGCCGTGTGCTATTCGGAAACTTTTCGCTCGTGGTAGGAGAGAATTTACTGAGTTGAATACAATTTCTGTCTCTTGAAATAAAATTGTAATTTTTGCTGTGCCAAAAGGACGATGAAATTTTGACAACTAGAAATGTTGACGTTTTAGATTTTGGTAGTGCATTAGCACAAGAATTTAATTTAATTTGCGAAATTGTTGATATATATTGAAAATTAGGGATTATGATTGCTATGCTGTCGGAAACACAAAATTTTTAACTGCTTTACGTCTCACAAGCTCACAAGGGTTTTTTTTTTCATTTTTGCTTGTGTCAAAAATTCTCTTTCCGATTGTCAAAAATTATACTAGCCCCTGGGGCTACATGAATTTTTGACAATCATATTCACCTCACAAGTGCCAAATATTCTCTTTCAGACTGTCAAAATTTCATCATCCGAGTGAAAAGTTTCCGAATAGCACACGGCCAGAGTAATAAAAATGCCATGTTAAGCTTCTTGAGAATAAGAACATTTCGTTCATCGCCGTTCGGAGTCGGCGTTAAGCCTGTTGGTCCATTTCTCGGTCAATTGTGTACAAACTTAATAACACGCACAACACAATTGATCATAAGAAGCTAGGTCAAAGTCCTTTAAAAGGCTGAAATGACCAGTTATTTATTTTATTTTATTTAAATACTTAGCATATATTTAGTTAGCAAAGTTAAAAGCAATAGAGATAGAGAAATAGAAAGAGAAAGAGATAGAGATAGAGATAGAGATAGAGATAGAGATAGAGATAGAGATAGAGATAGAGATAGAGATAGAGATAGAGATAGAGATAGAGATAGAGATAGAGATAGAGATAGAGATAGAGATAGAGATAGAGATAGAGATAGAGATAGAGATAGAGATAGAGATAGAGATAGAGATAGAGATAGAGATAGAGATAGAGATAGAGATAGAGATAGAGATAGAGATAGAGATAGAGATAGAGATAGAGATAGAGATAGAGATAGAGATAGAGATAGAGATAGAGATAGAGATAGAGATAGAGATAGAGATAGAGATAGAGATAGAGATAGAGATAGAGATAGAGATAGAGATAGAGATAGAGATAGAGATAGAGATAGAGATAGAGATTGAGATTGAGATAGAGATAGAGATAGAGATAGAGATAGAGATAGAGATAGAGATAGAGATAGAGATAGAGATAGAGATAGAGATAGAGATAGAGATAGAGATAGAGATAGAGATAGAGATAGAGATAGAGATAGAGATAGAGATAGAGATAGAGATAGAGATAGAGATAGAGATAGAGATAGAGATAGAGATAGAGATAGAGATAGAGATAGAGATAGAGATAGAGATAGAGATAGAGATAGAGATAGAGATAGAGATAGAGATAGAGATAGAGATAGAGATAGAGATAGAGATAGAGATAGAGATAGAGATAGAGATAGAGATAGAGATAGAGATAGAGATAGAGATAGAGATAGAGATAGAGATAGAGATAGAGATAGAGATAGAGATAGAGATAGAGATAGAGATAGAGATAGAGATAGAGATAGAGATAGAGATAGAGATAGAGATAGAGATAGAGATAGAGATAGAGATAGAGATAGAGATAGAGATAGAGATAGAGATAGAGATAGAGATAGAGATAGAGATAGAGATAGAGATAGAGATAGAGATAGAGATAGAGATAGAGATAGAGATAGAGATAGAGATAGAGATAGAGATAGAGATAGAGATAGAGATAGAGATAGAGATAGAGATAGAGATAGAGATAGAGATAGAGATAGAGATAGAGATAGAGATAGAGATAGAGATAGAGATAGAGATAGAGATAGAGATAGAGATAGAGATAGAGATAGAGATAGAGATAGAGATAGAGATAGAGATAGAGATAGAGATAGAGATAGAGATAGAGATAGAGATAGAGATAGAGATAGAGATAGAGATAGAGATAGAGATAGAGATAGAGATAGAGATAGAGATAGAGATAGAGATAGAGATAGAGATAGAGATGGAGATAGAGATAGAGATAGAGATAGAGATAGAGATAGAGATAGAGATAGAGATAGAGATAGAGATAGAGATAGAGATAGAGATAGAGATAGAGATAGAGATAGAGATAGAGATAGAGATAGAGATAGA